>JAOTQQ010000023.1:4187964-4200071 GCA_026546715.1 Gallinago undulata
CAAGGAAACAGGTAGTCTGAAGCTACACATCCTTGTACTTCATGCTTTATGCATTTATTTCCATTTTCTTTGATTTTCAAGGTATATTGGAAAATGATTCAAATAAATCAGCCATAGAGCTGTATTAGAGACCTTGAAGAAAACCTAAATAACATTGGCAGGTAATAGAAAAAATATTTTTAAAACTATTACGTGTCTGTAAAACTATTACAAGATGCATACTGTAGAGTCTTCAGCTGACTAGCAGCTTTCTGGCCCAGCGGATATCAATTCTACAGAAAACCCTGAAAGCAATTCATCGGATGTAATGTGGAAAACCTTATCTTATTTAAAATATGGACAAAGTTTCTGGGGCACACTAGTATTTATTTACTGATAACTGCCAAGATTGGTTGCTTAATTACATATTAGCCCTGCCAAGTCTAATGATGGTAGGAATAAAGATGTGAGTTAACTGTGTTGTAATGGGACACTGACTCCATCTTCTTGGGTTCAATAAGTAGAGCATTTGCTCTACTTATTAAACTGTCTTTATCTCAAAAAAGAAGCTGGGGGCGACAGAGCTGAGACAACTGACCTCAATTGCCCAAAGGGATATTCCATGCCATGTGATGTCATGCTCAGTGTAAAAGCAGGGAAAGAAGAAGAAAGGAGGGGTCGTTCATAAGTGATGATGCTTGTCTTCCCAAGTAACCATTGCATATGATGGAGCACTGCTTTCCTGGAGATGGCTGTACACCTGCCTGCTGATGAGTAGTGAATTAATTCCTTGTTTTGCTTTGTTTGTGTGTGTGGCTTTTGCTCTACCTATTAAACTGTCTTTATCTCAAACCATGAGTTTTCTCACTTTTACTCTTCTGATTTTCTCCCTCATCACACCAGAGGGGGTGTGAGCAAGCAGCTGAGTGGTCTTCCCCTGTTTTCTTGTGGTGTTTTTTTTTCTCTGCTGACTGGTTAATATAAAATGCATAACTAGGCTCTGCATCTGCCAATTATTTAGAAATAAAATAGCAATTAAAGGCAGGGGGGAGGAAAAGC
Organism: Gallinago undulata; assembly: GCA_026546715.1. Lineage (NCBI taxonomy): Eukaryota > Metazoa > Chordata > Aves > Charadriiformes > Scolopacidae > Gallinago > Gallinago undulata. The sequence continues at coordinate 4,189,003 of JAOTQQ010000023.1, forward strand.
ATGAGAAACCTTTGACATGTTATTCTTCTTTACTGCTGGGAGACAATTAACCAAAGTGAACAGGAGCTATGGGAAGCCAACTAGCCATCTTTGTAAACGGCAATCATTGTCACACTTTGCAGATGCCATTCCTTTCTTCAGTTGGGATGTTTCATTTATTTCAATTAATGGACTCAGTTGAGCTGAGGAAGTATTTGCTTGTTTCTTTGTTTTCACATCTCTGCTGTATTTTTAGTTTCTGATACTTGTCTTACCATTAATGTGTCTTCTATGACAAAGAAGGTCATTCCCTGTTGGCTCACTTGAATAGCTAGGCATCATCTATCTTTCTAGGACAGTGTGAGGTACTCAGCCATATCTGTCTGTCTTACTACTGTTTGTCTTGCCATCTGTCTTGTTCCCATGTGCAACATCTAATTAACACCTGTGGTAATTAATGTTGTGGGGTCTCTTCTGTTATCTATTATTGGTTTCAGTAGGGATAAATCAGCACATTGAACACTAAGGGAATTGTAGTATCTAATGATGAACAACATAAAAAATGCACTTATATTTTTTAAATATTCATGATGTAGAAGGCAGGAACCATAATTTTTAACAGAAATTTTGTATGGTGAAGAAAATGATATTTTACTGCCTCTTTATAGAGTATTAACAGGGCACTGTGTAGCTGGGGCCCCCCCACACATACAGAAGACAGTTAAGTGAGCAGTTCCTGGTAACTGCCTTAAAGAAATAGTTGATTTTAGTCTTTTTTAAAGTTTAATAGTTTGCAGGTTTTGACTGTGGCATTTGGCCTTTTGAAACTGTCAATTTGAAATGTATTGGTCTGTACAAAACTGTAGATTAAAGATTGAATGCAATTATTCCCCATGGATAATTTGGTCATTAAGTCATAGAGCATGGTTTCTGCAACAAACGCTTCGGATGATCATAAAAATGAGTGTTTCTGGATTGGAAATCAGATTGATTTTCACCTTATTCCAAAATAATTAATTTTGATGATTAAACAGACCTTTGCTTATAGGCCCCAAAAATGGGGAGGGGAGAACAAAACAAACAAAAAAAAAACCAACCAAAAAGAAGTATCCCACTGGCAGCAAAATCCCTGCCTTAGGTGCATAACATCCATGGAGGCTGAACTATTGGTATCACTCTTCTAAGAGATGTGCCCCAGAATTTGTAAAGAAATACAACCAGCGTTTGCAAGTGGAAATTCTCCTCCACAGATGTTTCTCTGTGATCAGTAATATTCGAAGACATGTTGTTTCTTTTGTTATTCCAGACACATTTCAGCTAGATGCAATGAGCACTTAAATTGGTCAAATCTAAGAAATAACACAATACAGCAATAAGGTATGTTGCATAAATTCTATTGTTACATCTAGGACGCTTTAACAAAACTTCAGGAGAACCTTACCTTTCACTAGTGTGGTTAAGCTTTTTGTGAAAATACCATAGAAGAGTTCAGAATTGGAAGTCCTCAAAAAACATTGTACTAATTTAATTCCTATACTACTTACATATTCATGAAGGATCAGGTTTCCTGTTGTAGAGAGGTATTTCTTTTCAGTTCAGGTCAGTTTTTTTACAGAAAAAAAAAGGGGCTTTCACATGCTGGGAGCTGTTTTATAAAAGAAAAATTACCTTTTTCCCATCAACATTTCCTACCCCTATGCGAAAGATGAATGAAATCTGAATCCATCTCAATTACTTGGGGGCTGTATTTCATTTTAACTAATCACATTTCATTACAGTTTTTTAGATTAAGCATGGGGACTGGTACTATGACTTTGGACTTCACCCACAGTTCTGCCTGCAACTAAGGGTTTCTGAAATAAAATAATCAAATTGTCTTGAGGAAAAAGAGAATGAGGAAAAGATTTTTCCTTTCCTGCCCTTTTTCAGTGTTGCTCTGAATGCAAAATCTTGACATAAATTGATTTGCAGGGAATTCCAATTAAAGGGTTGTTGGGGAGGGTTTTGGGTTGTTTTGTTTGGTTGTTCTTTTTTATGGGTTTGGTTTTGGTTTGTGGCGGGTTTTTTTTGTTTGGTTGGTTGGTTTTTTCCTTTGGGGATGATTAAACGCTGGGCCAGGCTGCCCAGAGATGTTTTGGAGTCTCCATCCTTGGAAATATTCAAAACCCCAATTGACAAAGTCCTGAAGAAGGCACGGGACTGTGTATGTCCAAACTGTGTTTGCCATATGTATCATCTTTGTCCTGGCCTGATTAGCCAAAAATGATGAAAAACAAGGGAAGAAGTTGAGAAAATGTTCCCAAAATAACTATATGCTTTCTGCCCTGATGGAGTTCAGTGTAATTTAAATGTCACAAGAAATAATGTGTAAAAAATTATAAATATGAGGGGTGCCCACTTCAGTGAGCTTACACACCTAAAAGCAAATACTGCTGTCCATTCATTTCTTGAATGCAATTTGAAATAAATTCTGAGGAAGAGAAATAGAATTATAATAAGCTAAGTGCAGAAAAAATAGATAATCCAAAAAGAGATGATTGGGACATATATGACATTTATTTTTCAAATTGCATGCCTGACTTATGATTTTATTCTATCCTCCTTTGTCATCATTTAATGTTTGAGATAATTTTAATGCTGGCTGCAGCTTACAGATGTTTTCCCTCTAATTCTTTTTCTTTAATGTGTTACACACAGTCCTTCTCCCCCACCTTTTCCATACCCTGTTGAAGCCTCTTATTGCAGCCTGAGAGAGAGAAATTGAGGTTATACAAACTTCCCTCTATCTTAAGAGAATCAATCATAAGCAAGAAGCAGAGTACTACTATAGACAAAATGTAGGTCCAGCCTATTGCAGTGGGCAGCTAAGTGTGTGTGGGTTTTAACCAGTCTAAACTGGAGTCTAAAGGCTGTAGCACTAGGAGTGAAGCCTCATGCCATGCTATGCTGGCAATTCTCGGTAAAATGTCTGTGAGGGACCCCTTGCAGAAACTGATCTTTAGAGTCTTTCTCAGCAATTTTTCCTGGAGGAAAATGAATATAGCCTGGCCTGGGGCTTCCTTCCCATGGCGCTTTTTCTTGGAGGCAGAAGGAGCATGCTGGAGGCATTCAGGCATTCTCCTTTTATTAATAGCTGTCTCTCCTATTTTGTTCATTACCAGAATGATGAGCCTTGTTAAAGCACCAAGTATAAATCCTTAAAGAAAGTGTTCCTTGCACAAAAATAGCTATAGCAGAAAAGATTGTTTAAGCTTTATCATCAACAATTTAAATATGGCATTAGCTCTCCCTTCTCAGTGTGCAGAGACTGAACAGAGCTGGAATTGCAGCAGGTGGGAGATGCATTATCACCTTTGGAGGTGGCTTAGACAGTAACAGCTCAATATGTGATTGTGCTGGGTCTCACTGCTGACTGATAGAAGTAGGAATACTGAAAATGCCTGATGATTTTCTGTATACAACATGTAACTTGTCAGTGTGTGTGTGCATGGACGCAAGGGGCAAAGTTGTTAATAATTCTGCTCAGCTATCCAAACCATTCTTTCTCTTGTCTGGTATGTTGCTATAAACCCAGAGAAAAGGAAAATTCATGGTTGAGGGAAAAATTCAATTGTTAAGTATCCTAGTGGGTTACCTGACCTAGAAATACTTCAATAACTAGCAGTGATTTATTTATTTTTAAAAGAAAAATGATTGCTTGTTTTGTTTAAGTCACATATGAAAGAAAAAGGAAAGATAAAATAGAAGGAGAAAAGGCAGCACTTTTTGCTGATGATGCGTTTGATGGATGGGTCTCTGAGGATCTGATTGAACTCAGTGTTATACCCACCAAATGAAGATAAATCATTGGTGAACGGGTTTAGGAGTACATGCCCAAAATCAATTATGCTCACATGGAGATCTATTAATCTATTTCTTCCTGTTCAGTCTACCCAGCCTGTTTTAATGGCTTTTTATCACAGGTTATCTTTTTTAACTGGTGGTACAGTTCCTGGTGATTTCACTCAAAATCAGAGTTGTGCCTTATATCTGAGGAGTCCTTTTGCCCCTTCCCTATTCTCAGCCCAATTACCGTAACTCATTTTCACACCATTTCTCCCAACAAAATCTCTAACAGTCTACAGCAGTAAAATGGTAATATAAATATTATCCTCTTCCTAGAGTGGTTTAGTGGTTGTTGTCACCTTTTTTTGTTGGTAACACAGCAGCCTGACGAAGACTCCTGTATGAAAAAGAAAAAAACCAAAACCTCATGAGTATATAAGGCTATACAATTAAATAAACTGCAATGAAAAAGTGATATTCAGGAAACTGTCTCTTTCCATTGAACTATTTTCAGGGAAATCCAGTGGAGTTCAGAGCCAGACTGTATTAAATGCTCTCCTTGTTCCCAGGGAAAGATAGTCCTTTCATGGTCAATGCCAATCAAAGAAAATAAGGGAGGCAGAGCAGGCATTGAAGTGAGGGTTAGTCAAAGTTGAGAAATGAGCCCACATCGTCTAGAATTTTGTCCGTTTTTAAATTATGAGGTCACTTTATGTTTCTAAACCAAAAACATTTTCATGGTGAGCAGCTAAATCCGCCTTTTACCATCTAATATTTCATCATGTTAACAGAGTAAGAGGTTGTCCACTGATTATGAACATTTTAAATCAATCATGCACGTAGGCAAAGCACTCTCATTGAATAACAAATCCTAGCACATATAAAAGTTAATTTTCATTATGTCAGCAAATGACTGGTATTAAAACAACCAACTAGTTCTGTCTCCAGAGTGAAATATTGGCAGTTAATGTACAGAAATCCTGCCAGTGGACTCCAACATAGAACGAACTCATACATCAGTTGGATTCAATGACCTTAAGGGTCTTTTTCAACCAAAGTGATGATAAATGATTTTATGACATAGGTGTTATACTGAGAGGCTGTATTTATGGTGCTGATAGCATTACCGTGATTTGGTGCAGTGAACAATAGTACCAACCTTAGATGACATAAAAAACTGTCTGTCTTCAGATGTTTTTCATGGCTGTACTCATAAGTTCATGATTGGGTATACTAAAGCCTCTGAATCCCACAGGAACATAATTCCTAGGAGAATCCCCTGAAGGACAGGAGGCATTATCAGCTTTGCACTCAACTTTCCATAGTTTGCTCCAGGGCTGAATTTCCAGCATGTATCTGGAAGAACGGCTCTTCAGAGGCTGAACTCTGAAGTCTTTAAGGAGAGTGGCTATGTTAAGCAGCCCCTAAGGACGGAGAGAAATCACCTTAATTTTAAATAGTGATGCTTTACAGCTCCATAGGTGGGCTTTAACTTGAACACACTCACAGGCATCTGTCTGACCAAGAATTCTCTGGTTTCCTATAAATATATGTTTGAAATATTAGTTTTTTCTTTCAGTAGCTGTCTAGAGAATATCCAAAAGAGCTAAGTGGAAGCAGCTGTGACTCTTCTCCCTATAGAGAGTGCTTCTAGCCCCATGGCACACCAGAGCTGCTGGCCCTTAGGAATTCTGTTGATGAATATCATGTCATTGCATTTGTAAAATGAGGGATGCCCCACAGACCCTTCTAATCTGTTGAAGTGAATTGGCATCCGCATTCATATACCCTTACCAAATATTTCAGCAGTGGCTTTGAGTGCAAAGTTCCGGTCAATAAAGCTTGATATACAAATGCAATATTTAGACTCCTTAAGAATAGGACATCAGTTTCATGGCTGTGAATTTCATTGACTTTCTAAGCAGAATTGCACTTTTGTCAGTAATTCATTCAAAGTAAGTTGCGAGTGTATAAATCCTTATTTCTGTGGTAACGCCTGTGGATACAAAATTAAACTGGATAAAATCTATAAGCCTGTGGGTGTTGGAGTTGAGTTTCCAGCTTTTATATTCAACCTTTCTTCTGATCACAGTAAATATTTGGGATTGTTGCAGCTGCAGTCAACTTCTGTAACATATTGATTAGTAGTATATATTGAGAAAAATTGGTCTCTGTTAATAAGAAAAAACGCAGTGTTTAATAGGTTACATACGTTGTACTGAGTGTACAGCCACATATTTCAAGAGTAAGTGAAACATTCTACATCATCAATAGTGATGAAAATGCAGAATCCTTCACTGCAGTCTTGATGATCTAGCAGAAAGTGATCAGGACCTGGTCTGGTGCTGCCCATTACTTTTTTCTGAGATTTAAGGTGTACAAGAGGCTTACTTTTCTTTAGTACCCCTGACATTGCTGGTAGTCAAGCCCAGCGCTTCCCAAACAGAAGCTTGGTTCTCACCTGACCTTAATTTTCAGTACTACCTCTGTGTGTGTCCCACACCTCAAGGCCTGAGGATTTAACACGCTTTACCTGATAACAAAATTCTGTTCTGCAGGAGTTTAGCTCAGCTTTGGGTTTGTACCTCCAACTCGGCAATTAAAGAGCAATTGGTGCTTGATCTCAGGAATATGACTGTCTTAAGGGAGGATGAAGTGCTTGTATCTGGTGTTGATGGTGCTCTGTTTCAATTGGCAGCTGATGTTTAGAGATCTATAGGCTGTCTCTCACAAATTAGTTCTGGGCTATTGTCCTCACCAGTTTTTTCTTTATTTTTTTAAAATCCAGACTAATTACTATAGCTAGCATTTTATTCCAGCTTAGAAAAATCTTAACCAGAATGATTATATAGTTCTGTTAATTGTGGGCAGTCTCTTTTGTGCACAGCCAGTAAGAGGGCTGTAGTAAAGCTGCAACCCAAAATAAGTCAGTGATTAAAAGCCAGTATCCTCGAAATCAGCCTTTCTGCTCCCTGAAATTATGGTTTCTGTGTTATATGCTGAGATGCTGCCCCTATAGAGGATGCAATACCAGGTGCATTGTTAGAGCTAATTTTAGTCCAGGCCAAACTCATTCAAAATGGAAATGGAGAATAAAGCAATCCTCTATTCCTGCTCACTAATCCTGTGCAACTCCTCTCATATCTGGTACAATATTATCTATCTCACGCACAGGAGACTTTCAGCATAACAGGACTTCCTCGTGTAATCTGGATTAGGCCCAACAGAAGATAGTACAAAGGAACTACAGTGTAAGAACAGGTGAACAAAACAAAGGGGCTGATATTTTTTGAGTGCTATCTAGAATTTTCAGTAAGTTACCTCAGCTGCAGTGTTACCCACTAGGTGTGGTGCTGAGGAGTCCCCTGGGGAGCCACACCTGTGTGCATCACCTGGCTGTGCTGATGAGGTCATTATCATCTGCAGCTGGTGGTCCTCCTACCTCCAGCTTGCCTTTGCTTGGCTGTACTCACCTGCCAGCAGCTGAAGGGAACTTTTCTCCTGCGCTGTCTGTGGGATACTTGTGGTTTTGGTCTGCACAAGCTCTGCTCTTTTGTGGCTGCAGGATGGTAGCTGCTTCTCTGTCAAGGCAAGAGTCAGGTAGGAGCCTGTGGGCTGAGCTAGCCTTTGTGTATGCACCTGGGTTTGGGGAGAGAGTGGGAGAAGAGTGCTGTATCTTTGACTTAAACATGAGAAAAGTTATGACTTGACTGCATATGTTTATGATTTATGAGGTTTAGTTTAACATGTTGTGCATTTGGATATGCTGGGGGGTTATACCCATGCTATCAGGCGTGTAATTGTTTGATCTGTTAAAATATTTAAATCTCTTTTAAGGACTAGCTACAAAAGACCCTCTGCTTTCAGCTGAGCTACTGCGGTGGTGTCTTAAACCCAAGTCAGTATGCCCCAATGAACAACTTCTATGAAACTTGCTTTCTATTGTAGTAGCCCAAGAAGGGTGGCTCTTTAATATGTGGGAGGGAGGTGGTGTGTGTTTGTTGGTGGGGTTTTGTTCTGGGTTTTATTTGCACACACGCACCCTCCCCACCCGCCATGTTCCTAATGAAGGACTGAGTGAAGAGATGTGTTTGCACTGCAAGTTAGCTGTGGTTAGGGCAGAAAGGCCTTTCTTGTCTAATTGAATCTGTATGGAAGCACTGTGGCTGAAAAACCAGTTGTCAGTTATTCTTACTATTCTTGTTTTCTAGCTGAAGGTTTTTTCCTGCACACTAACTATAAACAGAATTTTAAATGGCTTAACTTTCTATCAAAACAAAATATGAATAGTTTGTACCTATTTATTGCTTCTATACTGTATATTGCAGAAGTACTAGGCAGCTGCACTTCTAGTCTAACGAGCTCAACTAGATATGATAATGGATTGGTTTCTAGAAGACCTTGAATTCTGTTAATGGCATTCTTGGCAAAATATTAAAATATTTATTATATGTTGTTTGTAAATAAATAGTGAGAAAATATATGCAAGCACTTGTTAATATTTTCTTCTTCTGCATTCATTGCTTATCAAATGGACCATTACTGGTTTTTGTTTGTGGTCATGTTTAATGTGAAAATTATTTCAGTAGTCTGAAAGCTAATAATAGCTTTAGTGAAGCTGTTAAAATCAACAGAAGATGTATTTAATGGCTTTTGGGGATCTAAGTCAGAACAGCTAAAGTTTTGGTACAGAACCAGTGCTAATATGGATTTGTATTAAAAGCTTATTTTTAGACACCTATCAAAAATAATGTGCTGTAAAAGAGAATTGGTAGGTGCATGTTTAGGTAATGTCAGAGTTTTGAACTTCAGTATTTAACCTATATATATATTTTAATAATAAACTGGCATTTCTTTATAACAAAGATCTCTTATTATAAAAGCTTTCCTCATTAGCACTTTGACATTCCCTTCCTCCTGTGCTACAGAAAACACAAATCTAAGCTGCTTCTGTTTTGAAAAACAAACGACAAAAATAAGCAAAGGGCAGACTTAAAATACACTCCTACCACCTTGTGCTAGATCTGTGGTTGTGTTGTATCCTGTTCTTTCCTTTCTATTGAGAATTATTTTAGAGCTCTCCTTCATTTTTATTTCTTTTCTTAATATAAGTATCTACCACTTCTTTTTTTAATCCCCCCAGAGGAAAAGCCAATGCCAAGGTGATGTATAATTACAAATACGCTTCACAGTGTTCCATTAAGACTATATTTCATTTAAAAAAATAATCTCAAAATCCCAAAGCTATTGGAGTTAATGATGTTTGACGCCTGCTGATTGAAATTATCACTAACAGAATAATAGCTGTTACATGTACTTATTTAGGCTGTCATCTCATGTAATCAGGTGTAAGATATGCATTTAACTTTGCCCATGGCAGTTTCTAGGTGATCAACTGTGTATGTTAAAGTATTGTGATATTTTGGAAAAAATATTTGTAACAACAATCTTCTAAAATGAATTGCCTATTGATTCCCAACCTCTTTTTCCTAGCACCCAGATTGAAGAGAAGCATAATGGAAATGCTAAGGAAATAAATGTGTATATATAAGCATAATAAGTAAAAACTAGTGCTATTTTTCATTATCTTATCACAGAAGAACCCATGTTGAGTTTCTCTGAACAGGAATGTGCCAGAGAAGTTTCCTGCTGTCCCTCACACACTCAGGGTCTTCTCTCTGGTACCTCTCAGACTCAACATTGTCTTTCTAATACCATGTAGTTATATTACCATTGAGTCTCATCTCGCTTAAACCAAAATTAGAAAGAAAAAGCTGAGATCATGGCCAGATGGTGACTATTTGAGCAGTACCCTAGGGGGAGGCAAAGTGAGCTTCTGGAGGACACAGCTGTAAATGTTTTCAGCACTTTCAAGGGCTCAGTAAGGAACTGAGACATCCTTAGCACTTAGTGATCCTGGAAATCCCTGTGATGCCATTTTAGATGTCAGTGCTCAAATTCTGCTTAAAACTTAGTGATGTGTGTTCCATCTTCCTTTTGTACACTATATTTTAAATGCATTTTTGTGTTTTGGGAGGTTGATGAAGTTCTGATTGTGTTTCTCTATTTATTTTTCTGGTATAATTTGGCTTTAGAGTGCCTAGCAAAGCACAGAAGAATGCATTGAGATGCTGACAGCTGTGGTATGAATTATAAGAGTTTTGTTATCTCATTAGCAGGGCACCAAGTGTTTTGGCTTCTGCCCTAAAATTTTTAAACCTTGTTCACGCTATGCTTTGCATGCCAGTAGCATGCCAGTGTGCTCATACACCCAACACACTCCCTTAAGGCTCAAGGAATACTACAGGGCATACCTAAGATGTGGTGCCAGTCCATCTCCAGCAGCAGATGCCCAGTGACGTGAAGAGACGTTTGTTTTCGGGAACCTGCCTGTGGTTCAGTGGTTGTATGTGCAGAGGAGGGATACATGGGAGTAAGCAGGGACGTTCTGAATCACTGATCTTGCGCCCTAAAAACTACAGACAATCATGCAGTTGATGTCTGTGATACAGACAGAATGGCAACTTAATGCTCTGCTTTTTCTCTGCTTTTACATAATTGCTCATAAAAAATAGTTTCATCTTTTTCTTGATGACCTCTTATGACAGTGAAACAGGGTTAACTCGCAAAATCCTACCACTGCGCAGGTACCACTTAAAGAAGGATAAAAGAATATTGTAATGGATGATGGAAAATAGCTGAGAAGAGGGTTTGCTGGAGAATAATTCCAAGGGCTGAATTTATTCTGTTTGGCAGGAAAGAAGAAACAGTTAGTCAAAATGGACAATACAAAACAATGAAGGTCAGAGAAGAGCGTTTTGCTATATCAGCATCCTTCAATGCTTTAATGAGCATTTTTTGATTATTCATCTAATTATATAATGTCTTAAACTTATTTTACTTGCAAATATCATCCCCATTCCTGAGTCAAATGTGCCAGAGGATTCTGCAGTTCTTCATTTCAACAGTATTTCATTACTCTATTAAAGTCATTTTAATAGTGGCCTTTACTTTTACAATAAATCCCAGGCATAAATTCTATACCTAGAATGTAAAAGACATTATTTGTGAATACGGAGATAATGATGATATAGACATATTTTTTTTCTCCCCAAAAAAGAAATCTGTATGCAGGTATGAGCAGTGACTTTCAGGGACTGAGTTAATGGAGTACTTGAATCTGTACTGGATCAGGACCTGGTCTGGTGCTGCCCATTACTTTTTTCTGAGATTTAAGGTGTACAAGAGGCTTACTTTTCTTTAGT
>JAOTQQ010000023.1:4200678-4223849 GCA_026546715.1 Gallinago undulata
GGCCACCCTTAGAGGGCCACCCGCCCCCCCCCCCAGCATCAATCACGCTAGCGATTCGAGACATGGGCTTGCAAGTGTTGCTACATGGAATCTTTCTTTCTGAAATCATTACTGCTATGTTAGCTTTTGCTGATGGAAGGCCAATATTTCTGCTTTCCCTCAGAAATTATTATCAGATTGAAGGAATAAATCACAAGAGAAATTTTTACATCAAAGCTGCTGAAGCCAGCTCTTATGTGGAATTCGGAGAATATCTACTTCTGTGGCATTGCAGTGAAAGCTGTTTTATCCAAATGTGATGGTAGTTTGAAAAGACAATTACAGAGTCATTAGCTCAGATTTTCAGCTATTTGATTTATTTTCTAGTAGGTAGTTAGTAGATAAATGAAGCAGCAAGCAGCTTGAAAATCCCTGGCCTTTTGGAGCTCTGATGCACATAAACATGACTAACTTAAAGAAACTATGCATTGGTTAGTGGTTTTCACATCTCTGTCATTTTTTGCCCAGTGTTAGAGCTTATTCCTTGTTTTTGTTACCCTGTTTGAATGTGATAGTTTGAGTAGCTAGCTTCTTTACTCTCCCCAGCAATGCAAAAGTGCTGTGAAGTCACCTTAATCACACTCCTGAGGATTTCCAAAGAGCACTTATAAGGTCTATTCCATCCTCTTCTCTCTGTGGAGGGAAGTGCTCCCAGCTCTGTCTGAGCTGAAATGTTGGTGTTTTATAGCTCTGGGATCAGGGAGGATTGTGGCTCTGGCTGGCTATGCAGGGCCTTGCAATCCTGGAGGGAGAAGGAATAGGCTTTTATCCCCCCAAATGATCGTACATGCACTGAAAGAAGTGGAGGTAGACATTCCTCCTGTATCACAGGTACAGTGGATTGATCTAGCTTTTATTTTTCCATGTATACTACTTCTTCTCAGGTGAAATAATTTTGAGATCCTCAAGGTATTAGACTAGCATCCTCAAGCTCCTAGACTGCAGTCTACTGTTAATGGTAGCTGCAGTATCTCTTATCCAAGGAGTGAGAATTCTGTATGCAGTGCAAGTTACCTTTATAAATGGAAGAGTTCTGCCAATTTGAGTTTATCCTTAGGATTTAATAGATGTCCCCAAACCTAAGTAGATCTCTTGGGCCTTGTGCAGAATCATGCCATTGTTAGTAACAGTAGTTTTGGGCACTCTAAAGACCTTCTTGTAACCCTGCAGAGCAAAGCTGATTCTGCAAGTCCTTGTATGGATTGCTTTCTTTCACTGTGCTCCAGGGCTGCAGCCAACAGGTTTTAAGATTGGAAAAAATGTCATCAGGGTGCAATTACGTGTGGTACAAATATAGACTTCCAGATGTAGTGGTATAGGGGGAGGTGTGGAAAAAAAACAACCAAAAAACCAGCCTGTCGGATTCCTGAAATAGGCAAACTAAAGTAGTTAAATATTTCAGAATGAGGACTAAGAATGTTTTTCTTGGTTGTACTGTATCCATTGTTCTTCTGTGGTGTAAATTATATTCCTGCATTTCAGTGTGTTTAGTGTCAGTGCAATTGCATGCTTTTGATTTTTGTCCCATTTCCCATTTTATAAGACCAGCTACAATCCAAAATCTTGAAATACCTTTCCTGTCATCTTTATATAGTAGCACACTTTGCAGTATAGGGGATTTCTTGGTTATGAGCTTAAAATAAATTATTTGAGTGAGCAGTATTAACCTGAGGATTATATTCAAAGTAAAAGTGTGTATAAAATAGTGTTTTTAGAGATAAAGTAGTTGGTACATGGCTTCAAGTAAATATCTGTAAAATGATACGAGTGTGTTTGTGGATTTTGTTGACTGTTTTGTGTTGATCTATTTGGAGATCTATATTATCGGAAGAGTTGCACTGTGTGGTTTATGTAGAATTAAATTATATCTGCTTCTGTGGTGGCAACTACCAGCAATGAGAGTGACCCCTTTCCTCTAGTTGATATTAAAAATGTTCTTTGATATGATAGGGATTACGCAAATACTGTGACTTTTATGAAAGCTTGAACGTAGGTGAGATTCTGCTGCTGTGGCTGAGAAAATATATTATTTAACATAAGAAACTATGCCTGGCACTATTAAGAGGATTGGTTGGCTTGAATTCATTTGAATTCTTTATCATGACAGTTTGTGTTACTAATGAGGTGCTATTGGGGGTGAAAGCCATTTTGAAAACTTGCTTCATCAGCCATTTTGTATGGTAATGAGTCCCCTTAAAGCTTAGGGCCATAGAATTTGCCTTTCCCTCTCATTGAATGAGACCTTGGGCAGAAGCTGCAATTTGCCTGAAGGGACTCGACTATACTGTACACTTATCCTGCGGGTATGGAGTTGGAATTCACTTGGGGGGTGGGGTGGGGAATGCATATGCTCTTTCATTGTCAAGTTACTCTGAAGAGGATTTTTCAACCACTTAATTTTAAAGCAAATACATGAGAAAATACTTTAAGTAATATCAGTTTTTTATATACATATTTCTCATGCAATATCATCTATGCCATGCCATCTTTTCTCCCAAACCCATACTGCTTCTAGCTTGTACTCTCATGTGGCAAACCCAGCACATGTGGGTTGACAGTTAAAAAAGCTGGGTTCCTTTCCCTTCTGCGTAATGCCTTCCATTCTTAGCTGTTTCCCTATATATTTTTTGTTTCCTCTGGCACAATACAATGTGGCAGAGCGTGGTCCTAAAAGAAAAGTCTTTTCTCCACACTCCTAGTCAGTACACCATGCGAAAAACAGACATTTAATCACTTGTCAAGCTTGTCTGATAGCCTGTCATGTTTAACTCTTAAATCAAAATGGGTTTGGGGGGTTTGTGAGGTTTTTTGTTTTGTTCTGTTTTGGTTTTTTCCCTCACACTAACAAAACTCAGGTTTGGCAAAGCAAGGGATATGTGACAGCTCTGAATAGCACTAATGCTAGCAAAAGCAGCTCTCGTGAATGTGAAAGGAAAAAGTCTTTGGCATTGGATTACAGCAGCACCATCAGAGCGATCTGTATTGCCCATTACGCCTTTTAATATTCCCTCTGAATGCACCAGACGTGATAACTGAAAAGCGAAATGAGCACAAAGCAGCATCTCGTGCTGTGCTGTGCCCACAAGCACCATCCTGAGCCTGCAAGATATTGTCTTTTCCCTCCTGAGATGTTAACATGAACCACAGTGGATCATTGGTCATTCAGCACTTGGTCAGAGGCAGGCCACCTTCCCCTGCGTCCCACTGAAAGCCAGTAAATGAATGATGCTGCTCACATTTTTATTTTCTATATAACATGAACAGGACACGGATTTCAGTGTATTTTTGTCTAAGAGTGGGACAACTACTTGTTGAGCTCACCTTATGATGTGATTTGCACGCTGATTCACTTGCTTCTATTTCTATGTAAAAGATGTGAATGAACTACCTGATATAACTAAGGTCTTGGGTATGGATATCCAGATTAAATAGACCTTCAGGGTTATTGCAGCTGAGCTGTAGCATTTAGAGAGTGTTGTGCTGTGTCAGCACCTGAGATTTTATTATCAGCTGGTATAATTTGATTCCACTACATTTATTTCACCAGGACTCTAGAGATGCCTGCAAAAGGATACCTGGCCTTAGGTGTTAAACAAACAAAAATCTGTCTTCTGATCAAGATATGCTGCTGAAGTATCTATTTTTTTTACCTCCCATTTCCAGTTTCAGTGTTGGTTTCTTTTCCTTACAAAATCTTACCATAAATTCTCTACCTTTCTGCCTTTTCATGGAGAGCAGGAGCTTTATTTCTTATTTTTAAAGGCAGCCATCACATTGCCTACATCGAAATTAATTGATTAAAGAAGGTTTTTGAAAGAATCACTGTTTTCCTCTAAACAGGAAGCAGATCAAGAAACATGCAAGTATTCTTCATAAAAATAATTCAACTGAAGTGGGGGGGAAATAAATGGGAAATAAACCAGCCACCTACAACAAATGATACAGAAAGGCATCCATGCGAGGAGCTTGCAACAACTTTCAGCTCAGATGGATGAACAAAGTCAAGCCATAATTTAGCCCCCAAATCTTATCAGATGTTGGTAGAGATAAAAGGTGAACCAAATAATTCTATGTAATCTGTGCTTGACCAGAGTAAGGTTTACAGCTGAAAATAAAAATTTGAGATGGGTTGCAGGGAGGCTTCAAAGAAACCCCAGACCTTCAGCTTTTCTGTAGAAACCTTGTCAATGCAAAATCAGTATCTGTTGATTTGCAAACCTGAAACTTCCAGTTGCTTCATTTTCTCTAGCTAGAAAAATTTTCTAATGTTCCTTAAATCATGGAAAAACTTAATGCAGTTTTCCCTGGATTGGAGGGAGTTGTGGTTAACTCTATCAGAGATCTAGTTGCCCCTAATGTAAAAGCATACAGTTCTCTCCAATGAAATTCCAGGTTTGCGTTGTTTTTTGTTCTGGGGTGGGGTTTTTTTGTGTGTTGGTAAAAATTATTTATTTGCTTTGTGAATTGCTTTTGAATTCTTGCTGTTCACATTTTGTCAGGATAGCACTAGATTTGGATGAGTATGTCTCCCTTGATAACAAAAATAAGGGAAATTATTATTCCTTGCTGCAAGTCCCTTTGTTCAGAAGTGGTTTTTAATTGTGAGGGGCTTCCACTGAATCTAGGATAGCTCATGTTAATATCTTAATATCTGTGTGGAACAGATAATCATGTTTAATATTCAACTTTCCCTATCATTGAACTGCCAGAACCATCAGGGAGAAACATGAAGTCTGCCCAGCTGAGTTCAGCTGGGCAACCATTAGAAAGCTAAAAACAAACAAAATCCCCAGAAGTTAGGGGGGCCAAGAGCATTGCCATCTTCCTCAAAAGTGCAGATATTTCATCTGTCTATGGTACAAGAACAGCAATGCAGGGAGTAATGAAACATTGTGAAGACACAGCTGATTTTCTTCCTAACTGAGGAACAGAAGGACTAAAGTAATTTTTCCTAGTCCTGCCTCAGGGTGGAGGAGTAGAGTGGCTACTTGTTTCCATGGAGATGCTTTTTTAGCAGGAGGACTTGGCCCAGCATGTCTCTGAAGCAGTAAAGAAGCCAATTTCCTTCACTGCTCTTGGAAGGACATAGCTGGTAAAGGGGTAGCTTTCATCCTAAAGCTTGAGGGGGATTGGGGTGTTTAAAAGTCATTAGCACATTGGGATTTTACAGTTTAACTTTCAGAAGTCATAAACATCCCTTCACATTTGGAACTTCAAAAAATCTTAAGCATGAATTTTCATAACAATCCTGTGGCCTTATAAAACAAGGGAAATGCAGCAGATTGGAAAAGTCTTCCTTGTAAGTGTGTAATGAATGTGGCTTGTTGGCTTGGGATTTCTGGGAACATGTAGTCTTGAAGTCAAGGCCCTTAACAGAAGAGAGGTATACAGCAACATAAAGGATGGGTAGATTGTAGCAGCTTTTGTTAAAGGCATTGCGGAGCTTAAGGTTCTCTTAAAACTTCTGGTCCTTGCATCTTACAAAACTAACAGGGCAATAGGCTTGTTAAAATGCATTGAAACAAAAGAAGGAAGACTTCCCTTGTCCTCAGTATGAAATAACTGTGGCCGTGATCTTTTTACAGTAAATTATTTCAAATGAAAGACTTTTCTGGATGTGAGATGATGTTATCGATGAAACTTGAGAGTCTGCTCCCACGGAAAGGAATGGAAGTCTTTATGTTGGCATTAGTTAAGAGTAAAATCAGGCTGATGAAGCTAATAATTTGCTCTTATGTTTGCAAAATAAATCAAAATCAAAGCCAAAATTTGGATGGGTTTTTCAAGGGGATAGCATTCTGGAAATCCACTGATCCTCTGTGCTAAACTTGAAGTTCTTTCCCCAAAATAGGTATAATAGAAGTAAGAGAAAAAATTTGAGTTTATTTTGGGAGGGCAGATAGGGCAGGGGTTGGAAGCAGCTTATAGACACTGAGCGCTTCCATTGGCAACGGCTTGCCTAACTATTTCTAACTGGTCGAGCGTGAGGCAGAAACTCTGTGTTAGGCATTTAAGCCCAAAAGTCTTAAATGAGGAGAATATCAAACGTAGACAAATCTGATACAGCACTTTATCATGCCTGACAGCATTAATAACTGGCAGAGATATCTAGGCAAGGTTCTGCCTAAATATAGCAGCTCTTTAGTGCACAGTATTCAGGTTTTCCATGTCAGGATAAACCCAAACATAAACAGCCCCTAGAGGAATCTGTTCAACTTCAAAATACTTATTTTGCATTTTGTACTAATTTATGTGGCCACATTTGTGCTGCCCTAAACAAAAGTTCAATTTCAACCATCTTTCACCTTCCAAGTAACTTTCTAGATCCTTAAGTAGCATCTTTTTCAGGATATTGTAGCAAGAATGAGTACTTCACAGTGCTTCAGGCTCCATCCAGTGTCATCTTTTCTCAAGTAATAATGCAGGCCTGTTTTCAAGGACTACACTTCCAAATCTTCCATTTTTAAAAGAAGTAATTACCAACATGAAAACTATATCAGTGACCCATTCTTCACCTTTAATTATTTAGAAGAGAGACTACCATCAACAGAGGCCTTAGCGTGGACCCAGGAACCACATAGCCGTTGCTAGGTCCAGTATCTACTGTGGCTTGTTGGCAATAAACAAGGCTTGAACACTATCAATTACAGATGTGTCTGCAGGATGTTCAGGACAACTTTTAATAGGATGTGACCACTTCTGCCTAGGCAATGAAGCTGTTCAGCTGCCAGTAAAAAGAAAGCCACTCTTGGAATATGGTATTATTTCACTTGCATCTGACAAGATTACTTTATTCTTGGGAGGTCCCTTCCCTTCTCCTTAACTTTTTCTTGCTAAATTCTTTGTCTTTACAAACTAGTCTATCCTAAGTCCCTGATCCCAGTGAGGTGACAAATTTGCAGCTGTGATTTTACAGCTGCAGTCAGTTCAGGAGATGCTTACTTATTGCCTCTGTGGGGACGAGCAACCCTAAGAAAAGGAGGGGTTTATTAGATAAATCATGGCAGAGTTTATATTTGGAAAAAACATGAGAAATTTATGATAAACACCTCTAATTTTAAACTATAAGAAAGTCCTAATTTAAAGGGGGGTGTACAGGTCTAAATTTACCAGTATCTAATTGAAGCATGGTCAATAGTGTCAAGACGGTATTTGCATTAGCTAGCTAATTATTTAATTTACATGCTCAACATCTGATTTTTATGTTAATTGGGCATATTCCTGGCAAGGAAAAAACTAACATCTGACAGTGACATTTAGTGTCATTTGAATCTGGCTAATGTTGAAGTAATAATTTCCATTCTTTTTCTAGGGCAGGCTGAAAACAGAAGTATTCAGATTCTTTGCAGTTTGGTAGTGATTTGCCCCCCTTCTTCCATGTTCCACAATTGCAAGACAGAGACAGGCAGAACTCACTCTGCTTTGTCTGGCAGCCCCATGGCACCACTGTCCTTTCATTCTCTTCTAATGCTGAAAACAAGGATATGCTCTTTCTTCTCACCTTCCCCCTGATTTTGCACTCTCTTGTCAGCTAGAAGGGAAGGGTTTAAAAAAAACCCAACCAACAGCCAACCAACCAAACCCCCAAACTGTCTAATTTGCCAAAAACCATAACTTAATGATTGTGTTTTGTCTGGCTTACTAGACTGCAGGTTTACATCACGTTATTTTAAAGCAATTCCTCAGCATTTGCTAAAATGTTAAACTTGGTGGACATCTCAGAAAACAGATCTCCCTCATTTTAGTATTAAATGGCAACAAACCAAACAAACCCATTGCTTTTGCTGCCACTTTCATAAGAAGAAAATAGCACAAGGTAGCTAGCACGTAGGTTTATTTGCAGGGCATGAGCTGCAGAGAAAGATTAGCTGATCTGAAAGCCCGAGACACATAAATGATGGATGATTTTCATCTCTGATGCTTTGGTTCAGCAAGGCACTTACACACGTGACTAACCTTAAATACTTTGGACAAAATCATTACTCCGCAGAAGTCAATATAATTGAGCTCTGGTTCCTTCAGCACAGGCAGTATATCATCCATTGCATGCACTAGTGTTCCTCGCCAAACATTGGCCTAAATGTATCACACTGGAAGAAGTGTACTTTGTGTTGTAAATTGGTGTGTATATGGATTTATCTACACTCTGATCTATTGGGAAGGAAGAGAATTCTTGTAGTTTATGATGTCTTAGAAGGTTATGAATACTCTTTCAGCAAACAGTAGGTAAGAGCCATTAGTGCTGTAAATGAGCTTTTTTCCATTGATTTTGATAGGTCTCTGCTGGTTTGCTCAAGGACAAGACAGTCTTTTGAATTTTCCCCTGCCTCTTTGCCTCTTACTTTTCCCAAAAGCTACTCAGAGCAACCAATGGGAACAGCAGAGCCTGAATTATGCCTCTGGCATAGACACAGCCGATGAGCTGGTGACAACACAGCCCCTATATGCAGGCCAAGTAGGAGGATGGTGGTGTTACCCAAGAACCAAGCAGGGTCTTGGGAGATTTGCAGTACACTTCTTTCTGTATCAGTCAGTGCCACTGATTCAGCCCGTGGTACCTTGGTCACAATACCAAGTTGGACACCTGTGTTTTCTGACTTGGAAAAGTTGGGTTTGATGGCAGTAAGACTCATAAAGGTATTTGAAATCCGGAGGCATGAGGTGTGTCCTAAGCTGATGGATGCTTAAGGATGATGCAAATACCAGCATTCTTTCATTAACCAAAAGAAAGTACCCTAGAAAAAGAATATATGAAGTCTTACCTCTCTCCCAGGTAGAAGTGCTTATCTACAGCTTGACTTATATGTGTTGGAGAATTAAAGTCTAGAGCTATTGCTTCTTAACACTTCATTTGTCTTTCTGGTTATGGGCACTTGGATTACTCTCTCTTAAAGCAGACAATGGCATTGTCTATTTTTTCTCAGTGCATCTTTCAGGTCATTATATAAGTGGGAGACTTGAAGCTCTTTTTTGCATCTCTAGAAGCGTGTCTCACAGGTACTACAATAAATCATCTCTTGCCACCATGCTGCAAGGAGTACATGAGTAGAGAGCACAAATGAGAGAGCTGGACTAAGAATACAGGAACACAAGTCTATATTCCACTGACAATGGACTGGCCAGGAGGGAAGCAGTCCTGGGTTCTGGACTCAACATCTAGCATTGCCCTAAGTGTGCTTACTGCGTTAAAACTGAAATGACAGGAGTGGAGGTAAAGCAATGTTGATGCTAGCAACTCTGGAAAACCCACCCATAAGGGACATTTGCGTTGCATACAAAATATGCATAATTTGAGAAAGTGATTTAGCCAACTAAGAAGCTTCATTTTTGAGCTAGCATTTACTAATGAGTTATTGACTGCATCTATACCTCACTGAATAGAGCTCCAGCTAGAATTTGTTTGCTATTGACAAGTACTGAGGTTGAAGTAAATTAATTTAGTCAAGCTCATAGATCTTTCACCACTTATGAAGAAGTGAGGTAACATTATCTAGGTACTACAATCGCAAGCCTTCTCTTGAAGGGTTGTGTTCTGCTTTCTCTGAAAGTAATTCAAGAAAGATAGCTGTATTTGCTGAATTTTCCCAAAGAGGAGCCAGTTCTGATACTGTACTTAAGTTTGGGGTGACTTTTTCTGAAGGCTTAAACCTTTTTGAAAATCATGGAAGTTATGGAGATTACACAATCTCAACAGAACGAGCGGTCAGTCTGTGAGTAAAACACTAAGAGCGGGTGTTCCACAGCTTCAAGGGATATTTCTGTTCTGTCTCTTGCCTAGAAATATGGTGTAACTGGAGCAACAGGATAGAATTAATCTCAACATGTCTAAGAGAAACACTGCTCATAAATTATGACTTAGGAGCCTACAGTGTCTTTCTAGTTAGAACATGCCTTAGGGCTGTAGGAGGTTAGATAAGGTACCCATGGGTAGACAGGGGTCCAGCATAGAAGGGAAATGGCTGGTGCTTCACTGAGTGCCTCTTCTTCCTATGGGGAAGAAAGGCCTTAACTCTAAGGATGTTTAAGGATCTTTTGTTGAATGATGCCCCTAGATCTTTCTCCTGCAGTTCACTTTGATACACCAGAGTAAACGTCTTTCTGCTGCAATGTGAAATGCAGTATTTTCAGTATTTTGTGTAAGGGCAGTCAAATTCTCTGAGAAGAATTCAGTAAATTGGTTTCCTGCTTTATTTATACCCCAGTGCTGTAGCTGTTGCTCTTAAAAAGTCAGCCTCTTTTCCTTACTTCTACCCTGAAATCACCCTGGTCATGCTATTGTAGTGATAAAATAGATCCATTATTTGGCTATAGATATATTAATTATTGTTATTCTTGATTGGTCTAGTTCTTTTTATTATAACTCTTCTGAGTGGGATTAAAATTAGCCAGATATGGAATGTTTCCTATATCAATAAAGATGGAGATACATTTATGTACAAAATAAATGCAGCTTTGCCCATATAATAAATCAGTGGAACAGCTGTGCAAGCTAAGCATGTATGACTGGTTAATGCCAAGGACTTGAGTAGCCATTAGGACCCTAAGTGCTAAATAACTCTAGGTGACTTTCTGATTGATATTCACTAATCATAAACAGTCAGATTAATTTCAGCTTGCATTATTTTTTCCAATCAGCATTCAATCAGAATTCAATCCAATCAGAATAAATTAAAGTAGTTATTTATTTCATTTGTGTGGAACTTTATTAAGAGAAAAATCAAAGAACCATAATGTAGATTGTATAGAGTATACAGGAAATGGTCTTGTTAATTAGTTCGTTTTATATGTGAGAAATTATAAAAACTGTACGTTGCATCTGGAGTTATTAGAAAGGCCAGTCTCTGCTCTGTATCACCTCCGTTCATATACAAGTGTTTATTACTTTATTTGTGTTACTTTGTAAACCTTCTGAGAGTGTCATATGGTTTCATGTTTTAGTACCTATCTATGCTGTAGATTTCTGACACGCTCTCTAGTCTTCATCTGTCAATAAAATGATTAGTCTAGGCAGTGTGGTCATACTTTAATTGGTTATTCAAAAAAACCCACCCTTTTGTGATAAAGGTGTTGTAACTGCAGTTACCTCTTAGTTAAGTGTGGAAAAGGTATGAGAACTATCCACTCGTATAGCTAAAAGAGTTTGACGTGTAGCTGAGGATTATTATAGTGTATGGTGTAATTGCAACATAGTTAAGATGCATGGATTTCTAACATGAAAAGTACTTCATATATCAAGTGGCAATAATAGATGAATAAGTCATATAAGTTTTCTGATTTCATTACTAGCACTGTATCAAACCCCAGAGTTTCCAACATTGTCACTGCTCAGTGCATAACACACAGCTTCTCTGTGCACACCTGTTTAAACACAGAACTCCTGTAGCACAGACAAATGCAGAGGGACACAAGGTGCATTAATAGTTTCAGTGATGCTTATACATTTGCAATGATTTGGGTGCTTCTGATAAAATGATTATTTAAAAGTTTAGGAGTAGAAATCCCAGTTTCCTTTTTGAAAGTATTTATCAAAGAATATGTACATTGTAAATGTAATTGCTTTGCAGTTGCTTTCATCTTACAATAAAAGTGTGATCATCTAGAAAGGGAAAAAAAGCCAATCGGCTAAGATTTCTTTGAGAATTTTGTATTTGCATATATAAAGACACAACTTCTACTTGTAGCTTTTATAGGTGATACTAAGAAACGGTTTCCATCATAGGTGGATTCAAAATATTATGCAAGTTTAACTCTTGCAGATAGCAAAACCAGTTTCTTTTTTTCACAAGCAAAACCAATTTTGTACAAGTGTGAAGAAAAAAGAATCTTGTCCTCCTTTGGTGCCTAGTGCTGAGGCTAGAAATGAAAATACTCTGCCTTTGCACAAGACAGTAAGTGCTGGACTATTGCCTGGTCTCATTGCTGTTAGGGAGTCTCTTCTCTCAGCTGTCTTTGTAGGCTACCAGTATTGCTGCTGCAGTAGAGAGGTCTGGCCAAATTTATTTTGAAGGCAATTTGCTCAGTTTGACTCTTAAGTCAAACAGTATTGAAAGGTTTATCCTGAAAACGTGCAGGGTTAGGTTAATTTAGGTGGAGTTGCAAACCTTGGGGTGCACAGGGGGTGACTGGGCAAGGGAGCACCCAAATCATTTCCAGCTTTCCCCAAATTGTAACTGTGGGAAGATATCCCTTACTACTTGTAGCAATATAGAAGCACCCTTGAACTACTCTTAGTTCAGGGTTTTGGAGGCATTTTATAAAAAAATTGATACCTACTTGGCTGCCAGCAGTTTTCTTTGCAGTGATACAAAAAATAATTGATGTATGCCAAATTGAATTTGAACGTGTCGGATTTAGAGCACAAGAGCTCCAAATAATCAAACAAATTAGAACAAAGACTGATTAGAACACAGAACACATGTGTAATCAGATCCAAATGCTCTCTGCTCGATGGGCAAAGAGATTAGATCAATAATATTGTGCTGCAGGGAAAAAAAGGTTTGAATTGTAAAGCAACTGAGAACTTGCCAGACTGATTTTTTTTCTTCATCCCTTTTTGTCTCCCTCTATAGTGAACAGGGACAACATAGAGCTCCCATACCAAGAGCACCTGTGTGCAGAGACATGCCAAGAGGTGCACTGGATGGAAACATATATACAGAAGGGGAGTTATCTAAGTGTGGGTGTGTCCCAATCTAAATTGTGTCTACCAGAACCCATGCTGTAGAGAGAAAGAATTCATATGGTGTCAGGAATAAGCTGTTTACCACTTTATTTAGAAAAATGGCATGACCTGCTCAGTTTTCCCATTTTTCTTTGAAGATACAAAAGTAGTAATCTTAGTCTGCTCCAGAGATTTCTCTGAAGCTTATTCATACTCTTAGCTTTCTGGACAACACCACCACATTCCTTCCATATCTCAGACATATAAATCTTCAAGAGCTATTGGTGGACCAATATAATAATTCAGTAGTTGCTGAAAGAAAGATGGAATGCAAATATTATAGCTCCTTGCTGCTATAACAGGGCATGAGCAAATACATTCCTTTCCATTGAAGTCTCCATTAATTTCTTTATTTGTTTGGGTACAACAGTGAGTTTTAGTCTCCAACATCAGAAGCACTGACCTTTATATACAAAATAGGCACTTCAGTAATTTTTCATGATATGTTGTCATTTGTTGTTCAAAGTCCTTTAAAATTATCTTATTTGAAAACTTGAGAACTGCCTTTAATGCAAGAAATTGTTAACAAAATGTTTGAGAACATAGTCCTCCTATTTAGAGATGGGATTTAAGAAATGAGAGATCGTCTCAGTGAAGGATTTTGTGATAGATTTTTTTCTTGTTGTTTGTTGCTGAAAAGAAAAGGGAGGGTGGAGGGAGATGGCCAACTTATACTTTTGATTCCTTTAAATTGAAAATAAGTATATTGTAGTATTTTAAAGGTACAATATCAGCTTTGTGTTTTGGGGACTACTGGAGGAATTTTTTGCAGCTTGTTCATGTGGGTCCTGTGACTGTAAAACTGTAACAAATTGTAAGTGCAGTCAAGGGCAGGTGTAGTATCCAGTCTTTTTTTTTTTCTGGCTAAATTTTAGATTGATGTCATCGTGGTTTTTTGTCTGATTACAAGATGAACACAATTTTAAAAAACTGTGATTTTTATAGCCTAATAATCCAAAAGGAGATAAGAATAACCGTAGCATTATAGAATATTGTAATTTGAGTTTTATCTGCTGTTACACTTGGAATAGAAACAAAAGCCATCTGCTTTTTAGCTCTTCAGTAGATATCCATCATCTCACTGGCAATTTTGTTCAATGTGCTCCCAGCTGATATGTTTCATCTCACTAAATTCTCTGATAAAGCACAAAATCAGTAGGTTTTCTTGTCTTGGAAATAGCCATGAGAAGACTGACATAATTGCTTTAAATTTATTTATTTTGTTTTATTAAGCAAGGTGGGAAAACAAAGGAAAAAAAAAAACAACCTAAAGGGTCTATAATATAGCAACTTGAAAAAGCATAAGTGTACAATTCAGAGCTACATACGGCCTTCAGTAAGATATTTGAAAACTAAGATTAATTAGGAGTAGGATTTGGAATTTTATTACTGAAACCCCTGCAAAATAACAAGGAAGATCTCTCCCTATACCTGTCTGCTTTGAACTACTGAAGGCACTTTTTGCTCTGCCTATTTTGCTGTTAAGTCATAACTACTCAATATGCCAACATTTTGCGAGGTTTGCAGTTAAGACTTCATTATCAGAAAACATTTTTTCCTACTTATTTCAGCTGTTCAGTTATAACTGTTTTCTTGATGACCATTTTTGGAGATGGCAGCATCAGTGTTCCCTTAGATGCAGTTTAATACATTTGAAAGTAAGTGATAATTGGCTTTTCTTGCAGGTCCCCAAGGCCAATTTCTTGTGAGCTTACCTGGAAATTCGCTTCTCAAATACTGTATGGTTTTATCTGTTAACAGTCTTAGATTGGGGGGATGGCTTGCAGTAAAAACTTGATTTCCATGACACTTGCAACTCAGTTTCAGTGCCACATTGTCCACAAGGGTAAAACCACGTACTCCTCCAGACTCAACATGGGAAAGTCTCTGTGGAGCTGTGCCCACGCTGATGTTCACCTGCCAACTTTATATCTGCATCTGCAGAATAAAGTAGCTCAGCGGTTAACGGACTTAAGTAGGAGTCAGTCTTCCTGTCCAGTGAGAGGTTGTGGTTATGGTAGGTTCTTTTGTGTTGGTTTTTCTTGTTTGGTTGTTTGGTTGTTTTTTTTCTCCTGGGTCCCCACACTTTCTTCTATCCTGAATTCCAACAAATAGCTGGCATAAATAGGAGGAGAAAAACAAAAAATGCAGACAGGATCAGCCATTTATTGCTTGCATTTTGTGTCTTTAACATCATTTTTAATAGAGTATTTATAAACAAAATGAATCAGATGTCAGAAGAAAACATTTTTATTTCAGAGCTCCATGTTTCCAGGATCTGTGGAAGGTATAAATGTAACCTTCCTCAGGGCAGTTATCTGTATATTGGTCAGTATTTTAGCAATAGGTCTGTCAAGCAACTTGTTCTTCAGGCACTAATTCTTGTCTATTGTCTCATCTCCAGTTAATGTGCATTTTATTGTCTGAAACCGACTATCCGCTTTCTGATTATTTTTTCCGTGCTTTATTGTTTGGGATCATATCTGTTTCATCAATATACAGTTTGATTTATTCTCCAGTTAATAATTAAAGATATTAAATTATATCAGTCAACATGACAAAAAACATTTTTGTATCTATTCTTACCACTTAAAGTCTATACCCATTTTTCCCTTTTAATTAAAAATTTCCAAACGTTATTCTACAACACACTAATAGTTTGATCAGGGAACGTCTTCCCAGATTCCATGCATGAAAATTTCATCGTTATAAGCAGCTTCTTAAATTTTAGTCAAACTAAGAGCGTCTTTCTCCTTCTCCCTTTCCCCCCTCTGCCTCATCAAGCAGGTTTTTTTTCCCAATTGTATTTTTTTCCAAATAAAGCAGTTTGGGTTATTGCCACAGTTGCTTCACTTTGAACTTACATTACTTAGGATTAAGCATTGCAAAACACTTCCACTAGTATCTCATGCTATTGATTTATTTTTATAAAAATGTTCAGCTTCTGCCAAATACAAGAGGGACTATAACTGGAACACAGGTTCACAGAAGTGTTAGGGGTAGAAGTATCCATGGAAACAAACTTTACTGCAGATGTTCAGATATTCTTCAGTCATCCCAGCCAGAGGTAGAAAACAGTGTTGGGTAACCTGCCTTTGAAGGCTCACAGCTACACACTACAGCATTAGCTCTGTATGATGCCAGTCTCTAAGCAAACTATTGGCAGATCAAACAGGTTCCCTTTACAGGACAAATACTGTTGAATAATTGTGGTAAAAATAATAGATCCGGTACCCTGATATGGTCTTTGCTGGGGGGGAGGGGGAATGCAGTAAACTTTTCCTAAAGGTTTTATTGTCTCAAGTTGCATCATTAACTCTATTTCCTCCTCTTTTGCTCTTTTTTGAAAGCAGCTGTGTTAAATCCCTTCATTAATCTTCAGCATTCCCCACTACTTCTTGAATCTCAGCTAATCCATAGCAGTGACTACAGCCAAACCCTGCTTGCCTGAGTCAGTCAAGCAGTTCCACTTGCTTCACAGCAAGTTAGGAATATCATAGATGGGATTAGATGGACGAAAATATGAGAAACAAGTAGGATTCAACTGCCCAACACAGTTCTCACAATCCAGTCCTCAAGTAATTCTCCCTGAATTTCTAAAAGAGATATATGTAAAAATTTGTGTGTCTTTTTTTTTTACTTTTTTGTCTCAAATTTTCCTCAGGCACTTTGTATCTAAGCCAATTTGCAAAGGTCTAACTGCTTACCAGGTGCCTCTCAATGCACGCTGTCTTGCAGTGAGCTTGCCAACATACAGACAATTTCAAATGAGTTCAAAAATCCAAGTCTGCTGTCCCTCTTGAATCTGCCCTCGAGGACAAGGTCTTGCTAGTTCTATGCCTTCATTTTAGGCAATTTATGATTCCTAGGAGGAGACTTTTTTTTTTAAATCTGGATAAAAACTAGATACTTACTGTAATTTTTGGTTATTTTTTTCTGTTGCTCTTCAAGATAAACCTCACCTCAAGCTCAGGTAGAGACTTCTCAAGTTGATAAAAGCTGGCAAAGGGAAATGGGATTTGAATGGTTGGCCTGGTGTCCACCCCTTCATCCCATTCTCTGGTTCATTCCTCTGTTGCCAAAATAACTGACTATTTATGAAGTAAATTCTTATTTTAATAAGCATTAACCAGGTAAGATTTAACTTCAGATACAAGAAAAGAATTATATTCTGTCACTAGACTCTATGTTGACCTGTCTTTTGAACACCTCCAGGGGTAGTGCCTCAACTGCTTCCCTGGGCAGCCCATTCCAATGCTTAATAATCCTTTCAGTGTAAAAATTTTTCCTAATATCTAATCTGAACCTCCCCTGGTGCCATTTCCTCTTTTCCTATCGCCTGTGACATGGGAGAAGAGACCAACCCCTGCCTCTCTACACCCCCCCTTAAGTAGTTATAGAGTGCGATAAGGTTTCCCCTCAGCCTCCTCTTCTCCAGAATGAACAACCCCAGCTCCCTCAACCTCTCCACATAAGACTTACTCTCCAGACCCCTCACCAGCTTTGTTGCCCTTCTTTGGACTCGCTCCAGCACCTCAATGTCTTTGTTGTGGTAAGGGGCCCAGTAACTGGGGCCAGTACTCGAGGTGAGGCCTCACCAGTGCCTAGCACAGGGGGATGATCACCTCTCAGGTCCTACTCACTATGCTGCTCCTGATACAGGCCAGGATGCTATTGGCCGACTTGGCCACCTGGGCACGCTGCTGGCTCATATGCAGCCTGCTGTCAACCAACACCCCCAGGTCCTTTTCTGCCAGGCACCTCTCCAGCCACTCTGCCCCAAGCCTGTAGCACTGCCTGGGGTTGTTGTGACCTAAGTGCAGGGCCAGGCATTTGACCTTGTTGAACCTCAGACCATTGGCTTCGGCCCGTTGATACAGCCTGTCCAGATCCCTCTGCAAAGCTTTTCTACTCTCAAGCAGGTCAATGCTCCCACCCAACTTGGTGTCATCTTCAAACTTACTGAGGGTGCACTCAATCCCCTTGTCCAGGTCATTGATGAAGATGTTAAAGAGAACCATCCCCAATACCGAGCTATGGAGAACATCATTTATGACTGGCTGCCAGCTGGATTTAACTCCATTCACCACTGCTTTCTGGGCCTGGCCCTCCAGCCAGTTCTTAACCCAGCAAATTTTTTAATCTATAATTAATGTTTGTTTTTTTCTTTCCCCATAATTCTCATCTTGTTTGCTTCCCTTTCTAGTTTGGTTTGTTGCACAAGTCTAGATGATACGGACTTGTTACACAGTACTTGTGATAAGCTGAGCAAGAATTCAGCAGTGAGACTCTTACAGTGTCACCAGTGATTGCTTTCAGACCTCCTTATAATTGCATATGGATTGAGTCCCAAGAGCCAGGTTAGACTGTTGCTTTCCAGTGGTGCATTCTTCCAGAATATAACAAGAGGGATTCTTGCCAGTTATAGTTGTTCTCTGTAAATGGGACAGTGAAAATTAATGTGATTTGCCTGGTAACAGGTTAAAGATCTTTTTAACTTCATTCTTTCTGTTTAACCTATTGGCTGATAAAGCTGGAAATCAATTCTTTAGAGAGGGATTCTGTATTGTATCTTAATCTATGGCAATTAGATTACATGCTCTAAAGTAACTACTAAGAAAGGAAACTATTTGCTGTTTACTGAGTAAATCTTCATGGTGTCATTCTACAGAAACACTTTTGGCACCAATCTGAAGAATGTCATTCAGTATCCTTTGCTTGATGTTTTAACAAACCTTTTTTTTTACAAAGACAAAAAGGGAGAAAAAAGACCCTAGACCCTTTTAATACTAATTTATATTAACTTTTTTTTTCACTTAAAGTTCTTAAAATGTAACCGCAGGCTCTTTATGTCAAAACTAAACAATTATTTTCCTATCAAAGTCTGTCTCCCCCTCAAAATTATTTTAATTTCATTTTGTAAGTAAAATTTGTTTGGAGATGATCAATTATGACTCCTTAATATTGTTCTGAGACTACTGCAATCTTGTAATTGTCTCTAGTAATGGTGTCCCTGTGGGCCGTGGTCATTCAACTGGTAAAACAAATGTGCTCATTTTGACGTTAGGCATGAAATACATTCCTGGGACTTCACTGAGATGAAAAAAAATGTCAGCTATGAGCAACCAGGGAGTCTGACACCTTCCTAACCACTTACAGCTGAAACCAAGCGGTGCTCCCTGCAGGCATGAACCAGGCTGGTGGGAGCGTTCTCAACAGCAGTGGTGTGAGCTGGATGGATCTACATTAGAGTGGAGAGTGGATTGGCACCTGGGGGGAGCCCAACACATCGGAGAGGGGAGAGTGATTGCAGAGCATTACAAATGCATGATAAATGTAATGAATAATTAGATGCATCCCTCAAGGAGTGATTTAGACAGCTATAGAGATTGTTCCTAGATAATTCACAACAGTACTCGTTTCGTTGGTTTTCTCATAATCTGGTGGGATTGTGAGCAAGCAATTTATATGATAAAGGGCTGAGAAACATAGTTGCTAGAGTTAGCAAAATTATTATTAATTATTGTGGTAATTAGTAATGGTAATTTCTTGCATTAATGGATCACTCCCCCACCTTTCAATTAGCTGGGCATGAGATGAGGGTCTTCTGGCAGAAGAGAAAGTGCTCTATGGTTTAATTTGCTCTTAACCAGTCCTAGAGAGGATAGGGAATTACAGCAGAAAGCAAGCCTGTGACAGGCCATCGATTACTATCGGTCATTTGTAACTGGCAGTGTTGTCATTTTATTTGGCATCTTATTTTTTTTGTTAGTTACGAGTAACTGCCTCTAACCTGCATTTCGCTTGAGGCATGCTATTGCTCTGTAAGGCAGAAAAAGACTTGTGTGCCTGAAAGCTGTATTTGCTAGTCTGATAGGGCCTCACCCTCTGCCTGTGTGTTCATAACAGGAGAAAATTGATTAAAGAGACTTGTTCATGGGAAGAATCCACTCTGCTGCTTCAGAAGACAAATATGAAGATGCATGTTTAATTTGTGTGAGCTAATACCTGAGGCCAAAGCAAAGGACAGCCAAATTGGATATTAGTCAATTTGACCAGGGAGGGTAGTACCTGAAGTGACCTTGAGAATGGTGGTTTTATGGAAAATAATGCTCAAACCTCTTTAAAAGATAGACAAGGGAATGTTGAAGATACTAACTGCTTAGGTGAGCACAAAGAAGCACCTGCAAACGCCTTTTTAAAACCTATATATTACATCATCGTTAGCCTCACTTACTAGCATTTTCATGGCATTTCTAGTGTAAAATTTCAGTAAAAAGATTGCCATGTCCTGCAAGAAGATTCTTGTGGGCATGTGCTTAACACCAACTACAAACACTACATGTCTTGCACAACACCCATCTCGAGACCTGCTTCATGAGCAACTGCTGTGTGAAAGTGCCCGTACAGCCTCACCACTGGCAAGCTTCATGGTGCGTTTTCTTAATCTTTATCTTACTGATTTAGCTCCTACTTCAGGAGCACATCTGCTCTTTTAGGTAATTCAGAAACCACAAATTCATTTCATTGATCTCAACTTCTTACTTTTATATTCATCTTACCAAAAAAAAAGAGCCTCTTCTCAGTGAACCCTTGTGAACTGTGATGGCACATATACAGAATGGGTTTTCTGAAGAGCTGTAATATGCAGGAGGTAGGAGGATGCTGACTTCCGAGTCATTTATCAGCATTAATCAGCTATGCAATAGTTTCCTGTTGCAAGCTCAGCCTTTGTCATCCTGAAATATTGAAACTGGGGAGATTTAAATATTCTGTAAATATATGCCTGGTCATGGGGAAAAATGAAAAATGCTAGCCTCTGATTAATGTCATTGAAGGCATTTTGAAGGTGTAGAGCCGAGCGTCAGATGCTTTCACCCTGAACTTTGTGGGTTTCAGTTGTGCCTCCTGGGAGGTGGGAGCTGTTAGTAATATACTATGTTCAAGGGACTTGGTGGATCAGCACACTCGATTTCCTGCTCCTGCAGATAGCATCCCATTTAAGTGTATGGCTTTGTAAAAGTGGATAATGGAAGGAAGTTGCGTTTTGGGGGGACTGGGTGGATTGGTGGTTTTGGTGGGGTTTTTTTTGTTTGTTTTCTTTTTCCCCTCTTCTTCCTATATAGCACCCTTTCTCCCTGGGAGACCATTTCACGATCTGATTGCTGTAATGGTGGTTAGGAACATTTGCTCATGGAAAATTTTGTAGCTCTCATGTTTTTAGCTTATGGAGCTGTTTTCCCTCCTTGGGGCTTACCTCACTCACTTACAGCAGCAATCCCATTAACTTTTTATTTTGGCTAATGAAGCCAAAGTCTCTCAGTTCCCAATTTCCTTCTGTTCTCCAATTACCCTGGTAGTCCTTGTCAATCCTGTTTTAGTTTCTGACTTACACAGCTTTGGTAGCATTTGCTCAGTGTTTCAAATGAGGTGACTGGGCCCTTGTATAGCATCTTCAATGCTGAAAATAATTCTCATAGATTCACTTTTTTCATTTTTGTAACTGCATGGCAGCTTAAAGTCAGTCTGAAATCACCGTGGTTGTTCTTCAACTCGTTTTCCAATTGGCAATCTTACATCGGGAAACTTTGCTATTTCCTGAGCCTGAGCTCGCATCTTGTACAGCTGAGTTTTACCCCATTCTTTTTTCCTTTGTCATTCATAAGCTTGGGTTTGCATAAAGAAAATTGGCAGTTGACAAATACTGCTAATAAAAGCATGTTGAGAGCAGCTCAGAAAAGGGCATTCTTTTAATAATTCAGCATAACAAAAATAGATAAAGCAGATAAATATGACAGTAGATTTTTATATTTTATTTTGAAAAACATTTTCTGTGATTATTTTATACTTATTTTAATTAAAAAGAGGGTGTGTGGAGCAAAAACCCCAAGCTCCTGGACTGCATTAACCATATATAAAAAGCCAGCTTTCAAACTGATTTAGGAATAATAACACTTTGGCTTCTACCCTGCAAATTGCAAATCAACTAAACTTTGAACACAGTAAAGGTCCCAGCAGTTTCTCCAATAGTGAAATCAATTACTTTGGCATGCAGTTATTTATTGCCTTGAATAGATTCTTTAGGACCAGCTATTTGTTGAAACATCCTGAGAGGTATAAAATGAACTATTCTGTATAGGACTGCCTAAGGTGTGTAACAAGGGCAGAATTGCTGGGGTGTTTTGGATGGGTTGTGAGTGTGGTTTTCTGTTGTCTTGTTTTGTTTTTCTTTGGTTGTGTGGGGTGAGGTGGTTTTGTGTGGCTGTATTTTGGTTTGGTTTTTTTGGTGTGGTTGGTTTTAGTGGTTTTGTTATGGGGTTTTTTGGGGCCTGGGTTGGTTTGCTCAAAATAAATCCAAAATGTTTCCTCACACTTCAGAACTCTGGTTGATATTTGGTATTAGACTTCATTCATCTACATAAATAAATCCCATAGGCATGATTTTAAAACCTCAGTGATAACCCTGAATTCTGTAATTACACTTAATCAAGTAATACTTTGAAATTTGTCTCACAAGCTTGGAGGATTTTTCTCATGTTTTTCTCATGCCCCTTTTCTGCCAACTTTACCTGAGTTCCCCATGGAATTCACTCTGAGACAGAATTCATCCCAAAACACAGCCTGCAGATTGAAATCCAAAATTTGTTAGTTACTACTAGAAATCAGACAAGGTCCCTGAAGCAAAATACGTGAACTCAGGTGTTGCTGAGAAGACATGTGGTATGTATCAGGAGAACTGTATGTCATTTGTTTTTAATGTAGCCCACATGTTTTATTTTTCTTTTAAAGTAAATAATCTCCAGTCTTGATTTCTTGTCAGAAGGATATGGGAGTGGCAGAGTATGTGCAGAAGTAAATCCTGGTATTTTTAAGCTACTTAAAGAATATACAGATTGTGATATGTCTGCTGAGACCCTTATTCTTATTGCACGTGACCCAAATAACTTCAATATTGGAAGAAATAATTCTGCTGAGAAAAGTGGGTAAAATTAATATGGGGAGCTGAACTTGTACTTACTGTGTTATCCAGCAGTTGAGGTTCTATTTACATAAATTAGCTTTAGATAAAGTAACGGTAATCAATATACTCCTGTTTTGTCTTATGCACAGCATAGATGTTGCAGGAGATAACTTCAAATTTAATTTCCAGATGTGCAGGACAGCCAACAGAGTGCAAAAGGGATAACAAGAACTTTGCACTTGAACAGAATCCTTTTGGGCTATATGATTTAATAATACAGAAGAGAAATTAAAATTGCCTCCTAGGTTAGTATAAATAGACATAACTTTGATTTGTGTAAGTTTTTCTTATTTAGAGTAGCTGAGACTGTCTCAAAGATACACATATTTTGGGGGGAACTTTATTTCCGTCACAGGTACTTTTTTGAAATAGAAAGTATGGTTCTATTTA
>JAOTQQ010000023.1:4223907-4244645 GCA_026546715.1 Gallinago undulata
GTAGGGGGGTGGGAAGGCAAGAGGAAGGGGGAATAGGATGTTTCCATTGTGTGAGGCAGGGGAAAAAAGAAAAAAAAAAAAACAAACAACAACCTCCCCCCCCCCCAAGCCCCAAAACTACCATCAGCAAACCCTTTCTTTTCCAAAATGCTATCTACTCATATTCAGGTATTTTAAGGGAAAAAAATATTTGTTGAAAAACTTAAGCATTTAAAATGTGTTCTTTTCTGGAGGAACATGGGGAAATACTACAGATATCTAATTACAATGACATCTAGTTACAAATGACACACATCTGGATCACCAAGTAATATAATTTAATACCTGCCATTATCGTAAGTGGTTATTAATTTCGGATGACTTTAGACTGGGTTCTCAATGAGCACTCTGTGTTAATTGCAGTGAGACTTCCTGGGTGATAAAGTCCTCTTTGCATCCATGAGTACACATTAAGTCTAAGCTGTAGCTTTTTTTAGCAAGAATTACCAAAAATAGGACCTCAGCTGGGGTTGGGAAAACGGTTATTTTAGAGCAATATCCAGGTTTGATCCAGGTTTTTTTGATCATTTTTTTTTTATGGCCAAAGATATTTCCTGACATCTGAAAAGTCTGTTTTCAATAGGTGTGCATAACACATCTCGCTGTAATGATTTGTTAGTATCTTTGGGCTAACGGTAAGTCTTAAAGCAGAAATTACCTTCATTAATAGAGCAAACTTTTGCATCCCCACTTCCATCATGCTCAAGCACATAAATAGTGCCCTTGATATTCTGTAACAACTGCTTGTTTCCTGGCAGAGGAAGTTACATTGCATTAACATGAAGAAAAGAATCCTTTATAACTTATTTTTTTAAAACCATATTCAACATAGGTGGGATAATTAACATGCAGCAGGGCATGGTATGGATGACCAATTAATTTTAAATGTGTCCTCATAATTACTCTCCATACAGCAATGCAAATATTAGATTAACTTTTAGGAGTTGATTTTATGAATCTTTGAGTAATTTAAGATTAAAATTAATTAAATTGACTGAACTTTCCCTAAAGTTTTTATAAAACCTCTGGACCATTTTCTCTAGCTTCTGCCTGAACACATAACTGCACAAGTCAGTGCCACTTATATGTAATCTGAAATTTCCAAACAGTACCTTTTGCTACTGAATTGCATCCAAACTGGGCTGGACATCCACATGGACCCATGTGCCTTTCTGAAGACAGTAGGTTAAGTTTGCTTTGTAGTATTTTCACATTGCATATATATCCAGACAAATACTTCTGAAAATCGTTCAAGGCCATGGAATTAATACCAGAATCAAACAGGCTTTAAATTAATAGTGGTAATTGGATGCATTGCAGACACTAATTAAAATCTTTAAACAAAGCTGCACATGCCTGCCTGCTGGTATCTGTCACTCAGAGACCACTTTCTATATGCGTATGGCTGACTTGCTGACAGTACTGTCTCCAACACCAAATTCTGTATGTCTTTGTTTTTCCAGACATGCCCTGAATTTCTCATGGCATTTTCTTACTGAGAACCGCCTTTGCTCATGCAAACCAACTAGCTAGATTATAAGAATTTTGCTCATACATCTTCAGTTTATGAATGAGAAGAGAAGGTTGATACATCTTATAAATCCAGTCTGAGGACTAATATAACAATAGTAAAAGCAATTGTGATTGTGCATTCTGTA
The DNA here is from genome assembly GCA_026546715.1 of Gallinago undulata. Taxonomy (NCBI): domain Eukaryota; kingdom Metazoa; phylum Chordata; class Aves; order Charadriiformes; family Scolopacidae; genus Gallinago; species Gallinago undulata. Next base: position 4,225,605 of record JAOTQQ010000023.1, read on the forward strand.
AGCTCTTTACAATCACGATTTATAAAAGGGTCAGCTCTGTGACTCTGAAGATACATAACCATTTTCCAACTGGTCCAATTAATATGAAGGAGGAATGAATAGTTAATTTTACCCTTGCAGAGAGACCAAGTTCCCAAACTGCTGCCGTGACAGACTTTACAACTGCTATAGAGAGAAAGAGTACTGGAAACCCTATTTAGTAGGGCCCCTAATTCATGTAATTCAACCATATGTTTACATTTCTAAGTAACCCCTCATCTCTGTATTCACACAATTATTTCCAAGGACATTAACTTTTGCATTTGTGGGAACTTAATTTGGGGAGTTAGAAGAAGTGGAGAACCTGAGCTCTGTCTGTGAATGGTGTTGACCCCCACATTCCAGCCCCTCACAGTAGAAACATTAGTTGATAAGCATTGCTGGAATTGAAAATAGTTTTTCATAGCAAGTGGTCCAGCTGTCCAAATGTGCTTAATCTCAGTTATATAAATTCATCTCCATCCTATGAAGTACACTTAGAGAGGCTAAACTAGTTCTGTTGCAGTGAGGTTTTTAAATGGTATTAAAGTTGTAAACGTGTTTCCAAGGGCTGTTTCACAAATGATTTGCCCAAATATCAAATTTGATTTAAATATTTTCAGTCAAGATAGAGACATGCATGGGAAATTCCAGATGAAAGGATTTAACCCAAATGACATTACATAGGGATGTTGCAAAAACTGCACTTCATAAAGGAGGTTGGTTATAAATTAGTTCAGCATCGAAGACTTGTCTTTTTCTCCCCTGTATGCTAGAAACTGCTGCACTTCTGGAAGAAAACAGACCTGGTAAAGATCATTCTGTATAGGAATATGTCTGTGCTACACCAGACTTGACACCAGACCTTCAGAGCCTGAAAAGTATCAGTGAAAAAAATGTTGAAACTAATTTTCCAGAAATGAAAACTTTTTTAAAATATGATATCCTATCTCTTGAAAATACTAAAGGACGTGTTGGGTTGCCAAAATGTAACAAGCAGCTTTCAGAGGTACCAGCTCTCACCTTTATGCAGATTCGATGGGATTAAAAACTGTGCTGCAAAACCTCTTTGATCATAGATGTATTTGAAAAATTTACAGTATTGTATCTCTAAGTTGCTGTGTCCAGTTCATGAGTCTGACATCACATTCCACTTCTGACACCGTTCTGCTATGGCTGCTGATCTGAAGCCCCCAAAAAAAGTTCCATATAAACCAGCTACTCTCTGAAACCCTGGGAATACTATGGTATTTAGAGGGTTTTTGTTCTAACAGAGAGATAGCACAGCTATTTAAAAAAAAAAAAAGGAAACTAACTGCAGAGTGGAATTTTTCATTCAAACTTTGCAAAGGTTATTTATTATATGTGAGGGTACGAGGGAAAGATTACAATAATGAATGTCATGTGCCTTTGATTTACCTGCTTGGTTGTAGTCTTTCACTGTTGAATTACACCAAAAACGTCTGTTCAGGACAGCAAGCAGGAAATGAAGCCACAACTAGTGATAAAAGAGGCTTTGGAGGAAAATATTTCAAGAGCCCTTCAGGAAACAGCGAGATGTTCTTGCTTAAGCAATGTTTGCCTGCCAGGTTCCAGTGAGGTTAACAGCCCTGGGTTGGTTTTTTTTTTGTTGTTTCTTGGTTGTTTTATTTCCCAGCCCCCTACAAAGTGGAGTGCAGAGCTTTACTGCGTGTCCTCCCTGTGCTAGGCTCGCAGCTCGAGTGCAGCCAGACTTGGACACATGAATGGTGGTAGGTGAATGTTAGAAAGCTCTGTGGCCCTAATCCTTTATTATTTCACAGAGTGTTTTTTAGATGATGGCCTAGGCTGTCATTTCACAAAGTGCTATTTTGAACAACTTGTAGTGAATATAACAAGCAAAGATGTAAAATTTAAATATTTCTGGGTGTGCTTTAGGTCTGGTTGACCCATTGCATGTAAATGAGTACGTGAAAATTAATTGCATGAGAAATCTACAGATTTGACAGAGGAGTTGTGACAGTTGCTAATGTTTTGGTTGCTTTCAGTTCATCCTGCATCTGAAGTGCAGCAAGAATGGGCACCTTTCAAAAATGTTCAATGTTAAGATTCTTAGTGGAAAGTTTTGAAGGGCTGCTCTGTCTATTAAATCAGACTATTATCTGCAGTGATCTGAGTCTAGAAACTCCTCACAGCACAAAGGTGACAGCAGCATATATGAAAGCAGGATTTGGCCCTTTATTTTAAGAAACCACTGATGCATCCTTTATGTGAAGTAAGCTCCAAAATCTGCTGCTTTGCATGTGAGCAATCTCCATGAAGCAGAAAGGACTTCAGAGGTGGTCCTCATAGCTGAGAGCCAGTCCTGCTCTTAGGGACATGCTCCTGGCAAGAATGTGACTTATCAGCACAGGCCACTGAAATCAAAGGAGCAAGAGTAGCACCCACCAGCTAAGGGTGTGTCCCACGGTGCTAAGGTTTTGTGTCAGTGTTATTATATACGTTGCAATGATAGCTCTGATGCTGCAGCAGTTGATGGATCTCCCCCAAAGGTAAATTAAGTTTCTCTTTGTGTTGCCAAAGTATATCTGAATGAGAAAGAAGGAAGTCTGTGAGTGTTCCTTTGCTCGGTAACAAGTGAGGGGGGGAAATGCCAGTTATATTAGCAGTGTTGGAGTCTGTGAATCTGACACTTGATCGACGGCCTGTGTGATCATTGCCTGGGTTTTCCCTTCTCTGGTCAAAGATGCAGTGACTTTTCAGTGGCATTCGTTTAAATCAGAGCAACCCCTCTAAATAACAGACTGGGTGTTTGCATGCAAAGTAAATGCTCTGAAGCAGATCAGAGGAGCTACAAAAGGGCAAAGTTGCTTATTTCAAAGAGAACTGGAACATTAAAATTTTATTTAGTTGGAGCATCTGACTAGCAGATGGTAAGGAATAAATTGAAGAACGTGAAAACCATGTGGATGGTCTAGCTCACTCAGTCAGGGAAGCTAGTTACCAGCAGGTGAAGTGTGGGACTTCTGTAGCATAAACCATAACCATGTCTCTAAAATAGTAATGGTCGTGACATTACCACAAACATGACAGTAGTTATGATCTCTGCCAGCATGTGGCCACAGGAGCTGTCAGGACCTCACACAGCTCTAGCAGCTCTCAAGTTTCCAGGGCTGGAAGAGCAGGAAATAATTGGGACTTTTCCTAATGATAATATTGATATATATATATTCCTTTTGACAGTCAGGAAAATGGTAGAGAAGGCTTGAGAGAAAGGTGCCAACATGTGCTTGCTGTCGCTTTTTCAACCAGTCAGCAAGCTAGAACTACACCAAGCTGCAGAAATGGCAGGGATACTGCAAAGATGTGAGCATCCACAGCAGGCCTGCAGCATCCTTCTCTGTAGTGGCACTGCCCTTTCAAAGAGGTTTTGAAAAGTAACTGGGAGTGTAGAGGGTCATTGGGGTTTTAGATGGGAGAAGAACATGCTCAGTGTTTTGGTTGCTCAATAGTTCCATTGACCTATTTTGATTTACTTCAAATCTGATGGAACTGGAGGACTTTAAATGGGCTTAAGCTGGAGGAATTTATTATTTGGATTCTTGAAGACACTGTGGCGTCTGGGCTCAGAACAGCGGTAGTAGTGACAAATTCTTGGCAACTATATATATATTTCTGTTTTAATCTGATAAATGCACTTCCCATGTCTCATCATTATCTCTTGTTTATCCCAAAGAAGATGTAACAAAGGGAAACTTGCTGATTTTAGGTCTTACTCCTTTAATGGACTTCACAGGAATGAGAACAGGGAGATTGGCTGTAATGTTTATTTTGTGAACAGAGCATACATTCGTCTGTGGAACTGTGCTTTTTATTACTAGTCTCAAAGTGTACTTTCAACACCGTTAAGAATTAAAGGCAAATGACATCTGCATGAAAGCTGACAGCTCTGCTTGCAGAAAGAAGAGGTTGCATAACTGGGCCAAGACAAAAAGCTGTTGTTGAAATCAAATTCATGTGTTTGTGGAGAATTATGTTTTCCCATCAAAGATGTAAGGGTATCTCCCTCAGTTACAGATGTATGTATGGCGGAGAGCTTGTTTTCATGTACTGGAGCCTCCTCATGAGTTTTACGCATCTCTCTTTTACAGTCTGGGTGAATAACTTGCAATCAATTTTTTTTTTTTTTTTTGCTTCTGATCAGCCTGTGAACAGTCTGCATAACTGTTCACCGCACCTGTGTGTAGGAGGTTAGCACTTTATGCTCCTGAAATCCACTTTAAACCATACCATGAAGTGCTCAGGGAACGCTGGATTTGCTAGAGCCATTCTGCCTTGGGACATCATGGGAGTTAACTGTGGGATCTGGGTGATTTTCAATTTCTACTAGGATAAGTTAAGCTTAATTGGGCTGTAATTGGTGACTTGACCATCTGTGTAATATCATTGTGGTAAGAGTATTAGGCTCAAACATATTCAGCTCACGAGAGGCAGGATGCAACTCTTCATATCATTAACCAAATGTCACTTTATTTCCTAGGATTTCTTTTTTTTCGTCTTCCCCCACAAACGTAACAATCATTCCTGTTTCCAAAAGCCTTTGTAGAGCAAGGGATACACTTTTGGTAACTTCAGTGGGGACTTGGCATGTGCAATCATGTGGTGTTCACAGTTGCACAATGTTCAAAGCTTTCTTCCTTCTCATCTGCTCTTCACATGCCACCTGGTGTGTCTGGCTGAGCTTCTCCAGCACCTCTGCTGACCACTCACACACATTTAGCAGACACCAGTATGCAAGGAAGGGATTAACAAGTCACTTCTGTGAGTGTATGGGAGATTTGAAAGTCTTTCTAGCTTTCCACAGAGAAAAAAACAATGCAAGTTTTTAGACATAAGAAATCTTCTGGAAAAATAAACATCCAGTGTACTGTTACAAAGAAGTGCTCCTGCAAATGTGTAAGGCAAGCCCTCAAAAAGAAGGAGCTAAAATGACGACAGCTGGAAAATTGTAGATAATTGTAAAGCCAGTGCCAGGGAAAAACTTTTCTCTTGTGCTTTAAAGCATGCCTATTATAAGGTATATCCTTAGTTGCACTGATTTCCATGAGACATAATCAAGTCCTTGAAGCTTTTATAGAGAGTTCATTCTTTGAAGTACTTTTCCATATCAGGATTTAAAAAACAAAACCAAACCCACTCATATTGCTGGATTTTTTTTTCCTTCTAGGATTACAGCATATTAATATCCCATCCATCCTTAGGCTTTTTACTTATATCTGTGATGTTTGGCAAGGATGTCACTGAAGTCAAATTAATCTGGATTTACACCCACACTGAGAGATTGCAGAACTGCTATATCTTATTTTTAAGCATCATCTCTTTTTCAAACAGAGGCCTTGCCTATAAAGGTGGGGAATATTTTTCAGGAGGAGGATGTAGGATCAGGTGACTGCTGAGGTCCTGTCCAGCCTGAACTTTTCAGTGGATTCATGTTTCTTCCTCAGTGGATGGACTTGCTGTTGGGGCATGGCTGCTTGAAAAAGTCAGAGTGCATTTCCCAAAGGAGGGAGCGTTAGGCATAGCCAGCATCACTAGTCCAACAGCTATTCTCATTTTTTAGTCTTTTCTAGATGAGCAATGGCAGCTTGTCTGTCTGGTGTTGACTCAATGATTGGTCCAAAATAAATTTCGTTCCAGTGTCCTCCAGTAATGGTCTATTTCAAAGAAATGTCTTTGGTTACTGCTGCAAACACTGAGCAAACAGTGCCTGGCTGGGTTATGAGCAAAAAGGTTTCTTTTGCATCTCATATGTAGAAGGCTTGTCTTTGTCTTAGTTATCTTTTGGGTAAGTCATCAAAAGGACACCCAAAGCAGCTTTTCTCATTATCATCCAAAAAGGTATTAGATGTGGGCCTACTGATATAGATGTGGGGTCTGTGGTTAAATATAGGGTGGTGGTATGTGTTTGAGACTAGCATTGTTGGCTGTGAGAAGACATGAATCAACTCTATAGTTCAGGTTGCTCAGGAGGTAGGATAAGAGCAGAGGACTTTGAGGTGGTGTTAAGGAATGCATGTCTGATATGGTATAGGAAAGGTGATACACAGGAGAGCTAAAAATATTTTCTTCCAGATAAACGTGGAACAGACATCTTGTTAATTATGCATCTTTTAGGCTTGGTTTGAAAATTGACTTAAATAAATTGTGATTATATACTATTAAAGACAAATTAGTATTTGCCTTTGCATTTTCAGTTGGATAAGTCATTTGTGGTTTTGGTTTATATGGAGCTCATATTTGACACTTCATGGTTTTTAGGTCACTAATGTGAGAATGTTGGACGGCTTTTTTTTTTTTTCCTAAGACAACCTAAATCATGGCATTAAGTAACATTACTTTCATGGTGGTGAGAATGTTTTACTAGTTATTAAAAGTATATGTGGCACTTTTCCTCTTTCCTTCAGGTATAGCTAGTCTTTTGTTGCTGAGCTTCTGGATTTGTGCTCACAGGGTCTGTATTGTTGATCGCAGGTATTTTCCCATGTTGCTCAAGTTACTTGTGGCACAAGTAACTGACCTCAGCACTTTGTTAAAAGACAGAAGGGACAGGTGGGAGGTAGGATGTGCAAAAATATTATTTTGAAATATGTCTTTTTTAAAAATCAAAACAAAGAATACTGGTTTTGAAAAGCTGAAACAAGTCTTAACTATCTGCTTCCACTGGGATCCACATTCATCTACTTCTCTGTTTGCTTTAATACAAAGTCTCTGGTTGTTATATTTATCAAACCTTCTTGTTAATCAAGCAGTCTCAAAAGAAGAGGGCTTTTCAGAATGCCTGGGGAAACATTATACTGACATTTTTACATGTTTCTAGTGTCCTTTATTCTTAGAAGATAAATGATTATGAAAGATACATAGAACATCAGAATATGATCATACTTTTTTTTTTAAAAAAGGGCATTTAGAAATGGCACTTAACTCTGTACATAACTCTTAATTGTTGAGGTGGATTTGTCTATGATGCTCTTGTAGGCTATATACCCACGTACAGAAGTCAAACCATATTCTAGTCCAGAAAAGATCCCTTGTGGTTAGCATTTCCCTGGAGATATTAGCTATAAGACTTGTAGGGTCATCTAGACTGTATCTCGCGTTGGTTATGGTTCCTTTTGCATCTTTATAAATGCAGAGTGACTTTTGAATTACTGGTATAGCTGCTGCCAGACTTGGTTTATGTATTGTGAAATCCTACAATCTGCAGCAGTGACCTCATAGTACACAGGGTTCTCCAGATGGAAATGCTTTATCAAAATCATACTTAGTAAGCATGGATAGTAACCCAAGAAACATATCCCATTCCCAACTTCCTGTTTTCATTGTCCTCTTGTGACAAGTCAAAGGAATGGTATTGGGCCTCCTCATTTTTACCCAAAACACTATCAAGAGTGAAATTAAAAGCTTATTTGACTCTTCAGTGAATGCTACAGACTATGCAAATGCAACTTCTTTTTAGGCAGAACTTGGTAAATAAGTAAGCATAGGGGAAAACTGACTTTTCAGATCTACCCTTCACTACTGCAAATGGTTTGTAAGTGGATAACCACAGCTATAATGCTTAGTTGTTTGGAATTGTTTACCAAAATCAGGCCAAGAATCATCTAGAAGAGGCATGTCACTCAGAAGTTGTTCAGTCAAGAATTTCAACATTCCAGCTGGTTTCCCTGAGTACAGAGGTTACTTGATAAGGTTTCCTACACAAATCACATAAATATAAATCTTCAAAATTTCCTGTCTGGTGCCAGTACATGTTACAACCACGCAAAATGCAACTTTTCTAAACCTGTGCCGATATTCACTTAATGGCCTTGCATGCCTGACAATAAAGCTCCTCTGTCAAACTGCTTGTAAGAAGTGAAAGCAAAACGGAGACGAGAGCTGCAATGTGGCCATTTAATAATAGAAATGAACTGATTGAGCAGGAAAAGCACATTCTGGGTGCTTTTATGCTTTATTATTTGCATGCTGCTACTGCTCCAATTCCACAAAGCTCCTGGGATTATGTATAGTTTATAGTATATGACTCATTAGTCCTTTGACACCAAGCTATTTGACACATAAACATTTTGATTTATTCTTCCCTGGAGATAATGCATGTACAGATACAGGTTACAGAGGAACGTAAGTGGCCTTCAAATTGTATTCCCTGTAAAAAGTGAGAGAAAGTCTCTTTTCCCTTAAAATGTTGAATAGGATAGCAATATTACCAGTTACAGAAGTCTTCAGAGCATGCCACTCTGCAGTTTGTTTACATACCTCCACAGTGAATGTGGTGAAGATACTTTTAACAAGCTGTTACTTTCCACATAAGCAAAATGGTACTGAAACAACCCATATTTTAAAGTGCTTTATTTATAGCATCTTATTTAAAAATGTGGTTTCTGCTTCTCTTCAGTTTGGTTTAGCAAGCAGGTAGAAATATTGAGCAGGGGGATGTGACGAAACCGCAAAGTTTTTTGTTTTTTCCTTCCTTTTCCCATATATTATTTTGCTGTCAGTGGCTTTCTGATCCTCTGGCTACTACCTTTTAAGAAGGGTTTGGTATCCATTATTGGTTAGTCTCCACAGCAACATTTTAAGGAAAGTGCCCCAAATATATTCACAAATAAATACCTGGAACTTGGCAGCAACCTATCCCCAAGCTTTACTTATATATTCTGTAGATTCAAAAATAGGAAAGGCAGGGAGAAAATGTTGAGGATAACATATAGAGGACTGTGCCCAGGTAAATTCTCCTGATACATGCTCTGAGGCAGAGAACATTGTTATCTCCTTACCGTCCTCAGAAAGGTGGCGGCATGCCTGGTGGCATGTCTGCTTTTCATTTCATTAGAGGAACACAAAAGGAGCCACAGAGCTGGGCTGTGCGTGGGTCCACAGTGGCCATCCTTTTCCTTTAAAGAAATGCATTCAACTGTGCATGATTAATTTTTCCCTCTGCTGCATCACTTATAGCCACTGAGAACGTTTTCCCCAGAAACACAATACCTACTTTCTGAACTGCAGAAATTGGTGAGTATTTAAACTGCATGGAGCCCGAGTAGTCTGAAGAACTTCAATAACTTAAAACCAGTTATTCAGTATGAAGTCTTTTCTTTCACTCTATCTAATAACGTGCGCTTTTTATTATTATACATCAATAGCTTATCTCAAATAGCAAGAAAGACAGTGCTATTCTATCTCTAGAAGAGCTCTGATGATAGACAGCTAACAGTTTTTTCACTTATCTCCAGATGTTTCAGAATTTCAAAATTGCTGTGGAAAAGCATATAATTGTTTGGGTCAGAGTTTGTTGAAATTTTATCAAAATGAGATAATTTTACTAAGTATGGAGGAATGGCTGCAATGCAGCCTAAATGAGTCAGTCAGGCCAACCTACTAACAAACCCAAATGATTATAAATAGCCTTTTGATAAATTTAAGGGATACCTTCTCTAATTTTTGTGTTGTCATTCTCTGTCTGACAAAAAAGAAGATCCTGTATTTTGAATTCTAAAGCTATTGTTTTATAGTCTTTTTTTTTTTTTTTATGGGGAGATGGGATAGAGGAGAAAGGGAAAAGCTTGGTGTTGATTTCTGTGGTTACAGTATTACATCCATAGATAATACTGAACATAAGGCCTGACCCTGTAGCCCTCAGAGTCAATAAAAACATTTTTACCAATCTTGGAGGTGCATGATTCAATCTATAATGCTAAATCTAAAAGCACAGCATCTGGCCCTAAAAGTAAACCCTTCAGAGCAGAGTCGCTGGTGTTGCAGAACAAGTGGTACACAAGTTGGCATCAGCACCTGATCCTGTTCTAGGTGCTGAGCAGTGGATGATTCCAGTCATAGGTCGATCTGGAAATGTAGTACCTTGTATGTGCCTCTGACTTTAAATCACACCACTGAATTATTAAACCAGCACGGTATGTCTTTATGCAAGCAGGAAGGGAGGGTTGTTTAAAATATAGGTCTTGCAGGGTGACACTGGGGGAATTTTCAGGAACTTCAGTATGATCATCATCTCTGTTTTAACATACATTGTGTAAAGTCCCAGGTGAGAAGTAGCTTACAGGTCAGCAGAAATATTTTTACAGAACGTACATAAATGGATTACTGGATTTCAGGAATTGTGAGGAAAGCATGAGGATATTTCCATTCAAATTCCTCAAAATTTACTACCCATATGGTAGCAGCAGCATCTTCCCTGTTTTGGTCCGACGTGGCTGACATATCGTCTTCCCCAGTTACTGAGATTTCTTTGGATACAGAAAATGCAGGCACTCTGCCCTGGGTGACATTGTCATTTGGTATGGTGCCTTGTTCACCTGGTGTTGTCTTTTAGAAGAAGCCCCTGCTCAGTGTCTCTTTCCCCCTTGAATCCTTGGGTAGGAAACATCACTGCCTCAATCTCCTGCAAAGATGGGAGCATCCCTCTGGATGTGGGAGTTGCAGGTTGCGATGCACATTTGCCTCTGTGCTTTAGTTCCCACTAAGGAACTCTTGTCCAGCAGTAGAGGATCTAAAGATCAGGATGGTTTTAGAGGGAAGTGTCTTAGGGAGCTAATTTTCTAAGAGTCTTTAAAAAAAGATAAATTGTTCTGTTACATTCTAGCATGTTTTGTGATCCCAGATTTTGCAGAGTTGACAATAAAATAACCATGATTTGGAATGTGTCATAAGTATGAATTATCTGATATTTTCTAACACTTGGGACATGGCCCAGAGTATTTGGGTCTTTGGACTCCTATTCCAAATCCTAGTATTTAACACATTTCATATTTTGGTCAGGCCAAATCTTCTTGATGGGAGAAATGCCATGGGATATGTATCTTACATTAGTAGAGATTTGAAGTGTTTTCTAAAGTGAAAAACAATTTATTGCACCCTCTTCAGATGCTTAGAGATTCAGAGAAGGCAAGCCAGAAGTGCACTGGGGACAGAAAGTTTATAATCTGTGCTTTGTTTTTTTGCTACATTTTGGGCAGGTCAAATCATCTCTTTGTGCCTCAGTTTCCCCTTTCATCATGTTTCTGTTGTCTCTGTAAAAAGGAAACTCTGGGAAGTGTGAGTGCCTTTAACCTGTCACTGTGGGATGTGAAATGCAGAGGTGTGATGGTATAAAAGAAATAATAACATACGTGTGACATGGGCCCTTTCATTTTGTTAAATTTTCCATCCTCTGAGGAAAACCCTTCTTAGAGGTTGGGAAAGGGAGGCAGTAAATTGTGCCTAATTATATTTGACTGTAGTGGATGTGCTTCAGTATGGGCCTCTTGTGGCAGTCTGGAAAAGTTGAAAAGGAGCCTATGGTTACTTTAATGATCATTCTTCTGAAGTCACGTTGAAAAAGAACAACTAGGCCAAAACAGGCAATAAAAAATTACTTGCAGACAAGGCAAAATATACCATATGTCAGCTACACCTTAAAGCCAACGCGGTGCTGCCTTTGTTTTTTCTCAACATGGTATTTTTGCTGAGGTATTACAGCACACCTTGCATTTCCCATGGCAATGTCCCAGCATTTGGTGGCTGTCTGACACAACAGTACGATACTATAATGCCTTTTTCATTTTAGCGTTTATTTCTTATTTTACAATTATATGCTCAGGCCCTTGCAGACTTGCAATTGCAGGGTAAATATTTGAAGTTTTATTTTTCATAGTTGATCACCTGATTTTAACATCTGCTGAATACAGGAGATGCAGGAGCTTACAGGGAAAAAATGTATGGCAGTTCTCAGCAGGGCAACGGCTTGGCTCTCCTCAAATATTTTCTCCTGATGCGTTCAGTGCTGAACATACGGGTGCTTCCTCCCTGGTGGCATCAAGCCTACAGCTACCAAGTACTTTGGTGTGTTCCAAGTAATTTACACCATCTAGAAAATAGGCAGCAAAACTTGCTGAGAGGCCTCTGAGCAATTCTCATGGCAGAGAACGGATGTGGCTCCAGCAGGCACAGGGCAGGTGGAATTTCCCTTGGGACATCCCTAGAAAAGAGGAGACTCAAAATAGGCCTGGTACACACTGTTTTTAATGTGACTATGCGTGCATGATGGCTGTAGGTAAAACTGTCCTCAATGGCAATATACTTAACCAAGAACAAATTAAACGAACTGATAGGGAAAAAAAGTTAAAGCGATTTTTTGCTGTTGAGAGAGGAAAACAATTCTGCCCCAAATCCCTAGGAATAGGGTGATTTGTCATTTTAAAAGCTCTATTTCTGTTTACTATTTATGTGACACCGTCCCAGCCATTATGCAGGCTGTTAAATTAAATGTGGTATCTCAGGAGTTGCATGGTCCAAGAAGTTATGTTGTAAAAAGGTGCAGGAAAACATTGCAGCTCAGTTTATAACACAGTAATGTACTGCTCTAGTAATGACGGGGATTTTTTTTCTTCTTTATCTTCTTTGCCCACATGGATAACAAACATAGAGAAGGCAAACTGTTGCTTCCTCGTGCAAATAAACAACTTCTAGAAACAGCTGAAACACTTTGGCATTACTATGGATAAATACTTGTTAGTGGGTTTTGCTTTCTCTGTACATTGTGTTGGAGTGGGGTTTCCCTGTTGGTCTGTTACAAAGAACTGATTGCACCATGGATAAGGAGCTAAAATTGTATTTTATAGTCTGGATCAGCAAATCTTTTCAAGTTCATTGATTAAACCTCAGCAAAAAGTTATTCTTGGATGGCAAGCTAAGCAGTTCCAACCTCTCCCTGACTTTGTGAAGAAAGCTTAAAGAAAACCAAAGCTTTTGCATGACCCATCTCTTGATTTTGTAACAGATGGCAAATGAGGACAGTGTTTTGCCTCCCGGGTAAGTCTGTGGTGATGGGCAGGGAGGACACTGGATGAAACACATCTGTTTCAGTACCAGGCAACTGTTTCTGGAGCAAAGACGGATGTGTCTTGGTGTTATCTGCAGGAGCAACAGGCTCCCTTCACCTCACAGAGGGAGGCAGTGTTTCAGGCAGTGTTGAAGGGATTTTCTTTGGTACTGGCAGTGTGTACTGTCCTAGTGTCTCCTTTCCTTAGCCTTCTCCCTTGTCCTCTCTCTCCTCTCCAGGACAATTTCTCATGACTTGGCATGCATCTCAACAATGACAAGCCAACAGCCTTTCACATAGGACTGCGATTTCCAGGGCGGCTGGAAGATATTTGATGCCCTTTTCCTCCTTGCCCTTGTTACAGCTCTGGATGAAGGGAGCAGCTCCATCTTCTTCCTAATCAGTCATTAAGACTGACCTTCCCATAACGAAATATCAAGCAGAGAAATGGAGGGTAGTCTGTGAAGGCACCTAAGTAGATCTCCCTTTTGCTCTCCCTCTTTTTGAAACCCCTGAGTAAAGAAACGGTGGAGGAAAAAATAGTGATTTAATAAATTAGGCTCCATTAGACTTCATGGACAATGTGAGGTGCTGTAGTAAAAGAAGTTGGAGAGCTCTGGTAGAAAAGCAGAATCTGTCTGAAATTTGCAGGTATCATAAGCTGTCCCAGCTGCCACAAAAGATAGATGCACTGTACCAAATTCAGCAGAAGTTGAGAATAATGTTTCAAGTAGGAGCTAGGAGAGAAAATATTTAAACTAAACAGTAAACATCTCTGATACTGATTCTGTTTATAAGCTGGAGGTGCAGAGAAGGAGAGGAACAAAAAAAGAGGGTGAAAACTGGAAATCCTGTTATGGACTGAAGCTGCTCTGTTGTTCATTCCTTGCTTTGAGCAGGGACTCCAGACAACACCTATCGCAGATCCTTTCTTTATGGCTGTCTCAGTATAACTAGGATTTATAGTTGCTCTTGAAGTATTTGTTTTCTGGCTTCAACTGAGAGAAAATATTCTCTGTGATTTAGGAGATCAACACAATTCTTTCAACTCACGTAGCAGAAAAAGAAAAACCATGAAACATCACCTGCGATTAAATCGAACTGGTGGACATTATGTTCTGTTCACAGGTATTCTGCAATCAGAAGAAAGCTAACATCTTCAAATAGGTTCATTGCTGTACAAGCAACTTGGGCTTTTTTCACCATGAGGTAAATCAATGTGCTAAAAGTGAAGCTACACATCAAGTCCTTAAAGTCCATATTATTAAAGAAAAACCTCAAAACCCCCCCTAGAACTTGCCTCTCCTCTTTGCCCTCCTCCCACCCCACCCCCCAACCAAACCAAACCACAGAAGTAATGGTACTCTTATTGGTACCCGTAGAGGACTTCTACCTTTAATTATACTATGTGGCGGTACAGATGGGTTTTTGTCATGAGCATCCTCTAGGAATGATTATTTGTCCTCATTTGTCCCCTTCCCTACAGATTGGTTCAGAAGCATGATGCACAGCTTCCTGCAATCCACTGGGGAACTTGCTTTTTGTTGTATTAGTTCCAGGCCCATTATTTTCTGAAAAAAGGTGGAGACATTTAATAAGATCAGTTCCCCATGAAGGTATTTTAAGATCATCTTCGTGTAGCTAATGAGCAAGTAGTCAGGAATGTAAAGATAAAGCTAGTTATCCCAGTGCTGTTGAAAGCTACATAAAAATGACTGAACATCTAACACTAAAAGTAACTATATTGTATAGAATTAAAAAAAAATTTCTCAAGCATTGTTATTAGTGTTCACAGGAAGATGACTTGGCTATTTATTTGCTTATTTTACATGGCTGAAGCAGAATCACATCTGATAAAATAACACAACTTTAAGTCACGAATTTCTACTTAAATTTCCTTAGCATCACTAGTGTATGGAATGAAGGCACAGCCTTTGTATAACATGGTATTTTTGATTAATGGGAACAAGCAAATTTACTATGTGGATGCTTTTGAATTGAAAAGAAATTCAAAGCTTTTATCCAAAACTGCTGTTTATATACGTTGTTCAATACAGTACCCCGAATCATGAGACTGTTTTTTGCAATCTGTAGAACTAGCAGCTAAGTTCCAGTCTTTACCTGTTGGAGAAGATGCCTTCCCAGGTATTTGCTATGCTGTGTTGAACTTGGTAAATATTTTTATAGTTGGTATCGCTAATTTTGGAGGCTTAGAGCCATTTCAGTAATTCCTCATATCCATCATAAGAACTATGGAACTTGCTTGTGACAGAAATCATCCTAAGGATGATGTTTATATTTATACCAACTTGATCATGGATTTAGGTTACTCACCTGCTTCAACACTGAGCTTCTGGCTAAAATGCTCTGTTTGCTGTGCCTACTGATTTTTTTTTTGAGATGCTTTTATTGCAGTGGATTATCTGGTAGGCCTCTTTACTCAGCCCCTCTTCTTTGCATTAACAATCCTGCCATCTGCAAACCAGCTCACGGGAGATTTGATTTCTGAGATGAACTATCCTGCAGTGATAAACATCTCGGATAAACCCCTGATATTTGCTGTATGATCCTGAAGAAGAGACACAATGCTCCATCAAGAGCCAGTCCCTCCCTGACCACTCAAGGGCTGTTTCCCAGAAGATGGAGCTCTTTCCCCAAGACTGGTAGTGGAGAGATGGTATGGGACTTACCATACAAAATTTGGGAATTCTTATGAACATCAGTGAATTATTCTTCTTAGCTGAGAAAAAGAAGAGAAAATAAACTTATTGACCATATATATTTTATTATAAAAGTCTTTTTTTTCCTATGTAAATGATGCTTCTGAACTATAATAATAGTGCACAAAAGTAAATTCAGTTATTAAAGAGTCCAGATGCCAAACTTTTTTTTTTTTTTAACTTTGAAGCAACATATGACTCCTTGGCAGACTTGGGTATATAAAGCTTTGCAATTTTCTTGAGTTTATCACTTGATTAGAAAGATGGTGATTTGTCTTATTGACAGTAGTCACTCCCTTTTTGCTGTAAGGAAATCAATTAACTCCTCTCTGGAGTAGAGAGGGGTATTTATTTCTGGTGTGCTTTGGTTTCCACCTGTGAATGATAATACTTACACTGAGAGGGGTTTTAAATTTCCACATTGAAAAGTTAAAAAACCAAACCAAAACAAAAACTAGTTAAAAAGTAATGAGCATAGAAGTCTAAAAGAAAAATATGGATTTTTATTCTTGCTAAAGCAAGGATGGTTTGTGAGAACCCACACTTTATGCAGAAGATGTCCCTTCTGTTGAGGCTGGAGCAGCAGAGCCCTTCTAGTATCAGATGCTGAAGGAAATAATAAGGACATAAGAATTTGAGTACATTTATAATGAGCTTATCTGTTTTTAATATCTGATCTTTCCTTAAAAGCAGAGGTAACCCTCTCCCTCCTTCCCTTCCCGGCTTACCCCTAAATCTGGGGTAAGACTGTTGGTTTCTCTTAAACCTGGACGCATTGAGGAGCCCTTATAGAAACTGCACAAAACTATTGTTGTTAATGACACGAAACAATTCTCTGCTTCCACTCTTTTGGATGTTATGAACATTTTACTTCTCATTTTATTGCTGTAGATCAAATATTTCTTTTTTACAGCTCGCATGTGTGTTATCTTAACTGCAAAAAAGATTATGAAGAAGGGGAGTTTTATAAGCACTGACGTGGTTGTCATGACTACCTAAGCCACTTTGCTGGTACCATATGAGTCTTTCACTTTATCTGTCTAGCTTTTACATAAACAACATTTTTATATTTTTTTATTTTGCATGAGTACTGAATAAACAGGGCTCAAGAAACATCTATAAGCCTAAATATCTGTGTGTGTGTGTGTAGCATCTGGGTGAAGCTAAGGCTCTCCCACCCCTCCTCCCTCCTTCCCCCCCACCCATCAAGTAGTATGTGTGTGTTATATGCCTTGGATTATGAGAGAGGCAGGTCAAAGCTATTCTCTACTTTTGACTGAACTTCACAAGATCCGAAGTCCTGGCAATCAGGGCTACAAATGATCAAGTGAAGCAGGCTGCTCTGACTTACTGTGAAGTGTAGGTATCCCTCATGAAGCTGTCAGCATTATAAAGTTTGAAATTTTAATTTATTTTTTTTTCCTGCCCATTTTTCCTTTGCACTAATTCCGATATTTGCAAAGCCTCCCTGACTCTTCAGCATCTGATTTTCTCTCTGGATGCAAAGCAGGTGGATCTGCCTTTCTCTTTGCCCAGCTAGAAAAAAGGAGGTGAAGGGACCAGAGGGGTCTTTGTGACAGGATGCTATAAAGTTTCTGTGCACATCATTAAAATTGAAGCAAAATTGTGAACCAGTATCAAGCCATACTTACATCATTTTTACTAAAGTGTGCTAGAACCAGACTCTCCTAAATAATAATTTCATGTCTCTGCACCTCTGTGAGTTCTTAAGTGTTTGACTTATCTTTCTGAGCCACCCTGACAGTCCATTAACTTGACCAGAAGAGAGTTTTGGCTGCATTGGTCCTTCATGTGCAACTTGGGCAGGGGCTCTGAGTGTGTTTAACAGGGGGTTCTCTGAGTCCTGTGGTCTAGAGGAGTGTGCCCAAAACAGCTTTCAGCTGCTGCTGTTTCCTTGTGAGGTGACTGACAGGCTTTACTTTGGGTGTTTCTCTCCCCCTTGGTCACTTGATCATTGGAAGTGGGAGAGTTTGCAAATTCTGGAGGAACAAAATACCCTGCGTTCAGAGGAAACCAATACTCCTATTCTGGCAGTTATAAGACTCTTTCCATGGGGTTGTAAGGATGAGGGAGCTGGGACATGTGAATACTCCATGTGAACCACTCAGAAAAGTGCAGTTGAGCCTCCAAAGCTATTTTGGGGTTTTTGGGGTTTTTTTTTACTTTTTTTTTTTTTTTAAGGGAAGAGTTTGCTAAGTGACAGACTCATAGATAATTTGCAAGGGAACAAACAGAAGTAGGAGTAGTGTGAGTCTAAATGTTAGCATATTCCTGATGCTTTATTTCAGGCAAGATGATGAATATAAACCTGATAGGTAATCAAAATGAGAACAAGGAAAAAGTACTGTGTTTGAGAAAAAGAAGAGATGTAATATGCTCTGGGCAGAGAGTCTCCAAAACAATAAGGGTCAGTTTAAGATAAAGTTTTGTTGCTAAGAGACCGTTACCATGAAATATAGAAATGCTGATTAGTTGACATACTTGAGAGATGATGAAAAAAGACATCTCAGTGACTGTGTTATGTCGAAAACATAAAACAGTTATTTTGTAAAATCTAAATACAACGATACAAACTGCAGTAAATCCAACCCAAGTGCAAATGGTCACAGGCTGTGATTTAAAGTTTGATTACAAGAACATAGCTGTAGTTAACCACTTAGATGACCCAGCAGTTAAATCATTTGAGGAGGAAGAAGATAATGAGAGGTTAAATGTATGCAGTTGTATCATTCTTTTAGCACTAAATCAACTCAAACCTGTAGGAGAGTGGGGAGCTCAGGTGACAAGAGTTTAAGTAACCAGTATGTCCACAGCTTTGTGCTTTTCTAAGGACCCAAAAACTTCTGAAGAGAATCATTACAGTATAAAAAGCATTTTAAGTTCCAAGTGGACATCAAAGAGAAAAGTTTAGTAAAAAATCTGAAATCTCAGATTTTAGATTTCAGAAATATCTGAAAGAAATCAAATTAAAGGAATTAACGGTAGAATTTCAGAAGATACAGTTCTAGTTGTCAAGTTCTTTTAATGGTATCAGGAAAATAATAACTTGCAGAAAGGAAGCCTTCTGTTAAAAATATTTCCTTTCACGTCCCTCTGGAAAGGCTGCCATGGTCAGAGAAAAAGGAAATATGATTGTTCACTATGATGAGGTAGATTTGCATTCCTCACTGTCATTTTGTTCCTAACAAAGCTGGCAAATACCTGTATAAAAGAAAGTCTGCAAAAAGCTTCTGTAGCTAGTGCGGATACGAAGGAAATTGCAAGTAAAACTGTTCACAAATGAAGTTTCAAGTAAAACGCTTTTCATATGTTCATCTGCTTTTAAATCAGGTATGGTGAGGGTCTGGAGTCCTAACAAATTATAGACTCTTCAATAATAATACTAGAATAAAATCAATAATTTATGCTAAACATGCTTAAAAATTG
>JAOTQQ010000023.1:4244745-4258891 GCA_026546715.1 Gallinago undulata
TCACAAATGAAGTTTCAAGTAAAACGCTTTTCATATGTTCATCTGCTTTTAAATCAGGTATGGTGAGGGTCTGGAGTTGTGAAAGTTCTTGCAACTCCTAACAAATTATAGACTCTTCAATAATAATACTAGAATAAAATCAATAATTTATGCTAAACATGCTTAAAAATTGCAATATATAATTTAATTATTTTGCCACTGGGGAAATGGTGAAGAAATTAGTTGTGCTAGCTTAACTTAATTTTTGTTTCTTTGCACAAGGTTTATAATTGCTTTAAGCCAGCAAGTTATTTGTTTTCATTAGCAGTAATTGACCAGTAAACATGATAGTAATGTATTTTCTTTTGGAAAACTCACTCTACTAGTGGGTCTCAGTAGTTAAGAGCTCTAACCAAAAATATCACACAGATTGGATCTCAAATGTATCATCCCTGAGACTAGCTATCCTTAACATAATGCATCCATTACTAATTATAAACCTGCAGGTCCATGTAGGTCAATGTCTTAATGCTGTAGGTTAGAGAGATCCAAGTGTTATCTCAGAAATGTGCTCCCCAGGCAATGCTTAGATGCTCTTTATAACACCCCTGCCCCTAGAGAAGGCTTATTTAAGTCATGCTCAAAATTTTAATTAAAAAAAAAAAAAAAGCATAGATCATCCGGCCTGCAAATATCTTTCACCTGTGCCTCTTGAGTCAGCACGTGTCTAGAGAAAATGTTTCTCCTGGTACCTGGGATGCAAATATTCTAAATATTCAAATATTCAAATATACTAAATGCAAATATGTCCAGCAGAGGCATAATCAGCTACCATAGTGTCCTTTAAAAAAAAAAAAAAAAAAGCAAAGAAAAAAAATTTGGGGCTTTACTCATTTTTTACATGTAGTTTTAAGAGCTGGCAGCCTACATAGTTCAGCAGCGAAGGCAGATGCTTAGCATACCCCAAATTACTCATTAGAGCTCAGATGCAGTGCAAGTAGCAGTCATCCCCCTGTCTCCTGTTAGGACAGATATAATATACGTACACTCAGAAGTAGCACCCCTTAAATCCTGAGTGAGACCAGGCAATGTTAACAAGGAAGCCAAATTTTAGCGGTATTTCTCATCTAATCTGTTTTTATTGTGACTTTTGGCTGCTCTGCAAGAAACAGTCTGGATCTGGATCTCTGTTTTCTACATCTGGGATAGCTGGAAGTTGGAGTGTGTTACTCAAGATACCAGTGCTCCACACAGGGCTTTCCTTCTTGGATACTACTGGTGACTTTGTGTACAGTGTTGTTATTCCCATCGTATGCTGGCACACACAGAAGCCGTACCATAGAAACAGTGCTATGAGCAGAAGACTCGAGATTCCTGGCCAAGCATCGCAGTGTTTTTGAGTAGTGGTGTGATTAGCTGCTGTTGCTGTTCTATTGGCTAGGTTATAGATGACCTGTCAGGCTTGGCTTCCTTGAAGAATGTATGTTAGAGGCTGGGTACTACCTGGAACTGTCAGTGGGTATTTGCCCATGTAAAAGACTGCTGATACCTACCTCTTATTCAACTCCTGTAAATGCTAGATAAAGCTGCTGTTTCACCTGCCTGGGAAGATCATACCATGTCTTCAGAGCTGCAGAGTAATTGCTGGGATTGCCCTTACAACTGCGAAAATCTATCCTTTTGCAGAGTCAGTAGGGAGTGACCAATCCTCTGCAGGTCATGAGCAACTTAATCGGTTCTGGAGCTACTCAAAGCTGACAAATGCTTCAAAGTCATCAAGCAATTTTGAAAAGAATTCATAAGAATTACAGGGTTTTTTCATAGGCAAATATCAAACAGAATGCATCTTACAGTACATTCTCTGAGTAGCTAAGCAGTGAGAAATTACAGAAAATGTGAACTGGGGAGACATGCAGAAATCATCAAGAAATCATAGTTGACCATTTGCTTTACTCTGATTTCAATTGTTTTTTGTCATGAGGACACTACAGGAAAATAAACAAAATTATCACCAATTGATTAGTGCATCGTGTTGCAGCAATATTTTCATTGCACTGAGAGATGACAAAGATCACTCTTTATGAGTTTTCAGAGAAGCAGCATTGCTTGCAACCCAGACATTACTGATCACTTACATGGTCAACGGATTAGTGTTGTTCATGGAGCAGCCAACTATCTGTAACAAATAATTAGACTTTCTCAGGATAGAGAGACAAGCTGAGGATTACAAGGACCCACGCTCTTAATCTCTAGACAATCCTCACTTCACGTTTCTTACCCCCTCTTAAAGACTTGCAATAAATAACATATTGATTTCCCTTAAAACTTAAGAATGCTTATAAAAGAGCAGGGATCGTTTTGCCTTTAAGCCTTCTTCTATCAACATGAAAAGGTATCTATTCTGCCAAACTTGTCCATGATTTTAAAGATTTCAGACAAGAAATTATATATATATATTATATTTGAGTTGTTCTTACAGGGATTGTTTCTCAGCTACTAACAGAAAGGAAAAATATATTTGAAAACCACTTGTTTATACCACTGTGTGTCAATGCATATATCTAGATGTGGAGGAAAGCGCTTAAGTTGGGATCAGTATGGAGGTTTACTTGGGCTCTTTTCCCTGCCTTGACTGCACCTGAGCTGTCTTTTCTGCTAGTGATAGGTCTGAGACCAAAGGATATATCTTTGTGTGAAGGCGTATTGTGTATCGTCTCTCTATCTATACATTATATTATTATGTAGTTTGTGGTTTTTTAGTGCTGAACTCCTAACCCGTTCTGTAACATCTTGCTACATTTAGACAGTTGGCACATAAACTCTCTTTTAATTGCTCTGTTTCAGCAAAGTTGTGAAAGATATTATTGGGACCTGACCCACAGCAAAATGTATTCTGAGAGAACAAAACAGAGAGGGGCTACCTGCTGGGGATTAATTGATCAAAATTAATTGATCAAAATCAAAATTAATTGACCAAAAATCTGCTTTACTGGAAGATGTAACTGAAGCACTTGCTACTTTGCTTTGCTTGACTTCTGAGTTATCTTTCTCTTAAAGCCATGTTGTTGATGATCTGTCCCAAATCAGGATTTACCTCATCCAGACCAAAATAGGATGCACTCACTGGGGTAAAAAGTAAACACTGGAAGGCATCATTTTATCCTGTAAGTAAGTATTTATCCTGTAAGTGAAATAATTGGTCCTCAAACAGAGATAAGCATAATATGCGCTAGTACCTTACTAGTTCTAGCATTTTGAATTTCAAAAATTCCCTGTAGTTGGAACACTGCTGCCACATCTAGAAAGCAACTGTTGCTTGTAAGCTGCTTATATATCAAATGGTTATTGATTTCTCATCCTGGGGGATTCAGTAGTTTAAGCCAACTGAAACCTCTGTCTAGGGTTTGAAGAAAGAATATTGGGGGGTGAGAGGGGAAGGAACGGACATTACTGCAACCAATATATTGCTTAATGCTAAGCAAAATAGCCTGAAAATCATGTCTTGAATTGGTCTTGAGTTCTTCTGGGATCAAATGCTGGTCTCACTGGCTACAGCAGTAGAGGAATTTGCTTTTAGAGGATATTCATGCTAAAATAATTTGCTCTACAGATAAGGTGACTGATGGATTTCTGATGGATTTAGATACAAGGTAGTTCCAGACTCAGAGACTGGAGATAAAGGATGTTACCTTCTCCTGTGGTTCAGGTTGTCTTTCTCAGTGACTCTTGTACCAGCTACAAATAGTTTCCGGGAAAGGCTATTCAGTATTAAGTGCTTAGCCCCTGAAAATCTTCAGAGAAGAAACGAAGGAAGTAAAGTATATATTTCTGCAAATACAGAGTATTACTCTATCCAGCCATTGCCCTTTAATCTAAAATGCATAACTTGACAAGTGTATTTCACAAGTCTACTGATTTGTCACTTGTCCATATGTACAAGGAGTTGGAGTCCAACCCACATAATATCATTAAAGGAATTTTCCTTTGTGTGTTTTTCTCTTTGTAACATGCTTTTTCCATAGCTGTATATCCGAGGCCATGTTTTAAGTGTTGCACAGAGAAGAGCCGTTTACAAAGTGGATTTAAACTTCCTCAGAGTTTGAGAAGGTTCTGTTTTAAATTAATTTCTCTTCACTATCTATTGCAGGTTAGAAAATCTATATTATATATTTTTCTTTTCCCACATGAAGTAGGGTCTGGGTTTGGTATCACCCTCTAGGTCATGTTTTTCCTTTATATTAAAATTGTCAAACGTTTTAAAATGAGCAAGTTCCTGTTTAATAATTAATTTTTTTTAGCAAACAAGTCTTGCTGGGTAGTTACCTTGAGCTAATTCTTATTAGTATTTTTACACGCTCAGGAAGCATTGTCCCTCTTTGGAGATTACTGTTACATCTCTTTAGCCTCTTATACAGTAAACCTAAGTGAATTAGTATTGATTACTTTACTCGGAATAACAGGAGTGCAACCTAATCACCTGTCCAAATCACCAAGGCATTCCTGACTGAGGATGGAATGTAAAAAATGTATGGAGAAAATGGGAATATTGTGTTGCTGAGGGTACCATGCATGGCAGGCACCTAGCCAGGCAGGCCTTGCTCCTAAATTGGTGAAGAAATATTTTTAATATTATAGTTGGTAGACACAAAAAGTAGCTTTTCCCTCCATGCTGCATGGTTTCTTGAATTATGTTTCTTTGTTATATTGACAACAAAGATTAAGTAATAATATATTACAAGTTTCATTCAGAAGTTCAGACTCTCCTAGTGTTTCCCCCCTGTTTTGTTAAGCACGTCTCCTCACGCTCTCACTCTCTTGCTAAGTGTTTCTTCTCTTTCCCCATTCATCTGAGCAGGCCAGGAAATTAATTACCGCTATTTTGTGCTAAAGGCACTTAAATGTAAATACAGTTGAAGAGAAAGAAAGATATAAAATTGTTCCAATTTTCTGAGCAACTTCTTTCTTTTCCTACCTGAATAGTTATTCTCCCCCCTCCCCCGAAGTCTTAAATAGGCTAAACCCTCCTGCAAACAAATATCGAAATGCCAAAACAGAACAATATGTTATGCTGGACAATTTGCAGAAATTACACAGCGCGTGCTGAAAATTCTCTTGCAAGGGCGTGAATACCTGTGCTGCTGCCAGATTTGTTGCTTATCTAAAAAAAAAAATAATTAAATGAGTACATTAGAGTAGGATTTTCATTAAAGAATGCTGACCAGCTTTTTTTATCAACCTACTTTGTACGCTGTATTTGATTAACTACAGGAAACCATTCTTAAGTGTACTTTCCTGGTAAAGGTCACACAAATATTAAAAAAAGTCACGCACAGATTTTGCAGTGCATCTAAGACCTAATCAAATTGCACCAAGGAAATGAAGTACTTAAAAAGTAGATTAAATTAGTTTTGGAAATACTTAGCTTAAAATACTGATGTTTACACGCAGAGCTGAATTTTGAGAGAGACTTGTTCTTTACTGAGCTCTTCTAAGTGCACTTCTTTCATGCTTCATTGCCTCAGTTTTGAAAAATGGAAAGTGGAATTGGATCTTCAGTGTAGGTCCAATCTAATATCACCTTCTGTCTCCAACATTTATAAATCAGGTGCCTCTCCAACCAGTGTATGAGGCTGTGTGATGCACCAGGTGTGTTTTCCATAATATTAGGCTTTATGTGTTGCAGTTAAAATAATCAGAGAGCCATACAACTCACAGGTTAGCATCATTTACAGATTTAGTATATCTCTTCCAAAAAAAAACCCTCTATCAAATAATCTTTTTAGTTGCTGTTTGCATGCAATGAGTAGAGACAAAAAACTAGAATCAAATCTGTAAGAAATGTGTGAGTAAGCAATTTGTTTTCATTAAGAAGTTACAAAGATCAATTTTGGAGGACAGAAAAAAGAAGCCTTTATTCAGAAAATTCTTGCATATCATGAAATCTAATGCAGACATCTGTGAAAACATTAAATTAAACTGGTAAGAATACAATATACTTTTTCTCATCCATGATTATCTGTAATTGAACGTTATATTTTTCAGTGTGGCATTCCCCACCTGCTGTAGATGAGCCCCAAATGTTTGGTGCTTTTATTCCAGAGTGATTTAAAACACAAGTCAAAACAAAATTATTCAATATTCTTGTTTTGCTGTTAATTTTGTGATGTCAACAAGCTCTGCAGCAAAATACAATAAATGCAATGGTAGGTGCATGAATTTTGATTAAGAAATATAGGAGAAAAGTGCAAACTAAAAAACAGTGGTCAGATATATCTTGCTGACATAGAAAATTGATATCTAAAAATTAATTTAAATAATCTCAGAATATGTTATCAAAGACTAGATTAAGAGATACCTTAAAACCTCTATATGGGAGCACCTTCCTGAGTGGGAAATAACTCATACTAGAATGTTTCTTTGTCAAACAAGCAAAGGCTTGCCTAGAAGTTCAAGTCAGCAAACCTATTCCTAGGGTGAAACTGTATGTTATGTAGTAAGAAGAGAGCTAGCTGACTATTGAAAAAGTTTACCATGGGAATACTATGGCTGTTATTTGAGATGGAGGCATGGTCACCGGAAGTTTAGGATTTAATTGAACCATCTGTATTTGAAGTAGATGTAAGAATTCTGCACTCTCTCCAATCTGAAATTTTACTCTGTATGTCATGCATGTAGTTACACATAAAATAAGATTTCTTTTCTATTTTCTTTCTTCATTGAGATTATATGACATGAAAGAAATTAGTTTTGTCTGGAGAACTATGATAAAATGTATTTTTCCATATACTAGAGCAATGGAGTCCTTTGGGGCATCTTTATTAAGCATGAGTTACTACTAGGTTGTCTCAGAGGTTAAAAACAAAGAATATAACATCAGCTTCAAAGCCTCAAGTCTTGAAAAGCCCCTTATCAGCCATTTTTCACTTCAGCTTATTTTCCTGTCACTCTGCTGTTCATATTTGTTTAATATTTTTGAGCCGCAAATAATTTTTTAAGTTAAAGTGTTCACATCATAGGATGACTATAGTTACTCATTTAATTGCTGCCATTGCAGAATAGTAATCACCAAGAAGAGTTGTGGTACTCCTTAAGCAGTGAGAATCAGGAGAGATTCCCCTTCCAGCAGAGAAATTATGAATGTGAAAGTTAGTTTCTCAAAATCAAAGCCCAGATTGACAGCACTGGTTCTGGTGATTCATACAAATGACAAATATTAAGTACTCCTCTGAAAATAGGAACCTTCTCCAAGTTTTTCACTTATTTTCAACCCGAGCCTCGTTCTCCTCTGAGTGTCCTCTTAAAATTTGCATACAGACATGTCTGTTTGCCTTTTTCCCATCTGGAAATAACTGTTTCCAAACAGGAAAGTTATTTTTCTGCTTAACATTTTCTTCTGGTTTAGAGTTTTATTTTTTTTTCCTGGAAGTAACAAAATTGGTCACATCTATTAATATCAGCTGCTAAATGAAATTAAAGCCATTGAACTGGATTCAGGTAAAACCATACTGAGATCACTGCATCAGAACTTCATTCAGGAAAGGCTTTGATTGGCCGTTTAAAGTTACTGCACGGCAGTGTTGAAGACACGGGCAAATCACTGTTAGCTGTTATCGTTTTATGTATAAACACGTTAAATATTCCAGGGGCATGTATTTTAAAGTAAGGTTTTAAGCTCCATAAAGTGGAGATGTTTGACTATTAGTAGAGAGTGGCATTGCCTGAACTTGCTCACCTTTGACATTATTAATAAACCACAGTGTATCTCATAAAGAGTAAAATCACCTTTTATCTTTCAATTTTGTACAGTTGCTAATACTGATATGCATTAGAAGCTATTGCCAGTCTCTGTGGGCTTAATTACTGTGGGGGGAAAAGCCTTGCATATTAAACTGAATAGTTTTTAATATTAAAAAACTGCTTGAAACTCTTGTGCTAGAGTATGAAAAGCTTTCTAGTCTCTCATTTTGCTCCTTAATGGAGGATCAAACGTTATCTGTTTACTTGTTCCAGGAACAAATGCAAGCAATGGAAGCAAAAATATCCTTTACATAATTTTAATTACTGAAAAAAAATGATCACCATTTTATTCTTAATATTTTAGATATATCTACTGCACACATAATTCACTGCAAGCAGTAATCTAGCTTGATGTTTTATACTGGACTAGCTCTTCAGCTGGCGTGAATAGGTGTAGTTTTATTGTCTGAATTACCTCAGCTCTAAGTGGTTCCAGAAGTATCAGAGTACCCAGAAAATTATCAGCATACTCAGAAAATGCCTGAGCATTGAGCACATTTATTCTCTAATGGAAAAAATACCATGAAATGTTGGCCCCGCTGAATCCAGAAGCAATCTCTTGCATGCTCACTAGCATTAGACTGGCACTCTTTCTTTCCGTTTAAATTGCAGAATTCAGCAGCAGCAAGAGGTGTCTTGCATTGCCCCAAGATCCCCTGAGTGGATCATAATGAACCAGAACCCCAGGGCTTGGTGGGGGGATGTCCCATCTCCACAATCCCTCTCTCTGTCCAGCCCTTGTCTGTCAGGGCAGCCAGGACTTTGGTTGAGTTCTGGGGGAGCACTCCTTCCATCTGGATGGGGAGATGTTCCCATTCATGCTGTATTATATGGTCTTTGTCTGAATCAGTGATGTAAGACACTTACAGCAAGGTTGTGGAAGAGCACTGTGGCTAAAAATAATGATCATCTCTTTCCACCACAGCATCTTTTCAATTTTTGTTCAGACCAGATAAGCTGTCAGTTGTGATTTAACTGTGGTTACAATATTGACCATTTTAACATCAGTATAATTGACACATTCAGATTTTTCTCCCTTTTCCTGTGATAATTAGTTTCTTTTTCTCCCTGTCTGTCTTTCTTCGAGGAACTTCTCTGCACTTCTGTCTTTCTTCTCTTTTCACAATTACACAAACAGTAAGATCACTTCTTTCCCTACAGAGGTTTTAGGACTTGCCACATGTGCTAGTCTTGCTGATCCACACAACATTTATTTTTTTTAATCTCTTAATTATAGGAGAAGGAAACGTTAGCACAGTTCAGCTTCTTATAAATCATTGATCCTGGTCATTAACTGAGTACTGGGACTTCAGGCGGGAAATAGAGGTATTTTACACAGTGCTAATAGATACTGGTTTTCAAGGGAGGTATTTTTTTATCAATGTATTCTTTCTCAGCTCCCAGTTGAAAATTATTTTTTTTTTACAGTCTGCCCATGGTACTTGAAAGTAAGTTCAAGACATTGAATTCATTTGCTAATGCATAATAAGCACATGCTAACTTTGAGTGGTTAACAGTTTGGTAACCAGCAAAGAGTTAGGAAGTCAGTGTTGCTGACCACTTAAAACTGATGCTAGGGGATATAAGAGGAGGCTTTCCTTGAAGTCTACCAATTATATCCACAAAATGTGGGGACACTGAGCTAATGGCAGGTGATGGATGTAGATTCTATCTAAAATTACCTTTCCTTTGGAAAAAAATCCTTCTTCATGATGAGTAACACAAGTAGTACTTATCTGGGAGAGCTGAGTATGTTGATGATTAATATAAAATGAAGATAAATCATTTGTGGAAAGTGCACTAAACGTGGACTAAAATCAACCAAGTGTACATCACATCCTGTTAATCACTTGACTTCTCTTCCGTCAGCCTGCGTTTTGTTGTGTTCACTGTGTTTTCACCCTTCTGAGCCATAGTCACTAGCCAGAGATGGTTCCACGCTTACAGCTGAAGTGTTTTGCAACTGCACAGCTCCTCAGCATCTCCTCCTTTCTCAAAGGCATTTTATTCCACTCAGTGCTCGTTTATGTCTTAGCAAATTAATCCTTATGTATTAAATAGCATGGCACTCACACAAGGATATTCTGTACTGGAGGTGACAAGATGCTCAGGGGTATTTAAAGCTGATTGGATTGCTGGATAATCTTCAGTATTCTATCCCAAAAATAAGCATGTTCATCAGTGAGCTTTTTACTTTCTATTTCCTTTTTTCCATACACACAGGTATGAAGGAAATGATGGAAAGAAGAGTAACCATACTAGACAGTTTGTTTCAATCCTAATCAAAACCGTCTGCCGAGGCCCAGAACCATAAGGCTTTATACTGGATTTCTTCATGTTTTGTAGAACTGAGAAAGTGGGAGGCTCTGTGGCCAGCTCACGTGCCGACAGCATTAATTGTCAAGTTCTTAGCATCTCTCATAAGACATTATGTAGTCACATTAGTGGTGAATGGAATTAAATACAGTTGGTGGCTAGTCATGAGTGGTGTTCACCAAGGCTTGGTATTGGGGCCAGTCCTCTTTAATGTCTTTATCAACGATCTGGAGAAGGGAATTGAGTGTACCCTTAGTAAGTTTGCAGCCAACAGCAAGGTAGGCAGGCATGTCGACCTGCTTGAGGGTGGAAGGGCTTTTCAAAGGGATCTGGACAGGCAGGATTGATGGTCTGAGGCCAGTGGTGTGAGGTTCAACAAGGCCAAGTGCTGGGTCCTGCACTTGGGTCACAACAGCCTCGTGCAGCGCTCCAGCTTGGGGAAGAGTGGCTGGAGAGCTGCCTGTCCGAAAAGGACCTGGGGGGTGTTGGTCGACAGCCGGCTGAGCATGAGCCAGCAGTGTGCCCAGACAGCCTCAGCATCCTGGCCTGTATCAGAAACAGTGTAGTGAGTAGGACTCAGGAGGTGATCGTCCCTCTGTACTTGGCACTGGTGAGGCCCCACCTCAAGTACTGTGTTCAGCTTTGGGCCCCTCAGTACAGGAAAAACATTGAAGTGTTGGAGTGTGTCCAGAAAAGGGCAATGAAGGTGGTGAGGGGTCTGGAGCACAAACCTTATAAGAAGCAGGTGAGGGAACTGGGGTTGTTCAGCCTGGAGAAAAGGAGGCTGAGGGGACACCTTATCACTCTCTGCAACTACCTGAAAGGACATTGTAGAGAAGATGGGGGTCAGTTTCTTTTCCCAAGTAACAAGTGATAGGACAAGAGGAAATGGCCTCAATTTGTGCCAGTAGAGGTTTAGATCTAATATTAGAAAATATTTCTACATTGAAAGGGTTTTCAAACATTGTAACTGCCTATGGAAGTGGTAGAATCACCATCCCTGGAGGTATTTAAAAGATGAGTAGACGTGGTACTTAGTGACATGATTTAGTGATGGTTTTGTCAGTGTTAGGTGGATGGTTGGACTCAATGATCTTAAAGGTCCCTTCCAACCTAGACAATTCTATGATTATTACCTGTTCGTTCTCTTTCCTAAACATCCTTATGAATTTTCTCTATATAGTTTATGTTCCAGGAGAATGGCAGCATCATCCTCTAGGAAGCCCAGAACATAGACTGTCGGTCGTGAATGGTGTCTCCCAACTCCCTGTCACCCGCTCCAGGTCTGAGCTCCTTGGGCTGCTGTGCCCCAGCAGGGTGAAGCCTAACGCTGAGAAAGGACTCAGGGGTGTGTGTTTCTTTTCAACTGCCTCTTTGATGTGTGTCTGTGAAGAGAGAGAGAGAGAGAAAGTAACAGGAAAAGAGAGGAAGAAAATTTACAGAATTTCCACAAACTTATTTGTGAGGAAAATTCTGTTTTTTCATCCGGTTTGTATGTAGGTAGTCTGTAACCCCCAAATCAGAAATGCATGCCCTTGTGCAGCATTATTTTCACAGTTCAGGCTCTTATGTTTGTTGGTGCCAAGTCTGACAAGCTGGCGTTGCTCATTTTGTGTGAGTGACAGTAACCTGGAGATATGGCCCTCTCCACTGTGTACGTGCTGTCAGCTCGGGTTATTCGCATCCTGTGGTAGTGTTGAATTGCCCTTCTGATGTAGGCAGAGATCCTATTTGTCTTTGTAGCTGGAGAGCTGGCAGACTCGCTGAAGTTTAACCAGAAGGCCCTCTCAAGTCCCTGTGGCTGATTTCATTATGGCTTTTTTCTTTTTCATTATGTTTGACATTTTGAAGGCTGAGCCTCATTATAGACAGGCAATCTCCAGCACCAGGCTGGGGAAATGAATTCTGTGAGATGGAGAACATGTGAAAAAGTGACCACAAAATTAAAATGAGATTTGAGGCACATTTTTGTCCTGTGATGTAGTCTCTGCAATATCTGTTCAAAACAAGAAACTAGAAACTAGAGATCTTAAAAATGAGAGCAAAAGCAATCCCTCTCTACTGGGTGTTCGAGGCACAGAAGTATTTGGTTCACTATGGTGGTTTTATGCTCAGTGTATAAATACCCTTGCTAATGTGGCACATTAATATTTTCAAGGCCAATTCTGCTTTTGTGATTTTATTTTTTTAAATCTAGCTCTCCTTCTATTTCACCATACTATATGAATGCTGTTTTATTCTTATATGAATCAGCTACTATGCAACAAACTCCTGTACCACAAGCCAAGGGAAGATTAAAGCAAAACATAGTTCATATGCATTAAAAAGCCATACCTCCTTGAAGTCATAGAGCAAGCAGGCAGATGATGCAATTTAAATATTTGCTACTATATTAACATATCAGTGACAAATTAAATTTCATTTGCAAAACTTGGTTTCTGCCTTTTTCTGCTTCTTAATGAAGGTAATATCTCTTCTGAGATTGTCAAACTGTGCTCTCAAAATAGAGTAAATTCTTAATAATGTAATCAAATAGTTAAGCATTAGCACTTGCAACAATTTTGGCATTAAGTGTTCTCATTAAAGTCCCTTTCTCCCTTTTTATGGCAAGTAGGGTTAGAAATGCTGAGGAACTGAGACCTTTCTCCTTCTTCAAAACCAACCTCTGCCCCAGGTCCATAGGTAAATGATGTGGCAATGCTGTAAAGACTTGAAACCAAGCCCTTATCCAGTAATGAGATGGGAGATGCCACATCTTGTCTTAATTCTAGTTGAGCTGAAGTTGTGCTCAAAAGGCTTTATCAAAGGTCAGGGCTTGTTTGTACTAGGAGCAAACTGTCACCTGGCTTAAGGAAGAGGTACCTGTCTCTAGAAAAACCTGCACCTTAAATGGCTTAGACCATACTGGGTAGATGGAATAGAAAATAATCTTTAAAGGTGTGAAAAGCTGGGTAATTTTTGCCTGCACTAATGGAGATCTCTGGAAAAGCTCTCTAAATTTCTGTAGCTTGAGGAGTTTTTTCAGAGGATTGTGTTGCTACCCTGAAGCTTTTCTGAAAGTCAGTTATGAGTAGGTTATTCTAACTGATCTCCTTTATGTGAGACCTTACAGTTTGTAGGTTTATATTAAAACTCTATATATCAAGCAAAAATATGAGGAGACATCTTTTACCATAATCAGTTGAGAAAGATGTTAGACAAGATCAATAGCAATATGCAACACTTCTGCAAAGGCAGAGATATATCTTGGGATGTGGATTTTGGTATTAGATGATTGATTATAATATTTCCTTCTGTGAAAAACTCTTTGTTCTTTGTGAAAAAACCATCTTGCTCTTCGATGTGAAATATGCTGGGCCTTCAGTCCATGACTAGGGCCCCACACAATCATCATTATGGTAATGCAAAGATAATAGATGCAAAGGAAGAAAACTAGCTCATAATCAGTTTCAAGGCTTCATTACTAAAGAATTAGAAGTGATTTTACTTTTCATGTAGCAAGCACACAGAGAGAATTAGGATTTGTATCTGGAAATGAACAGGCATTTGATTTTTTTTCCATTCCAGTAGGAGGAAGAAATAACTTTTTTTTTTTGCCCTCAGGATTATTTTTGAAATATTAAAATGGTCAAGAAATAAGAACATTGAAGGCATGCTATGAAAAACTAAGCAAAACCACTTTTTAAAAAAAGAGCAAAAAAATCTCACAGTTTAAGGTCTGCTGCTAGACTATATCAAAGAAACCAGAGGCAGTGCACACGGCCGTGGCACACCAGGCCGACCAAGGCTGTGTCAAGGGGATCTGGCAAATTAAAATGAAGTGTTTCTATTGAACCCTACCAATTTTATTTTTTTTTTAATTTTCCCTCTTAAAAAAATACTTAGAGGAAATTAAAACTTCTCATAGGAAATTGACAGAACTGTAACTTTCCTCAAAAAAAATTCAATGACATATCATCAAATACGAACATTACTTAACTTCTGTGCTTACGAACATAATTGAATATATCACCTTAATAGTTATTTCTCCTGTAATAATCTATCCTGAAATATA
>JAOTQQ010000023.1:4258991-4323805 GCA_026546715.1 Gallinago undulata
ACTTCTGTGCTTACGAACATAATTGAATATATCACCTTAATAGTTATTTCTCCTGTAATAATCTATCCTGAAATATAGAATGTAGAATAAATTTTAAGTGGGGAGTAGGTAATATTTTGGATTAATCAAGAGGATAATCTTAGAAGACTCGTAAAGCTATTGGCCAGACTGTAACAAACAGCTTGGAAAAATTAAAAATATATTTCCTTGGTTTCCCTTTCATAGTGGTTCAAGTAATAAATCTTCAAACTGAAACATCTTTCAGAAATGTGACTGAAATCAAAAGATACCATCTAGTGAGGTCTCAGAATGGGATGAAATAATAAAAGCAAGAGAGGGATGTCATCTCTGAAAGCTCCAGCTTTGTAGGGGAAGAAAGAATCATATGAGCATCCGGTAACTTCTTAGCCCTTCAGAGCTAGGAAGTTGTCCCAAATACCATTGAAAATCTAACTGGTGAAAGTAGGTTTTGTTAAAAATGTGTGCAGAAAGTGGAATTTATGAGTGGCACTGGGACTGCAGAAATATGAACTTAGTATTTCTACGTTTGCTGGTGTCAGCAGTCCAGTCTCCCTTCTTTGGAGTCTGAAATCCTAAAGCTGAAGGAGTGTGAGACGAGACGCCTTCAGCCACTCTCTCCAGCCCTGGCTCTTGTCCATGTTTGAGGTAGCCATTGCCCACCCTTCAGCTCGGCCACCCTCACAGCAGTACGGTGACATTCCTGCAGAACTGCGACTCAGCCTGCCTCTCCCCAAGATCACTCCCCATATACCATCATTGGTTTTGCTTCCCTTTGATTTCTCCCAATGCGTAGAGTCGTATTGATCTTTCTTGCTAGATATACTTTTATCCGCTTCTTTTGGTTGACTCTTTTGGGAGTGAGGTTCTTGACTTCCCCGGTATCAGTTTATTAATCTGACAGATTGGCATCTCTCTCTCTCATGGCTGCTAATCAGAGCTTCCCTGTCAGGACAAAGTGAGTCTGCACACAGAAATCACAGTTCAAAGGTGCAAACGAGAAAGAAGAGAAGGAAGGAAAAGTATGAGAGAGAAAGGAAGCATTCTCTTTAAAACAAGCTGGAAGGAAATAATCTCTTTTAAAAATCAGGATTCTATGATTCTATACAGCAAATTGGGCTTGTGACTGCAATGGTGAATAAAAGCCCATTTTGAAAACTGGGAAACCTATTTTAGCGCCTTCAGGATAATTTCAGTGGAGTGTAAAAAGAAGAGCCATGCCAGGAGTAGGTTGGGTACTGTAGCATCCCAGCTTCAGATTACCTTCAGTAATTAACTGAATTTCAGGAGGTTTTTTTTAATGAGCACTAGCTAGAGAGAACAGTAGTCCAAGTGGTGTGGCTATTAAGCATTTAATTTGCTGAGACAACCAGAATAAAGGCTGCAGAGTATTTTTAAAACCGGTAGGCTACAAGTTTGAAAATTTTTTCCTCAGTGAGTGCCAGGAGTTTCACTACATATACTGCATTCCTTTCTCCTTTAATTTAAAATGAGTTTTAATAGATTTCAAATAAACACAGTATACATTAATTGATTCATGTATACATGATGGTTTCTCATAACTTTATATATTATAAATACCAAGAACACCTGCAAAATCTTAAGAGCATTTGCTTTCCTGCAGCTATTTTCAGTTTCTCCATATGAAGGTTGAAAATGAAGGCAGTCTGAAAATGTTAGCTTAAATACACAAACACACATAGATATTATAATATTGTACATATTCGTCTCTGTTGCAAAAGCTGAATAGTTTCTCAGCAATGCTTAATACAACTGAACTGATCTGTCTAACCTACAAACTTACTGCATTCTTAGAAGTATGAAAATCAAGTGCCTGCTAAATGGGGAATTGCTCCAGGAATTCAACAAAATGCTGATACCCATTTTTAATTTAATAATTGAAACAGATCTTTTTTCTAGCTATGATAATTACTGAATAGGGATAATCTGGCTGTTCCTGCTATTCCCTACTAGGAATATACATTGAATCATCTGTTTCACCAAATTTTGATTGGCTGCCAGGGTGAATTAGTGTATAGTTGGATGTCTTGCAGATTAATAAAAAGTGTACACATCCTGCTGCCACGTGCAAAATACTTGCAGTGAAAATGTGTGTGAGGAAAATAAAGTATTGGAAAAATAAAGCCATCTGGTGCATGAACAGCAAAGCTTGTTGAAAAATTATGTCTGCCCTGAAATGGGCATAAAACAAATAAACAAAACACCTCCCTATGATACTAATTTATTTCAGTTGCTTTAGTTCAAAAATATATTCAATTCTTTTTCCTCTCCTCCACTGAAATGTAGTTTACAAGTTTTAGAAGGAAGAGCTGCTTTGAAATGAATAATTGGACCATTTTATTTTCATTCCCATAAGACAGAAACAAGAAATTTTTTTCCTAAACAAAATATTTGAGTGTAAGGTTTCTCCTTCAAGAGTTCATCAAAAAACGCATAAATCTGGGGAAAGTTTAGATTTTGAGATAGGGACGCTTTTAAGTTGGAAAACATTAAATCTGAAAAGTTTCAGCCAGCTCTAGTGAGCAGGGTCCGAAGGCAACTTTAGTCAATGTATTACTGAAGAAAAGCCATAATGGTACAACATAATCCTGAAGTAAAATTTAAATGACAGCCCTGAGGCACAAAACAAGATTGAGTTACAATTATGAAATCAGGCTGACAATACTTTGATCCTCCAACAATGCAAGTTTACTGAGGAAAATGTCAGTCAGTCTCCAATTTCACACATCATTGGAAACAATAACAAAAATACAGCAGATAAGAAACAATCCATGTACTAATGCACTGTAATATAGGCTGAAAGGAGCAATGAGACGATTGTCCAATGTCAACTAAAATTGAGATCCTACTAATAGGCACGTCTGAGTAATTTCCTTAGTTGTTGATAACAGGCAATAGTTGTCTACAAATTTCTATTACCTTTAAGACTTCAAAATTTAAATGTAATGGAATTTTTCAAGTGGGGCCACTCTCAAAACAGTCTTTATTCTTTTTTTTTGCACTGTTTTGTTTATATTATTTTATACCTACATAACACTATTAACATCACTTGACTTGTTCGTGTTCTGTAGAATTGAGAAAAGGATCTATAAACCTATTTAGATGAAAACATCTTGAATGTGAGTGATATAGTCAGTAAAATATCCTGGGTCGCAGGTCAAGGAATATTCCTTCTTCTCAAGAGATCAGAGAGGGCCATTGCAAGCTGACCTGTGCTGGCCCATTGATGTTGGCTTTGGCTTCAAGAAACTTGCAAAGTAACGGAAACATCTGTGTGTTTGTGTAGATATCTCCGCTGTCTTAGTTCAGTCTCAAGGGCCATCACATTGCTGAGGCTGCCAGCAAGGAAGTCAATATTGATGTGGGGGTATCCATTTGCTGCCTCATTTCTCTCTGCCTACCAAACTTAAGTAACGCTTTGAAGAAT
Organism: Gallinago undulata; assembly: GCA_026546715.1. Taxonomy (NCBI): domain Eukaryota; kingdom Metazoa; phylum Chordata; class Aves; order Charadriiformes; family Scolopacidae; genus Gallinago; species Gallinago undulata. The sequence continues at coordinate 4,262,458 of JAOTQQ010000023.1, forward strand.
TTTTCTTCATTGCTGACCTTAACAGAATTAATACATAAAAGGAGAAAACTTAGTATCATACTGCTGCTTAGCTCTGTTCCGAATTCAGTGTCGACTCACAAGGTTATTGAATTAAAGAGCACAAGATTTTCAAAGTCAAACAAAAACTTGACATCTTTTTCCTTTCCATCTGTCACTATCATTCTATGTACTCTAAATATTCTTGATTTATTAATGGTAAATCTAGGGAAAGGAAAATTAGAAGTACTGCAATAGATGTCCAAAAACCGCCCAGTTTTAGAAATGTAACTTTAGTTTGAATTCGCCAGTTGAAGTGTAGCATATTTTTGTGAAATACACATTGACAATATAAACAAATATTTCTCCTCCTCTAAAAAGCAATTATTACAATATCCATTCTCGTCTTCAGCTGTTCAATGCCACATTTTCTAAATATTCATCTTGAGCAAATTTCAAATTTTAGACATAAAATTTGTTCTTTCCTTTCCTGAAGCATCCTCCTTTACCTGTGATCCAACCTGTCTTTGTTGAATTGAATTTCCATTGTGTCAGGAAAGGAATGTTTTTACATCTCATATTACTTGTATTGATAAAAGCCGGGTTCTGTGTTACCTTGTAGTCTGTCAGCATGTCATAGTGTCACATTTTGGACTAGATTATTGTGGTATCTCTGGGAGTTCTCTGTAATGCAACTTGATGAAACAGTGATATGGCAATGAGGAATGCTCAGCTGGCTTCCCAGCTGCTGAGCCTCTGCCATAGAGACTTTGATCAGATTTAAAAGGGATTTAGTACCCTGTGGATAAGCACAAAGACTGTTAAATTCCTCAAACCTGATTTAAGGGGGTTTGAGCTCTTCCCCCCCACTTGAAAAACTGACCTGCTCTTGTCCTCGATGAATGGGACCTTATCAGAGTATCAGTGAAATAAAAGAGGGAGGTTTTGAATCAGGTGGAATATTTCAGAGGGGTTACATGTACAAGAGACTTGTTACCTGCTTAGCTCTAGAGAGTTAAAATTCGTCTTTACCCCCCTGTGCTACCGTGACTCATAACAAAGTATGGAGGTGCTGTGATTGGAGGGCAGAATCGGGTGTGTGCCTGTACATCAGCAGCTTCACTTTACATATCTATTGCCTTAAACCAATGATCAATGCCAGTTCACACAGAGTCCCTTGTTTTTTAATTGGAGTGAAGAAGGTGGGTAGAGGGGGCAGTAGCTTTTTAAATTAACTTTGTAACTTTATACGGACCTAAAAAAAATAATTTAGGTGTTCATTAAAGCTAATGTTGTACTTGTCATTATTCAAGAAAACAACTAGTTTAGACATTAACATGTCCCTAAATGTTCTTCCAAATCTGAGTATACAAATCATAGATATTCATAATCACCACTCTGGATTTGGTGATGGATTACAAATTAGGAAAAAAAAAAAGATAGTCAGTAGGGTTATGTCAAGAAAAGGAAATTATGCTATTTATTCGATGCACCCAATTAAAACTGTCTGAAAGAGCTCAAATTTAATCATCAGTACAGTCAAGTGCTCACAAATACTCTAAAGACCAATAATTGTTCATACAAATTATTTAGAAGAAATTTTGTAGAACAAATGTGCTGGAGAAAATCTAAACTGTTCACAGTTCTAGAGTAGAAACTGCCAAAACTCATTAAATTATTCACTAACCATCATTTGTTCAGGTCAGCGTATTACAAAAGTTATTGATTAGGTAGTTTATAGTAGTTGGTTGTATTTATGGAAATGTGTTTCTCTTCCTCCTGTTATTTTGTAGTACATTGGGGTTTTTTTTTTTCAAAAAATTCAAAGGTAGTAAGTTATGCATTATTTATAACATATGCTTAGCACTCAGATAGTAAGCTAATGGGGATGGCAGAGTTAGAAGAAGTCTCTAACCTTTTCAATATTGCATTTCACTTTTTCAAAATGAACAGCTTTTGCTTGAATAATGTGTTGTAGATAATGACAGAAAAGCCAAGTAAAATACCAAATCATAATATGTATCAAAGACTAAAAGCTTTTTGGTGGATATCTATCAAACTCTTTCTTGTTTGAAAAGCATGGGTTTGGTGGTTTGTTTTTTTTTCCTCTCTGCTACAGCACAGCAGAGCTTTCCCCAAGTGGAATTCAATAGCTTATTATCTCATGGTAGCACAAATCTGTGAGTTCTGAGACTGAGCAGTATTGCATATAATATGTCATAAATAACTTAAAAGTCAGTTTGGCATCTACAGAGAAGTATAGTTGCTTATTAATGGGTTAATCTCTACAGCAGATAATCAGAAGATATTTTCCACTGTTAACTTTAACTGTGAACTTGGAGAGTTTGGGAGGAAATTTCCCCTAGGGCAGAGTAGACGTACAGCTCCCTTTAATCCCTGGGCAGAGCTGTGGTGTGATGCAGGAGGAACGTGCTGGTATAGCTGCCCTGCAGTGGTGACAGCACTGGCGTTGCTTTTGAAGCATCACACTGGATTTTGCCACAGGGATAGGAGGTCTGCTTCCAGCAACAAAGAAGAAAAAAACCATAAATCCAGATTTCAAAATGCTCAAAGATGTGGGATTCCTGCAGCACTTGCTGAGACCAAAGAGGGGACAGAAACAATTTGGAAACTGCCAAAAAATCTCATCCAACTAACTTGCAGGTTAACCTCTTCTAAAAGCAGAGAAAAAAAAATATGACAAAGACTACTCACCCTTTAATTACTCTGACTTGAAATATATTTTTCAATCTCTCGGAAAGTATAAGAGAGTTTAAGACTAGAAAGGATTACTCTATTAGTTTACTGTTACCTATATTTTATAAATGCAGTCTTAATATTTATGTGCTGTTTTACCATGTCCCAAATCTCAAAAATCTCGCTAGCTTTATCATAATTTTATTTCTGGATTTGGCCTATATGTGAAATCAAAAGTAGAAGAATTGGACTGTGGATGAAAACTTAGACTGTGGGTGTGGATATATAATAACCTTAGCTATGATTGTGGTATTAAATATCCAGCAGTAAAGCGTTTGTGTGGCTGTGGATCTTTGAGCAAGATGTGCGACTGTAGGTGCTAGGCTATACTGTTCCCAACAAACCGCGACTGTCGGCTCGGCAAATGTATATTGTCACAATAACCTGCAAAATAATTGAGGCTAATTTCAGCATAACTTCTGGGAGTTCCTGTATCATCAGCTACGTATGTTTGATGGCTAATGCTAATATATGCAAATACATAAAATGCCTATTGCTTTAATCCTAAAATATTATAAAGCTTTTATTTTCTCTAACTGCTGCAGGCTGACAAGATACACTGTGGCAGCAAAAGGACAGTATTAGGCACTGGTCTGAGAAGACAAAGAGGGGCTGGAGAAAAGTAATGACTAGAAACAAGGAAATTCATGGTCCTTTCTAGGGCTAAGGGTTCATGTCCCTTTTCTGGTTGCTTTTGTGAGGGCTATTGTAATGCTAAACCCTTTTTCATCAGTGGCCTAAGAGCAACAAATGTTTGAGTATTGCAGACTATTTAGACAATTAAAAAATTCATAACTGCTCAAGCACCAGCCACAAGGAAAATGCAAAGTTAAACTCACCCAGCTGGATATATATATATATACACATACACATATATATATATATAGTGACTAGAGTATCTGCTCGACAAGGCTTACGTCTGAGATTTAACATCTTGAATTTGAGTTGCTTTCAAAATAGATGCAGGAATTAAGCAGAAGTGATTTCTAATGAGGAACTGCAATTGGCTCCTTGCTCACCAGCAAACTGAAAAAGACACAAAATCAATCAAAACTCTCTGTAAATTATTCATCTGACTTTCCTGTCACTATAGCAAAAAACCCAATCTGGCAACAATAAAAGGCCCTTCGTTCTGAGGGGCAGCAGAGCCCAGCTCAGGAGCCCAGAAAACAAAGAGGACTGTAGCAAGTCCTGCTGAGAAGCCTCCTCAAGTTTGTGCCTCATGTCCCTTCACTGCAGCGACATTCCTGCTTGAGAGCTGTTTGCAATCTTCCAGGTTTTGCAGGGAATATGGTGGCACATTTAAATGTGAGGAAAAGAGCTTCTGCAGGTAACGTGAACATCTCACACCCAGTCTTAAAATCGAAGGCACTGTTTTGGTTTAAGAGAATAACAAATCTTTCAGATGAACAGATGTTCAAATCCTGGAGCAATACGCTAGTGAGATGGAGGTTTAATGAACTCTTGAGAGGGGGGTTTTCAGCTGATGTAAAGGTGGCTTTTCAGCTGGTGTAAATTGTCACAGCTTCAATGGAGCCCACAAAAAGACTAGCCCTGACTTTATACAAATATACAGTAATATCTCTCCCTCTTCTGTTGGGAAGCTTTTATCCTCAAATGCTATGTTCAATGAGGATTATCTTGATTGTTTTTTCCCAATTTTAAGACATAGGCTTGGCCTCTATATTTAAATGTAGCATTTTCTATCAGAAAATAAGGCAGTACTTTCTAAGGGTAGCTCATGCGTTGAATTCAGCTGTCAAAGCTACTCATGCTGCCTTGGGTAATTGCCTACTCACAAATCTGTATCCCAAGTATAGAGGTAAATAACTATTTAAAACCCTAACCTAAACTGAAGCAGTAAATTATCCCACAGATTCCTTTTACTGCTCTGTTTTGCTTGGATTTACTCAACCTATAAATCAGAGGTGAACAACAAGTTTGGAGAATGATGGCCACAAGGATCTTTATGAGGTCTCTAGCCATAAATTTCAAAGCTGAAGAGGCTGAACCATAACATCTGAGTTTTCTTCACCACACAGTTCACACACTCACTCACTTCTGCCAGCTCTCTCAGTGTTACATGAAAAGGGGTTCTGCTAATTCTTAAAAATTTGTGTAATTGTTTTGGGTTTAGTTTTTTAAGTGTGGGAGGAGGTTGATGGGTGCCCAGCTTCCTCTGCAGCGACCAGTGGTCAGAGCAACCACTCAAACCACAGGAAGGCAGGATTTGGCTGCTTCTTGAGTCCCTGTGGGCTGGACTCACGTGCCCAGAAGAGTGCAGGGAAGCAGAGTAGTTAAACCCAAGTTTCATGGACCACAAAGAGCAGAGGAAATGATGGCTGGAATTAGAATTGTGGGGAGGTTTCAAGAAATAATCCTTGGATCAGGGACTGAACGTCAGGACAGGAGAGGGAGGGGACCTTGCTGGACTGAGCCTCCTGACTCCTAATAAACATTCACAGGGACTGCACTATCCCCCAGACTGTGAAACCTAGGGGAAGCAAACATTTAGGTTTTAAATAATTTGGTGCAGCTAAGGTAGTGGTTCTGTCTCTGAAAGCTGCTGTTTTACTTTACCTCTCAGTAAGCTTGGTCCTTGCCCGTTATGAGTCTGATTATCACTTGGTTTGTCAGACTCCAGGAGTCTGGGGCTCTATGGATTGCCTTGTAAAGTCAACTTTAGCTCCTGGGTGCTGTTCAGCCTGCAAGGCAGAGGAAATCTATGAAATAAAGATTTGCTTATCTCTCTCTGGCTTTGTGTCCTCCCAGCCCAAATGCGTTGGGCTGCTGGTGGAGCCCTGCTGCACAAGTAACATCATGGGCTGTTTTTTATTCGCCTCTGGATGCAATTCTCAAACCTGCAACAGTCCTACAAACGTGTGGTGTGGCTTTTGTCTGAATAAAGTGTATTGATTTCTTTATCTGAGTACCATAGAAACGTACAGTACCACATTGCCAAGATTTATGACATCTGGCTCAATAGCTAGATTGAGGATAGTCACAGGTACGAGTAAGTCCTTGTTGGAATATTCCTGCATTTTTTAAATGCTGCATTGTGTCTGCTTTCTCTCTTATGGAAGTAGGTCAAGGAGTTTGTTTTCTGGCATTTTCCCCTCTGTATCTGTTATATCTTTGCAGTCAAACTCTTCTCTGAAGTACTCACCAATTAAAAATTCAGGTCTTTTGTTCTAATACTACAACGTTTGGAAAACAGGGTTTGGGGATTAAGTCCTGAATATGTATTTCAATAATGTCACTTGAAGACAAATTTCAGAAAACTCATATTTTTCTGGACCTTGAGCGCCTTTTTCTTTACTGCTACTGTTCTGTAAATGCTGTTTTTTCACTTGTGCCTTACAGTTAAACAAAACCTTACCACTTATAATAGCAGATTCTCAAATTCACCTGATTTAGCCAACAAACATTTTGTAATACCCATGGAGAGGATAAAATAACTGGATTTTCCCATTTATGTACTAGGGTTGGATTTTACCTCCCAGTATTCTAAATATATTTTCCTCAGAGGGAGACTGTAATCTAGATGTCAGTGAAATTATGACACTGGCTCTTTCAAACCTGCTTTAGACCAGTTTATAGTCTGTCTTCTTGCTAACTTGGAACAGTCTAGACCAGGGTTCCTAATCTTGAACGGTCTCCAAATTCTTCTGTGATGTAAGAGTGTTTATTTGTTCATGTCTCTCCCATGCCATAGATATGCTGTATAATGTATAGCATTATATTAGCGTTAAACATAAATTATGCAAGTTACTATAGCTAGAGCACGAGAAGGAAAAGCCAGTATTTAACTTCCTCACATTCCTCTGTCCTAAGTGTAGAAAAGCTAGTCTTCTATCCACAATCTTTCCCTGTCTGTCAAGTAATTTTGGCTTAGGTTCTGCATGTTTCCTTTTGTTTGGGTGTCGATTCCCCTTGCACACCAAGCCTGTTCAATCCCTGTCATCTGTTACTCCTGCTGCCCCTACTCACTCATATCGATTGCTCAGAGATTCTTGAGCAATCCCCTGTAGAAAGCCAGTGCCCATCAACAACTGAAACGTTGCCCTTCTTTCTTCAGTTATAAATACTTTTTAAAGCTGCCTTGCCCCTAATTTTCCTGTGTGCTGGTTCCACTACAGATCTGCTATTCATCCCCTTTTCTAGGTCACTTCAGGCGGAGCTTTTGCCCAGTGCAGCTCAACTTCCAGCAAAGCAATCGTACGCTGTGGTCTCAGTCTCCAGCTCCATTACAAAATCCTCCACAAACTGGGCCAAATCACCTCATCTTTCAGTGTCCCATTTCTGAGCTGTGAAATGGCATCTGACAAATGGAAGACTCCTTTTTGTCATTGTGCTTCTTACCTTTTCAAAACAGCATGCGTTACCTTTGCTAAACTATAAGCTAGAGTTCACCTGTATAAAAACAGTAATCATGGCCTAAAATTGCTTGTGACCTTCAGATTCCACTGTAATACTGTGCAGTGGGACTGGCCGAAACTGCTCATTGGTTTTGTAGAATTTCCTGTAAATTTAATCTCACATTCACTTCTTTGGGTTATTTTGATTTTCTTTTCTTTGTTTTTCATGAACGATAGAACTAATGGAAATCATGTGGGGGCGTTCTGAGGATCTGTATTGCTCCACTGCCACCACGCTGCAGCCTCGCCGGACGGTGCTCTATCTCTCTGTGCCCCACCATTCACTTCTGCTGAACAGAAAGTGGTGGTGTCAGAAAGAAAGGTGAGTAGAAAATTGCTTCTTTTCCCCTATTCTTTGACAATATTGCAAATACTGTCTGAAGTTGGGTGGGTTTTTTGTTTGTGGTTGTTTTTTGTGGTTTTTTTTCTTTCAACAATTTCACTGACCTTAAAAGAGGCTTGTGTCCATCCAGGGCTGTAGGAGAAGGACTCCCTTACTCTATCGTAATGCAGCCCCTGCACAATGGGTCATTGAAAATCCTTCATTGCTATATATTTGATCTAAAACTAATTTTATTCGTGTTTTTTTTTTTAATTTAGCCCCTTTATGGCAACAGCTGGTGGTGTTTTTGTAGACCTGTGTTTCCTTTTTAACTCCCTCTGTCCTGGATTTGAATTGACTTTCCTTTTTTCAGCACATGCATTTTTTTCAGCAAGCCCTGCTTACCTCTCGCTCTGGAGCATGCACTGGAATGGACCAGTTTCGGACTCCAGAATAGGGGAGCAGCAATTTGACAGGCAGGGGAAGTGGCAGGAAGGCCTGGGAGCTCTAGGGAGACTTCAGTGTTTAGAATCTCCCTCTAGAGCATAAGACCGTAGAGCCTCACACCTCACCTTCCTCAAAATAATTCATTTCGCATTTTCTATGTAGAAGGAAATTTTGGGCAGCTTTTAATGACTGGTGAGGGTGGAGTGATATGCTTGTTTCTGTAGGAGTACCAGGAAGACTGTTAGATCCTTTTCCCTGTAAACACATAGAGTGTTGGATGCTGATTTGTGACTCTTGATCCCACAGCCTCTGCTGAGTTATTTGATGGAATGCACATCTGGACACACCCCATATAGAGGAGAAAACATATTCTGGCTCCTCAGATTGAGGTAGAGGCTGGCTCACAAGTAACCATGGCAACCAAACTGTCACTGTGAGCATCGAGCCATTTACATACCAAAAAATAAAAAAGCCCAAATACACTACATCATACATTACCACTCCATCTCATTTGGAGATCTGTCCCTCAGTTTTGTTCCTTGTGTATGTTGACAGCTGTGGTGTCACATGGAGGTAAGAGTATTTTTCCCTGCTCTAACTGCTGCATCAACAGCAACAAATTGTTCCTTGTGGTACATGTAATGGATTCCAATTAAAAGGGGATATTTGAATTTCAAGTTGGAGAAACACTTAAGACAATTTTGCCTTCACCTTAAAAAGTTTCATCTATCACACACTTCTAAAAACAGTATGCTCACATCAATATTTATAACATTCAGCTCTGTTTTCACAAAAGAGCCATTAATACAGCATATCAACTCTGGTGACAAGTTACATTTTATTGCTGTCAACAAACAAAGATGTTCTTTCTCTGCAAACTCTTCTTTTTTCTTTTTTTAATCGACCATCAGGTTTGAGTGTTGAAGATGTCTGGATGTGCTTTCTGATATTTTCTAGAAGGCTCCTAGAGAGATGACAGTGTGAGCTCATAGAAGCTTATGGAGGAAGATATTGGTTAATATTTTCCTATGAGATTAAGTAAAGGTTTTGGGTTAGGTTCTTTGCTTGGGAAGGAATTAAATCAATTTCTAAAGAGGACCAGGGAGCCTGAACCCCCATTCAGGTGGGGATAGTCTTGGGAAAAAATATTTAGCTTTGAAAACACATCAGAATATTGATCTCTGCACCATTGTTCTGATTTAAATGGATTTGTACTTTCTACTAATGTAAAGAGGACAAGGAACAAATTTAAGTCATAGTGCTTATTGACCTCCTGTCACCGTATCACGTTACGCGCTTCATACGTTCAGTTGTCACTGTTTTGCTCAGATGCATGTCCTTGAGGAGCGTTGCCTCCTGAGAGAAGGTCAAGGTCAGCTCTGCTGCCACCAGACCCCTCTCGTGTCTCTCTCCTCTGCAGCTTTATGCAAGGTCCCAGGGGGGGTCTTCTGTCAAAACCACTGGCAGCGCCTCCCTGACTTCTCAGTTGGGAACCACTGTATGAACCATGTCACTGCTTATTAGTCTCTCAAGAGGGTTATCATTCTGTATAGAAGTAAGAAATTTTATATAAGGGGCTCTACAAAATGAGTTTTAAAAAAGTTATTTGTGTGGGTTGGAACAAGTAGGCTTCAATCGTTTTAGTTAGATTTCACCGGCAGTAGGAAAAACCCAGAAGTATAATAATATCTGTACTAAACACTGTCAGCTCTCCAGGTAGTTAATCGAACTCACAGCTGGGTAATGATCACCTGCTAATATTCAATTTTTAAAACCACTTCAAATCTGATAAACTAGCTCAGTTCCACAGAAGTACCCACTTTAGTTAACTGTGCCTTACAGTTACAGAATTCACTTTGTCCGTCCCTGCATAGTGCTCTGGCTGCCAGGATGGTTACGGCAGGTCCGACGGCCCACACCCACCTCCTGCCGTCCCCTAACGTGCGCTCTGAGGCTCGGTGGGACCCCCAGGAAATGCACCTCCAACGCAGACTGCACCACCACGTTCAGTTACATTGTATTTGGCTGCCAACAGTACTTATTTCCTCATGCAAAGCAAAGGGATGGTTCGTTTGCTTCGTCACTCGTGTTGCCAAAATGATCATGCTGGTTTTTAACAGGTTCATCTCCGTGATCCTGGACAGAACAGCAGAATTAGAGCTATGCTGCCTAATTTCACATTTTGGTTTAGTAATTTTTAAGACTGGGAGGAATTGAGAGAAAAAAAAAATCTTTTTCTTTTTTTCCAGATCTACCTGTGTGTGTGGTTTTGGAGCTGTCTCGTGCTCCCCGTGGGCAGACATGCTTTTTGTCTGGCTGCGTGCTGTGCCAGCATGAGGCTGGTTTTAATCTCGCTCTTATCTGAGTGCTCTCACTACCTATCCATCATTGTTATCAGATGTAAAATCCATTTTCAGCAGCAGATCTTTCACTCCCCAGCAACTCATCAGGAAAAAATACTTTCCTTGTATCTATTTTGTCCCATTTCAGTAAAACCAGTTGTTGCCATTGGTTCTAGTGAGGTCCAGATGCAGACTTGTGCTTTTAAGGACACAGGTAAGTATCTCAGTATCTTTCAGCTTTAAAATGCAAAGAAGGGGCCACAAATACAAGGAAGTTTTGTCCATCTCTGTTCCTGTGGCCTCTCATTTTGTGTGCTCTGTCTTGCTGTACTTAGGCTTTTGAGTATATTTAGAGTCCCTTTCAGAATGGTTATCGTGGCAATATTTCTGAGCCTGAGCTGATTACATGCCCGTTTCTCTGAAAGAAGAGCGTGTCTTCTTTGTTGCTTTGCCATATTCTATTTAACTTTTGTTTATTAAGATAAGCCTCAGCCACAAGATAACCCCCAAAAGAGGCCACAATCCATCTCAACCAAGACACATCACATGGCTTGGGAAGAACCTGCTGTGAAGTTCAGTCGGGTAAAACTCTCTCAAAGTTCAGAAGAACCGGCCCACAGCTCAGTTTCAACTAACGTCCATCAGAAGGTTCCGGGTTGCTCAGATCCCAGGTATTTATTTGGATGTTTTCCAAGTTTTACAGGTAGATCAGATATCCAAGATTTTCTAGACTTAGATTTTCCAAAGATGGGGGATGGAAGTGGGGGGAGGATGGAAGAGGAGGCACAGGGGAGGATTTCATTTATACAAAACACTGTAAGTTGCAGTTAAGATAAATGCGAGGTGGTCTCCTTGTGGTAAAACAGCTCATGCCTTTCATTTTCTATTAATTTAATTTCCTCCATCATTCTGTCATGTGGTATGTTACTCGTATCATTTGGAAAACAAGTGGAGAAATGAAAACACACCCAAAGATCAACAAAACCATTCTGACAGCTATACTGAAGGGAAAAATAATTACTCTCAGCTGTGCTAGCTCATTTGGCTGTCTCATTCAAAGGTTATCGCTTTGAGTCTCTCTGCAAATTACTGATAGAGCTATGACCAAACTAGAGGAGGGAAAATCACGAATAAGGTTTAAATCTGGGACTCTTTTCATAATACTCACCAAACCCCAAGATTCAAAAGCTGTCTATACACAAAACTATGGAGTGGTTGTAATTTGTTTAGCCTGGAGACCTAGACAAAACCAGGAGCTGTCATTCCAGCCAGCATGGACTGAAGGCACCTCAGCAGTTCAGCCACTCTGGGACACTGTAATCCAACTCCAATTGACTTTAAATTGGGAGCTGGTGACCTCTCTAAAATGCAGTTGAAATCTCAGCTTTACTGAGGTCAATAATAAAAACTTCCACTGAATTATTGGGACTGGGATCGTGTAGCCAGTGCCCTGTTGTACTTTGAGACTCATGAATCAAGAAAACGACAAGGGGAATTGCTTTCAAAATTTGTCCTTGCATATTTTCAGCTCTGCAGAGTGAGCACAGTTGAAAAACATTGTATTTATGCACATCAACTAGATCTGCCATTAAATATTTTGGCTATCAGTATGGAAAAAAAGAAATTTGTAGTAACCTACTGACTAATTTTGAAGGTTTTTTGATATCTTGCTTTAAAAACGAGAGCGGCTCAAGCTTTGATTCAGGTAGCAAATCCACGCCCATGTCCTGAATGGCAATGCCATAGCGCTAATTAGACCGTGAAGGACAACACTCATTTTAAGGTGTATGTGGGTGGAGAAAAATAAGCAGAATGCAATAATCAACATGTAGCATCCTAAGTGAATCCAGTTTCCTTGGCAACTTCCAGTGTGCAGTTTGTGTTTCACTGAGAATTTTAATTGTAGGCCAGTGGACGGTAGGTGCTTGTTTGAGATTCAAGTGCTTTTGAGTGATACCTGTGAGAAATTTTTGATCAAGTCTCTTTTTCTGTTCTTCCCATTGAACTCTTTCTGTTCCGTCGTTCTCACTGGCGTGAGGTGGGTGTTGCACAGGTAAGTGCTATGGATGCGTTTGCTGCTGCTGTTACAGTAAATCATAACCATTTAATGTGATCCCGAGGTGCTGCTCGCTGTGCCCGTGGCAGCAGCTGTTTTTGATGCTCTCTCCCCAGTTTGGGGAAAACAGACGGAGTGATGGCTGAGCAACTGCACCAGTGTGTGGGACTCACGGAAAGTCCAGCCCCACCTACACCTACACCCGCAATACATCATTGATTTGCCTTGTCTCCTGTGTGCCCACATTTTTTTCCCTTGGGAAACTCCTGTATAGGGAATGATCATTAACTTTTGTTAGTTGAATAGTTACTCACAACAGAAGAGGTTTTTGGTTAAAAATATTTCTCCAACCCAGTGTAGACCAAAAGCAGATTAAAAAGCAGGTAGTAAAGTACTTTCCTACAGCATTTTGGATATAGCAAGCCCTAGAACTAGGGTCTGGCCTGATGTCTTCATCGATCCCCTCTACTTGCAAGCATTAAATCATCATGACTAATGGATCAAAAACTCAAGAGGTTTTAAAAAATAATAACTGTTGGGTTGTTTGTCTTTTCACATTCATCATTTCAATCTTTGAATGGTATCTTCAAAGATTTTCATTTTAATAAAAATGGAATTGCTCTGCAATCCCATGATGTGCAGCCCACGAGTGGTGCTTTCAGTAACAAAGTAAAATTGCAAGACATTAAAAATCACAAGGAATGATGACAATGAAGTCAGGTTAGAGACCTAATTAGTTTAATTGGAAAATCATCTGCTGGAAAAAAACAAATGTAGCTAAAGGTACTGCAGGTTCACATGGAGAGTAATGGTAATAATGAGATCAAGACAACAATACAGGTGTGTTTAACCTAAAAGAGTACAAATGTGTGTGAAATTGAACATGTATGCTTTTTACATCTGCATGGCTAGAAATATCATTGTCCATTGTAATTTTCCAATTCCTCATGCAATGCTCAGAATGTCTTCAGAAGTTTTCCAGGCTTTGGGTAGGGCTACCATGTTTTTCTTCAGTGAAGGATGGTAATTTTTATATGGAAAGTGTATGATTATGTTTGATTGAGCATAAACTTCCACAGACAGTTGAGGCTTATAGTAGCCCCCGCTCGCTGGGCGTGAGGCAGAGCAATCGGCAGCAATGTGTCGAGGCCCATCCCTCTGAACATTTTTGTTTTATTTTTTATCTGGGGGTTCATTCTTACTCTTTTGAGTAATAGCACAGCTAAAAGGCAGAACTAGGAGGAAGGTCATTATTGGGAGCAAAATACCCTCAACAAAATACACAGTGACTCCTATATAAAATAACATTTTTGAAGTAAAGAAATGTTTAAAAATTCTTTAATGCTAGCACTTTTCTTGCCTTTTCTCACTGTGGCACTTGAAATAAAAATGGAGATAATTCTGTTCCATGTTTGGACACAGTGGATGCTCCTTCACATTTTGATTTGACGCGTTCACAGAAATTGCTTAACTGTAAAATGTAAAAGCAGAGGTAGAAACGAGCTAACCAAACTTTCAGGTTCAGTTAGATTGAGAGTTTTGGATTTCAACACTCCGTATTTAAAGAGGGAGACTGGGAAGAAACTGCCGGGGTGGAAAAAGTTGGTTCACCTTTTAATACTGGATAAACTTTAGCCTGAGTTGGTCTTGCTGTTGGTCAGGAGACAACCTGTTTTCTCTGCTTAAATGGCTGTTTAGAGGAAAGCCCCCCCACCCCCACCCCCCCCCCAAACTGTTGCTCGAGAGGCTTTTTGGATCAGAATCTCAGTGTATTTCCAGGGGACAGGTTAGATTTCCCCTCTAACACAGTGGGGCACACTTCTCACTTCACAGGCCGGCTGGTTTCTGACAACTGCAAACTTCACACGGTTTCAGAAGCGCTTTTCTCTTGTGTTTGTTGACGGGTAGCAAAATCTCTGCAGGAATAGGGTGTGATTAAATCGCAATAAATTGTGATTATAGAGAGCTATGGATCAGGACTCACAACTGCAATGTAGCTATGACATAACTAAACACAAATGAGTAGATGTTAAACAAAGGAGCTTGTGAAGGAAAGGGGGTAGCTTTTTAGTTTCTCCAACGTACTAAAACCAGATATAATGCCAGGTGGTCGTTTAAATATGAATATTTCATGGTATGTTAACTCTTAGACTAACTCACTAAAATAGCTAGTTACTTTTATAATGTAATTTATATATGACCTTCATGATCAGTATCTGAGAACACACGGAGGTTAATGAATTCTGTCTTTTCTCACCAGTGTGAAGTACTGAAGTAATAATCTCTTGTTACAGAAGGGAAAAGAGGGCACATGTCACATGCAGTATTTTAGCCTGTGGCTGAGCTGTGAACTAAACCCAGCTCTCCTGAGCCAGGTTCAGTGTTGAAGCAACAAGGTCATTCTTGCTCTCACTCAGCCATCCATCGGATGAATTACAACATACAATTAAAAAGCATATTCAAGTTGTTTAGGCCAGGATCCCGGTTTTCCTTTGCAAACTCTGACTCCAGCTCTCAGGGGTGGCTTTGACCTGTTATAAGGATTGCCAGAGTTCTGGGTTTGTTGGGGGAAAGTAATGCTTGTGGCACAGACAGCAAATATTTTTTCTGGCTTATTCTCCTGAAACCATTTGCACAACCTTCCCGTTAACTCTATGAATTTGTTAATTTGTGAGTACAGGTAGAGAAGAAAGATGAGAGAAGTTCAAGTTAATCATCTTTCCCCGTAGGTCAGAGAACACACTCCTCTTAGGTCATTCGAAAATATCACATGAAGAACGATGCGATCAAGAAAGAGAGCATCTCCCATGCTGTTGTCAGGCTGGAGTGGTTCAGGAACTACAGGGCCAATGAGCCTGCTAAACAACAGGGCTTCATCTTCCTTTCTTTTGTTTTTCTTCTATTTGTGTTTTTGCTTTCCTTCTCTGCTTCCAAACACCCTTTCATCCTTCTGTCTGTTCTTCTGTCCTTCTATCCTTCCTTCCTTCTGTTCTTCCCTCCGTCTTTCCCTCCTTCTGTCCTTACATCAGTTCTGTCTTTCCATTCTGTGCTCCTCCTTCTGTCTTGCTTCTATTCTTCTGTCCTTCCTCGGTCCATCCATCTGTCCTTCCTTCAATTCTTCATCCATCTGTCCATGCTTCATTCCTTCTTTTCTCCTTAGTTCCATGTGTCCTTCCCTCCTGCCATCTTTCTATTCATCATCCTTCTTTCTTTCCATCCTTCCATCCTTCCTCCTTCCTTTTGTCTGTCTGTTCTCTAGGTCTGTCCTTCTGTTCCTCCATCCTCCCTTCCCTCCTGTCCATCCCACCTTCTGTTCATTCTTCCTTCAACCTTCCTTTCATCCTGTCCGTTCATTCTTCCAGCTGTCCTTTCTTACTTCCATCCATCCTTCTAGCTGTCCTTCCATCTATTCTTCCTTATTTCTGTCCTTCTGTTCATCTTCCTTGTTTTTGTCCATCCTTCCTTCCAGCCATCTGTCCGTTCTTCCTTCCGTCCTGCTCTCCTTCCTTCTGTCCATGATTTCATCCTTCTGTCTCTCCTTCCATCTGTCTTTTTCTTCCCTCTGCCCTTGCCTTCTTCCATCTATCTGTCCATCCATCCTGCCTTCTTTCTGTCCTTTCTTCCATCCTTTCTTCTGTTTTTCCATCCCTTCATCTGTCCAACCTGCCCTCCTTCTACCCTCTGTCCCTCATTCCTTCCTTCCATCCTTATATACATGTGTTACATATTAAAAAATATAAGTTTATAATACATAAACATGAAGTTTTCTGGGAGACGGTTAATAGCGTAGGCCATCAGCAGAATATTACACTGTTCATGCTGTTCGGTTCTCCATTTGGGGGATATTTAGTAGAGATTGTGATTTCTAGGGGCAATTAAACAGCCTTTTTCAAAATGCTATAAATAATATTAGCCAGGCTGAATGAATAATGCCACTCGGTACTGTGCAAATTACCAACATGCAAAGTGCAAATGGAATAAGAAGGATTTTATTTTCATACAGAGACAGAAGTTTTCTGCTACAATGAGATGGCCTTTTGCTCATTTCCCATTTAATTTCATATGCAACTCACTAATAGCATCCCAACGTCCCTCTCCACATTTCTCTTCTTATAGTGTCTCTAATGCACCTTAAATGATGAGAGAACTACATCAATAGTCTCAATTTAGGCAATGTGTGCTTTTGGCAAAAAACCAGCAAGTATTGCTAGCATAAATCTCCCATTACTATAATGACATGTTAAAATGGCACAGGGGTTTACAATCTGTGTTGAGAATTAACCATCCCCCTGCTCTCAGAAATCATCTTACGTGTGTTTATCCTTTCCTTCCCCGTCTTTGTACCAGACTGACCTGCCAAAAAGAAAAAAAAAAAAAAGAAAAAAGAAAAGAAAAAAGGCATTGATCACAACACAGCAATATTTTGTGCAGCATTCCACTGATCCCAAACGGATTTGTTTGGCTTCTGTTTGGATCAGATACCCAACATTGTTCAGGCAAGATAAACAGAGACAAGAACATGGGTAACTAATCAGTAATGGGTAACTAATCAGTAATAGTTAATGGCAACCCCACACACACACCCCTCCCGCTTTTCCCCAGCCATAAACTGAAAATGACATGGTGGGAGGAACAGGGTCTTAATCTAGATGGAACAGTTTTGAATGTCTTTTCTGAATTTACAGGGTGTACATTGATCGCTCTGTCAGTCTGTTCCATGTGGAGTGATAGAGCTGTAGAAAACCACTTTTGTTTAATTGAGATAATTAATATTGTATCTTTCCTCAGGCCTTTAGGAAAGAACTGATTTATGAGGAATGTTCTTCCTGAAATAAAAAGACACTGGCATATGAAGTCCTGACAGCAAAGGCCAAATTCAGAGATTGCTTAATACCTCTGACTAAACAAGTCTTTGCGTTCATCTCTGCAAGCTGGAGATGCTGGTACCCCCCCGGTGTGTCCCCAACAGACCGAGAGGAGCATTTTCTCCCCAAATGGAAGTATTAAGGTGAGCTGGGCACCCACCACGTAGTCACAGGTGAGGTAGGGCCCAGTAGAACTTACCTCACAGCTGAAGCACTGTGACCTTCACTGTGTTTTCTGGACTGCTTTTGAAATAAAGCTTTTGTCCCTTCTGCCCATCCTGAGTGATAACTTGAAGTATTTATAGACAGTTTCCTCCCCTGCTTTAGGGAAGAACTCTGCAATACCCGATCCATACGTTTGCCTCTTAGCAATACAAGATAGTTTCTTCTGCCGGAAAGGGCAGCCAGCTGGTAGGAACCAGCTGGTGAGGGCACTTCCAGCCTGTGTGCAGTGACAGGCCCGAGGCGAATGCGGTTTTGTTCCAGCTGTTGCATTAGCTCCCCAGTGCTCCAGCTGATGGTTTGGGGCTAAGATGTCCTGGGAAATTATGCTGCTCTCCCTGCCCTGCCAATAACTAAATTTAGCATCTCTACAGAATGACACAAAATCGCACCACCAAAAGGGGGGGGAGCACCCCGTGTATGGCCTGAGAGACTACTCACTAGGACCAGAAAGGACAATTCTGGTTTTGCAGGTATTGTCGGTGCCAACACCCTGGGTTTGTTCTCTGTTTGGCTGAAAACAATTATTTTATTTTTTTTTATGTCTGTTCTCAGGTGGCGACCCCAAGCGCCTTGTTTTCATGAGGGCTTTGGGGAATTTTGGTCACTGACCTGGACTGTGTTCACAGCTTGAAAGTGCTATAAATCTTGCGCTGAACATATCGCAGAGCACTGGTGGCGTACATGCCTCGCCACTCTCTGTTTCCTCACCTGCTTCTGCAGATACAAGTTATTGATACCCTGAAATAAAGTTTTAAAAAATATTAAAAATGCCAAAATCAGCTTCATTTGGAACTTTAGCCTATTTCTTCACCAAGTACTGTCCTTTAATTGGCTCAAAACCATTATTTACATTCTACAGGATTTCTTCAGCAGTAACTGTGTCTTTTAAACAGCTGGCTTTTATCAAGGAGCTTTTCTGCAAGTATACATAATTTGTATCCACAGGAAAATGAAGTACTCTTGGAGAAAACTGAAGTGCAAAGGTGCTATGCACTTATTTTATCAAAATAAAGACAAAAATTATTAAAAGGGAAGGGGGAACATCATAAAAAAGGTTTAATTTCTCCTTTTATTGGTGTGTGCATTTCTTGTTCTAGCTGAGTATGTATGTGCAAACTATGGATTCGGACAGGAAATCCTAACAAGAGTTGGGTTTGATTTCTGAGGAAAACACGGTGTAACTGGGGGTGATGTAGGTTTGTCTTTTTTCTCTTCAGTTAAAAGAACCAATTTACTAGAAGGACAAACAAATGTTTGAGGAAACAGTGTATTCCAGGTATTAAGATTTGCACTTCCTGAGTTGGCACATGAGTAAATACATTAGCCCTATTCTCAAGGACCTCGCAGGAACCCCTGCTACCATGAGAGAAAGGAGCCTTTAGGGGGTTGTGTGCTGCCCATGAGAGGCTGTTTGCTGCAGTGTGTACCTGACTCTGTTGCCTTTTCCGAGTAAAGACTTTTGGGAAGATGTGCTTTAATCATTGAATTTTTTTTTTTTCTTGTCCCTGCCTGGCTGTCGCACTTCTTCCAGGATGGCAGACAACATAATCCTGCTCTGAGTATCATTAGAGCTATTTATGCTGAGCAGTGGGTTTCTCTGGGAAAAAGATATTGCAGCACATTTCTTACTGTATAATTATTTGGTTTCCCGTGTGACTCTCCAGAGGCTTTATGCTGCCCTCACTTTTATTCAGGGTTTGCACTAGCATGAAGCAGCCCCCTAATCATGTTCAAAGTTAAGTCCCAAGGTCTCCAAGCCACAGTGTTTTGTTCAGCTATACCCGATACCTTGCACATATCCAGAGGTCAGCTGCTGTGCTCCCTTTGCCACCGCCCCAGGGCACAGCTGACTTCTCGGGCTGTTCAAATAGCAGAATCACGAAGCAGTAGCCTAAAAAAAACCAACCCAGTGAGCAGTCGGTTAATAACAGAGGCAGTGAATGACTGATTTGATGCATTGCCTTGATTTACAGCCAGGAAGGTTTCTAGCAGTCCCACTTTGTACTGATTAAAGCCCTTGGCAGCACAGGGAGACCCATGATCATTTATTCTGGTCATGTTTTAGTGTAGTTTAGCGAGGAATCCCTCCAGGAGGCAAATCCACGTATTCATCCCTGTACCAAGGTAAGGGGAAAAGCAGCCGGCAGTATTCTCTGTGTGCACTCACCTGAGAGCAGGGGCGTCCCGGGTCCACCCTGGCAACTCAGCCTGGGGCAAACTCTGTCTTTGCTGAAAGTGTGAGAGGGGGATGGCTGGAGAATTGGCCCGAGCCAGCAATGGATCTTGGGTAAAAAAGCATTACACCCTGCAGCTCCTTCAGTTCAAAGCCTGACACAGAGAGAGAGAGAGAGAGAGAGGAAGCAGCACGAAGGAACAAATCCAAAAGCACAGAAGACAGACCTCGGATTCTCACCGGTTTTGCGTAAGCACGTCTCCGGTTTTAGTGCCCAGTTGCACCAACGTGGGCTTTTGACCTTCTCCCATCCACAACTCTATTTTACACCCAAGGGATAGATGCACAGTCTGAATAGGGATTATTTTATGGGTAAACTAAAGCCCAGGTGTAAGTTTGGGGTGGGGTTTTTTTCAGCACCTCACTAATTTTTTCCCTTGAGGAGGAAACCATGAAAAAGTACTCACTTGCTGTGCTCGTGTAGTGCTTGATGGAGAAGCGCTGCAACTGACCTCTGGCAGAGGCCTCTTGGAGCTACAGCAGCAAAGATGAGGAACAACAATAATGAGGAGATTTTCTTTGATTTTTACAGCATTTGCTGAGCCTTCTTCAAGTAGCAGCTAATAGGAGTGGGAGCTTTAATCTATACAACTTTTTGATGTAATGCTTTTTTTTTCAGAGTCTATTTTTGTTGTGAGACAAAGATTTCCTACTTCACTTGTTCTTTGGCTTTGTGGAAGAGATGAGGAAAAAAAATAACTGTCACTTCTTTTTATCTACTGTCACCTCATCCTATAACCACAAGTTTTCATGGCCAACACCACACACACAGGGACACTCCGCTAACAAATTAATGGGATCCACATTACCATTAGGCACCACGTTAACCGGGGAGATATTTTGACTTTAAGAAAATCAATTGGACTGATGGGGCAAAGTCAGTAAGAGCTACAGCTTTCTAGTAAGAAAACATATCTGGAATATTTTGGTTTGTAACTGGTTTACAAAATAAAGAAACGACAAAAAGTGGTATCCAAAGTTAGAGTGGGAATTCGGCTAGGGAGGAGGGCGTACCTGTGTTCTGTCCTACACACCCCATACACCTGACCAGGTGTTTCTGCCACAGAACGGGCAGGTATTAAATCATGAGATATCAATCACAATAAACTAACAATTCCAAAAAATTATTACAGAATAGTACGGCAAAAGAAATATTGCAGCATTAGTTCCTTGGTGACCTGGTCATTAAATGATAATGCAGTTTGCCCAGCCGAATGGTGCCTGGGCTGGAGCACAATGTGTTTTTTCCCTCCTTCTAAGCAATTTAGACTTGAGAGATTTCCTACATTTGACTTTCAGAGACAGGTCCTTGTCTTTTTTTTCCCCCCAGTGTGCAGCAGTAACAGCAAATCCCTGCCTTGTGCAAGGCAGTGGGGCATATTTTATAAATAGATAAATGAGGTAGATATAGATATTAGAGCTAGCAAGTTAGATAAATATACAGAGAGAGATGTGTGAAGTCTAAGCTGCTGTTGAGGAGCAGAACTTTTGCTCCAGTGTCAACACTTTTGGTCTCTAGACTGCGCTGCTGCAGCCTATGGCTGGGGGTAGTATAAAATACTGTATAGTGTACTACACCCTGTCTTAGACAAGGCCACGGGTCGATAAAGATTCTGGAGAATGTGGTGACATCCCTCCAGCCCCTTCCTCCCTTTCCATCTCTCTCCAAAAACAGCCTAAAGAAAGCAAGAAAATACTTCTGAATCCATACTCTCCAATTCTGTTTAAAAATCAGTACACTGCTTCTAGTGGAATAATGATTTCTTGATGGATTCTCATAAATGGACTGTTTCCCACATTATCTGAAATAATTGGTTCATAGCAACAACAAAACGAACAGCAGGTAGGAAATGAGTCTGCAGTTGCCAAAACATAATGGATCATTTAGTCATTCTCTGAAGGTTTTAACACTTTTTTGGCTATCCAGAAGGCATTCGCCTAATTCCACTATTCTTATTCTAAATCTGGCTGTTGGAATCAATTAATTTACATCGCTGTCAGAATAAGGCCCACAGAAAATAAACATTACAAAATAGACATATGCAAAATGTTCTTACAACTTACAGTCACTACATCCTCTGATTTAACTGATGAACATTACAGTCAGGAATGTTATTTTCCTTCTATTTTCAGTGCTGTTTGACAATGCTATAGCTAAGGGTTATCCAAACAGAAAGCATGGATACTTAGCAGGACTGTGGTAGAGTGTGCTTTCTTGCAGGAAGCCTGAGAGGAGCAGAATCAATCCATCAGTGGAAATGAGTGACTATTTTGGAACAGCAGAGTGAATGACAACTCTAACTTCTTTACCACCTTTTTTATACATATTTGGAGGTAAAACACTGCCAAGGAAGAAATTTTCACTGCTCAAACATTTCATCTTCCTGACTTAATTTTTCTGTTTATGGTCTTACTCTAAAAGCTGGGCTGCCATTTAACTATCAAGACAAGTAAAACACATAGATATGTGCACATTCCCACCCCTCCGGCCTCTTCTGACCAATCTTCCTATAAGAACCTTTTTTTAACATTTTTCTTTTGCATATTTTGCATCTTCTTTTAATGCCTCCTTTCTTTCTTTTATTTTTTCCTCAAAGTCACTTCCAGCCCTTCTTTTCCCAGCTAACAATACTGACAAAATCTAGTCATATAACCACTTAACATCCCAAAGCCTTGAACATGGTTCATCTTTTTGCCATTAAAACCCTTGTGTGAAGTGCTGGTTCCATATATGTCCAGGGGAAGGCTTGTTTGAGCAGAACCAGGAGGATATCTGTGGCTTTCCACAGATAAGCTCACGTCTGCCGTGTCAGTCTATGTTTAGTATTTATTCTGGAGTTTCTTGGATCCTTTTTTCTCTTCTTTAAATAAAATAATCCTTTTTTGGGTGAGCTGCTTTATGAAAAGGAGCTGGTCAAGCAATTAGATTATATGTTTTTTTAATTGTTTTCTGTAGTAGAAGTTTTATTTGTGTGTGAGTGTGTGTGAGTGTGAGTGTGTGTGTGAGCTAGTGTACTTCCACAAGAAGACATAAGTAAGACTTAGAGAAAAGAAACATATTTTACTTAGGTATGTGGACCACCTTAACCTCAAATTGTCATTTCCATCAATTCAAGAGAATTAGATGGGTCTACAAACTTTCATTGCCCTGCATCATTAGGCACATCCACGCCCCAGCTTGCCCCCTGGCCTAGGCTTGGTCAGTGCTGTGCCACCTCCTCACACCTGCATCCTCCTGAAGATGGGACCTCCTGCAGTCACAGAGGACCTTCTTGAAGTTGAAGTCTTTACACACAAAAGCTTTTGGTGCATTTTCTGTATTTTGCCTTTGTCTCAAAAGGCCACGTGCTGCTTCTCAGTTTCCTGCACAAAGTCTCAGCAAGGCAAGCCTCCTCCGTGGATGCCACTCAGGATGGTTTTCATTGTGTGAAAAAGGTTAGTAGGGCTAGAAGAAGCTATTTAGAAAGCATTTGGACTGATTTGTAAATATAGCTACTATTCTTGTGAATGCAATCTGGATAATTATGCCCCTAAATAGCCAAACTATTTGTGTAGATCTTCCTCCATAATTGTAATTACACTTGCATTTTTCATATCCAATTAAGGCTGCATTGTAATGCTGTAAAAATTGTCTGCACCTTTGCACAATATAATGAAAATCTAGATCCTTTAAAGAAACTAGGGCCACATCTCCTAAAGTGGGCTCCACAGAGTACAACACAATATAATAAGATGTAATAATGAAGAGATGCTAGATTCTGCTCACCAGAGTAAGGGCCTACGCAGAGGGAAGACTGCAGTGCCGGTGACACATGGGTGACAACTCAATCTTCATCGCAACAACAGGAGAAAATTTTCCTTTCCAGCAAGGCGGTCATTGCAATCGAGGACCTTCATCGGATCAGTGGGTATCATTTAGAAGAAGGATAACAGGAAAGTGGAAAATAGCCCAAGTTCAAAATCCCACGCAGGTATTTCTAAGGAAAAAACCCAAATGAGTAGTATTAGAATTGTGTTGTGTTAAGGTGCAGTTCACAATTTTTATTTTGTATAAATAAATCATTCTAGATAGATATGAATTTCCAAAGTGCTGCAGAAACAACAGGCAGCTGAAATTTGGGATCACTTAAATTTGCCTTCACTTACCTTGCATTAACCTTACTGTCAGTCAGCCCTGGGTAAAGGCAATGAGGGACACATTTGTGCTGTTCAAATTTGTATTTCAGAGATCAGGAAAAAGTAAGTTTGTCACAGCTTGCTAAACAATGTGTTTTCCTTAACTTTGATAATAAAAATCGCCTGCATCAGAACCCAAAGCATGGCCCCAGAGCAGGTGAAAAATGGCTCCAAGACTCTCCTCAAGAGTTCCACCAGCAAAAACAAGACTGAGATAATAACAGCTATGTTGGAAGCACAATGTTCTTCTAATTTTTAGACTGAGAGAATCAAGATGAAAGTAACCAAAGTATCCGATGTTAGAACATACCTAAAATAAGATTGGTGTATTTTTTTTAACGGGACTTAAAAAAATGCCTGGGAGTTATGAATTCAACACCACCACCAATGACTGGCTATTTTAAAAAAAGAAAAGGAGAAAAACCACTGGATTCATTCCCCTGATTTCTATCAGTCAGGCTCATCGTTCCAAGTCTATGTTACAGAAAAAGTCATCTGTGCATTTTAATGTTTGTAGTATTTACTAAAACCTCCACCTTGACTCATCACTTCATCCACTTCAGGCAGATGAATCACAGTGAATGGGAAAATCTGCAATTTTTAAGATTGTTAATACGTTTTTGGGGCTTAGCTTACCTCATGTTCTGCAATGTTGTTATTCTGAAAGTGAAGAGACAATGCAATGCTTTGAGTAGCACCAACAGTATTCAAAAAACCACACAAATAGAAAGGCTCAAAATTAGACAGGTTTGTAAATACCCCAGGAAATTTCTCTGCCAAGAAACTCACATGCTTTCAGTTCAGTCTTCCCAATTCCCCAAAGCAGAACTCCAAAGGATATATTTCTGCTAACTATACCCAACAAACAGTTTGGCGAGTTGCTTGGTAAAAATTTTTGCAATTTTTTTTTTCTAAATCCTAAACATTTTGATTAGGAAATGCTCTTACAGTGTTTCATACTTGTTTGGCTGCTTCCTGCTCCTGTCCTGGCTAAACTCCTGGTAAAACAAGAATGGAGGACTAATATGTACTTTCTTCCTTTAGTAACCTTGGTACAGTTTTTAGGTTTTTTCCCACCTAGGTAAAGCTTTTCACTCCAGACACGCCCGAGCTGGGATGCTGCTCAGTGGAGCACATTGTTCAACCCAGAACTGGCACTGTGAGGCCTTCCTACATGGGAGAAAGGGAATCACGCCATCAGTTCACTCCTTTTTAAAAGAATATGTCAAACTACAGTCATATAAAACCAAATTACTCTATCAAAGTGCATGTGTTCCAGGAGGAAAAAGCCAATATTTATATTCTAGCTCTCAACTTGTTGTTAAACCACAGCACTATCTGTAAAATTGAAGATAAAAGACAGAAAACACACTTTATAGTCACTATAATTTGGATTTGGGTCACAACTTGAAGCCCAGATGGGGAGGGATGGTGGGGGAAATTAATCTCACCAGAGGCCACTTGCTAGAAGACTCCAGCCAGAATCTTCCATTGAAAAGTCACTCGTGGATGATGATAATTTTGTCTTCCCCATCGCTGTTGCTGCTGCCACAGTGGATGTCAGCAAGGAAGTAAATCTTGATGAAGTTCTGCAGAAGCTGTAAAATAAAACAAATTACAGGCGAAACTAGTTACTAAATTTTAACATTATTGTTTGATGTTACAACTTACGACCTAAATGCTCTGTATGGTGATCAACTTTGCTTGCTAAATTAGCTTTTTCAAGGGGGATTTAATTTGTGGAAACCAAAGCAAAACACCATCTTAACAGATCTTGAGGGCTTAAAGATTTTAATGATACAAAAATAAGCTAGAGTTATCATAGCTTGATATGCATAGCTCATAGAGCTTCCAAAATAATTTGCAACAACCTGCAGCAACTGTCTCAGATCAAAGGAGGCTTCCAGACTGATGTGAAATTGCATAACTCTTTCTATTAAATATTTAGATGATAAATAAGAATGCATCCTGGAATATGTGTATACAGGGATACATACACACACACATATATATAGGTATCTATACATACACATATACATCACTCTAAAATACCTAGAGCTCTGTCTCTACGTATCTATATGCACACAGTAACATACATTTATGTTTGTACACACACAAACTGTAAAGTGATATTAATTTGGGATCAAATTCTACTCAGCAACCAATTAGTTATTTTTCTACCGAGCAATACCGTATTAATGTGGTTTCTTTTTCCTAATAGTTAAAATTGTCAACCACATCTAGAAGCTGCTGGCTAATTCAGAGGAAATGTGGGGGTTTCGTGCGTTGGTTACTTTCATTCCCACGGCTGTCAACAGGCAGCTATTGTATAACACATTTATTTCCAAGTCATAAGACATAATTTTCACCATACATCTGTTAACGTCAAGTTCATGAGATCACAGTATCGATGGCAGCACCGTGCTGCAGCCAGTGACTTACAAGTGACAAAGTTTTATTGCAAACAGATTACATTTCAGACACTTTATCACAGTGAAATATCCACCAGAAATCCTTACAAATAGCCATGTAAATCAAATCAAAATGGGGCTTAAATGAAGATTTATATGCAACAGATATGAAAGGAGAACTTCCTGATTATTCCAAATCCTGTTTTAATTAACACTCCTAGTCTGGCTTTATTTTTGTTTTTCATCTGCCTGTCATTTCTTCGACATCTCTAGTGTGATGGGGGTGATATTTTAAATGAATGGGAAACACAGAAAAAGAAACCATTTCCAATACTCTGTCTGGTCAAAGAGATTCTTCTGATTCATATTAGCATCTTTGTCATGTAACTGGTCAAAACGCTTGACAGGGTGTTAGCCAAGGAACAGATGGGTCATCACTTTTAAATAAGAGACGGGTTCAAAGCATATAATTCATCTTTAAATTTGATTCTCACTACTTTAGTTGTATGTGGGGAAAGCTGTTGTTAACAGCACTTGACACTCTTTCATAAATTAATTTAATTCTGCTCCTGCCGGGCAGCAGACTCCTATCAGCTGACTCTGACCCTGCGCTTCACCTCCATTGGTTCCCATTGGGCTCAGCGGGGACATGACTGCACCAGTATTCCAGCAAGAGCTGCTTACTGGGACCACCAGTTTGCAGGAACCTTGCCATTAACTGTAAGAAATGGTACCAGGATTCATGGCAGATATTTCCAGCACCAAACTGTTTACAGAAGGAAGAAAGGGTAAATGAGACATGTACCAGAAAGGAAGATGATTTTTCATGGGTGTATTTTTTTATCCTAATTCTGAGTCAAGTAGCCTTAAATGAAGCAGGAAAAATCTAATTATGCTCCCTTCCAGATTTGTTAATCTCTAAAAGATGATTGTTAACTCATTTCTTTTAACTTCATCTCAGACTAATACTGTGATTCTCACAGAAATCACAACTTAGGACAACAGAATTTCAAGAGAAACAGTCAGCTTTTTCTCTCCCCAGCATATTTTCTTATCAAACACTGTTCCTGCTTTGGAGGCTGTGAAAGGCCTCCAAAGATCAGCCTAATGCTGAGGCTTTAAAATTATGATGAAACAGAAAAGTAGAGCATTTTTCACATGCATTTGTGATCGCCACTGCAGTCAGTATTAAAATGTACACTGCTTCCAGTGGTAGCAGAGATGGGCTGCCACCCTGAAGTCAAAAAGCCCTGCTTGATTTTGAGTCTCACACCAATGCAGAATGGGTCGATTTGTACAATGTGAAGAGTCTTCTAAATTAAATGCGTCAACAGCAGATGTACTTATATTCATGTTTTCCTCACCTGGACATTATTTTTTATTATGTAGAGCATATTGTTAAATGCTGAATTATAGGCGATCTGACTTTTGCTCACTCAGTACAGTGGGTCTATGTTGCAAGATAGAATAAATTTGTCTCCAAGACTTCTAGCTGGCCAAATTTGCTCTATGGCATAAAAAGCCAACTTCAGCTGCAAAATGGTACATATTTAATTTTGATTGAAATACAGAAGCAGAACCTAAGAACTCTTTTCTCTGAATTAACTCACTTTTTTTACTTTCAATGTGTTTTATGTCAGTAGACAATTACATTGTCAAACTGTATGCAAATAGACAAAAAAGTACACCAAACCTGCATAATATAACAGCTGCTATAAGTTTGCAGTCAAACTGTTCTAATCAGTCCTGGCAGTTAGAAATTACTTTTTCCCTGTTATTCAGGGGAGGTAAAAAGTAGAATTTACATTGTTCCTATCACTATTCCAGATTCCTTTATGGTTAGATCTGCACAGCCTTGAGAGAGCAGGAAAAATCAAAGAGGGACTGATAAGCCCCAGTCAGTTAGCTCATACAGCAATATTGTTTTTTCTTCCAGTGTGTTAAGATGAAGATCTGCCAGCTGAAGAGCATACAGGCCTTCCTGTGGAGAGAGAAAGGCTGCCGCTGGCTCTAGAATTTCCAGTTTTGCAGATTTTTGTCACTGGATTGTGCTATAGGAGACAGGTCCAAAACTCTGGAACAGGCAGCTCAAGGCAGCTCATAACTTTCAAGACAGATTCCCAGCAAATGATCTCTCTGCCACAACAGCTTCTCCACAGACAATGCAGTGCCAGGGACAGGCTAGGAGGGAATCCCAGCTACTTTGACATCCTAGTTGAGGAGGAGGCCAACCTCCTTCTCAAAAACAAGTCATTTCATTGTAACTTTGGGAACAGTTGACACTCTCAAATATGTGCTGTTTGTCAGGTTCCGCATGAGGCAGTGAATAACGGCAACTATTTGGATATGCCATCAGTCTATCTTATTATAGCATTGATTTTTGCTACGCCTGACATCCCCAAACTTGCTCCTACAAGAGGCACAGTCTTCCTATTTTTAGATATACTGTCAATATCTTTTTCCAATGTAATTTCTGCCTGGTTTGATCCTAATTAAGCACCTAAGGTGCACTTTCCAGGTCATGTCAAGAGGAAAATTCCCTTTGATTAATATTTTTTCTCTGCCTATTTTATTCTTGTCTTCAACTGCCAGATTTACTCTGAAAATCAAGCAAGCCGCCAGCAACATACCACAACTTGGCATAGTTAGTGCACAGCTACATCCTTTTGTGGTCTTCAAGAAAGAGAAGACTGTCATGAATTAGGATTTACCTGGCTGTGGCACCGGCAGCTGGCGTCTCTGCTTTTATGAATTATTTAGACTGTTGCATTTACAAAAGAACTCCGAAGATCTACATCATGACAAACAAAAAGCATATTTGACCTTTTAACCTGTAATAAGTTAAAGCACATCTGCAGGGATGAAAGACACATAAACTATCTCATGCTGTTAGAAGCAGCTATAATATTTACAGGAAGTGATGCTCACTCTTGCAGTGTTCACCAGCTCGTGTATTTAACTGTGCTGGACCTTTCATTCTTCTTTACAAAAACCAAGGGTCCTCCCGGGATCATTTAACCAACAGCTTATCTTGCTTTGAATAATGCCTTTTCCCTATGTGTATTACTCACCTAAAAGAGTTTAAAGCATTTTATTCCATAATTTAGATGCTAACCTCACTGTCTTTATCACATGCTTTGGTCAAAGGAAAAACTACCAAAATTCAAAGAGGCAGCCACTCCAGCCTGCCAGGAAGCGCTCTGTAGGTATCGGCATTCATTGGCCCAGAGGCCGAAGAGAGTAATAGACTGAAATTGCAGAAGAGCAAATTCAAGGAAGATACTAGGAAAAAAAATGTTCTAATTGTAAGGACAGTGAATCACAGAGCTAGAGAACTGTAAAGTCTTTTTGCATCTTTAACAGCTTGAAAAGATGTCTGTCAGGATGACACAAGTGAAATAATTGCTTCCCTGGGCCTTGATAACATGCCGAGGTCCGTTCACATTGGATGGTTCCATGATTTTTGCCATAAAAATCAAGCTTACTCAAACTACATCCACGTAGGAATTCAGACAGGAACTTTGCAACCATTGGTTCATTCCTGGTTGTAGATAAATTCTTTGAGAATCCCCGAAGAGCAAGTTCCAACCGTCCTGTTTGCACTGGTGGCTTGCTTGGTTAGTTTGCTTCAGTTGCAGGGTGGGAATCCCATTCACTTGGAGCAATCCACATGCTAACAAAATCTGAAGGAGATGAAAATTTCTTGAGAAATGAAGCTGGTTTGCAGTTCACCCACATTGTTGTCTGGCAGCCAGGCTGACGTTTGCTTTAATTGAAAGGTTAACGTGTAGAGCAGGTCTTTGGTGAGTAGCTTAAAGTTTCTTTGTCCCCCATCAGAATAATGCAGAGGGCTGCCTAGTGGGACTTTATATTGCTATATTGCGTTTTCCTAAGCACATAGACACAATGTATCGGAATTTATCTCAATATTTCATGAGCACCAAACAAAATTTTTTGCTTTACATTTCTCCCCTACTGCTTACATTTTCTGCTTTCTAACCAGTCCCCTCTATATACTGCTCTCTCCAGGCTCTTTACAGTTGATGAAGGGGGGTCTACAGGAGAGACGGGGAGGGACTCTTTATCAGGGAGTGTAGCGATAGGACAAGGGGTAATGGTTTTAAACTGAAAGAGTAGAGATTTAGATTAGATATTAGGCAGAAATTCTTTACTGTGAGGGCGGTGAGACATTGGAACAGTTTGCCCAGAGAAGTTGTGGATGCCCCATCCCTGGAGGGGTTCAAGGCCAGGTTGGATGGGGCTTTGAGCAACCTGGTCTGGTGGGAGGTGTCCCTGCCCATGGCAGGGGGTGCTTTAAGGTCCCTTCCAAATCCAACCATTCTATGATTCTATGAAAAAGAACTGAGAGTCCCAAGTACTCATAAATATTCCTGGGTCCTTCAGCCATCCTGGCTGCCTCTGGCCACTCCATCTCCAAAAAATGCAAACAGCTTCCTGGGTTCTTCGCCAGACAATCTGGCAGCTTTATAGATTTAAGAATGAAACAGCAAAAGGTCAAGTGCTATGTTTCAGCTCCAGTCAGGTTCGCAAACAAAGCACGCAAGAAACATGCCAAAACAGCTCCATTTTGGTTGTTAAACTGTGTAAAGGTTTGGTTGTGGGGCTATTGGGGTTTTATTTAATCAGAATATCTTTTATCCTTCTGAAGTAGAAGTTGAGGAGAGATTATTGACATTTCTGTGAACGATCTGAGCATTAGTAACAAGATTGCTGAATCGTTACCACAGTTAGTATAACTCAAATTCAGATGTCAAACCTATCAATTTTTCAAACTAAAGAATGGGCAAAGCTCGTATTTGTACAATGCTATGGAGACTAAAGGGGAAATGGTATTTTTGACTTCCACTTGGTGATTTCATGCTCAGGGAAAAAGATGATGAACTGGCCATTCAAGAGACAAACAAAAAGACCTTCTCAGAGCTGGAAGCTATCACCTTCATCCCAGGTCTGAACTTTCCAAACCACTGTTAAGGAAGGGGAGACCTTGAAGAAGTTGCAAATGAGTATAACACTGAGCCAACAGACCACAGACCTTTGGGTTTTTTTTATCCTTTCTTGAGAGTAATCAAATTTGTTCCTGGCATAATGCTACGAAAGTCACCCCAGGGAGGAGTTCGGACTGTTGGCTGATCAAGGTTTTAATATAAAATGAGATTTTTGTCTATGAATTTGCCATTTGAGACACTACAATGAAGGGAAAGGCTAAAAAATGCCAAGATAACAATTCTTAATAAATGTCTTGCTTTTCCCACCTCAAATTCTGGTAAAAATAAAGCTATT
The DNA here is from genome assembly GCA_026546715.1 of Gallinago undulata. NCBI lineage: Eukaryota > Metazoa > Chordata > Aves > Charadriiformes > Scolopacidae > Gallinago > Gallinago undulata. The sequence goes on from JAOTQQ010000023.1 coordinate 4,294,008, forward strand.
ATAACTAAGTTTTGAAAATGTGTTATCTGTACCAGTGGTGGGTTTTTTTCAGTTTTACTACCAAGTATTGCAGTTTAATGGCCTAATAGGTGTTCCTCTCACTAAACCACTGCAACCCAGGGCGAACCCCTGTCCTTGACCTAGAGTGCCATTAACTTGTGCTCAGCACTGTTCAAGCCCTGTTGTCCTCCCTGAGGAAAAGGGCATGTGCCCTCGACTGCAATTGTTAAGGATTGGGGCAATTCTGGCCCTAAACAGAGGGTGGCATAGATGCATGTGTTATTAAACTAAGTGGTCTGGAAGAGAAAAAAACATCTTAATGAATTTCACTTGCTTCTTCATCCAACTTTGTTGCAGGTATTTGTAATAAATTATGGTAGACATTCTGAATGAAGATAAAATGAAAAAGTATGCTACATTATCACAAGCAAACAACGTAGTAGACTAAATCATGGCACCCATTCTTATTTCCCTTTGTTTTTTAACTACTTCCATGTAACATTTCTTTTGTTGCTTGTGTTATACTTTCCAATTTGGATTTTAGTCAGCATGATGCACATTAAATTTGCTGACAGGAAATAGGAAATCCCTGGACTATGATGACATGGCAGGTTAACAATACAGCTTCCATGTGCCTAAACTCATTCCTAATCCATAGCCACAGGAAAAAAGTGGCAGCATTGCTCAGTATCTTACTGTGCCAAAGACACGTGACTGTTTGATGCAGCTATCAAGGAAACCATCTTTTTCTGATGGATACTGTGATATATGGTAGGTTTGTAATGAAAGAAATAATTATAAAAGTGATAATATAAGACAAGTAGCAAAAATACTGAAAGCATATGTGTCTTGTGTGGAGATATATATGGTGGGAGGAGATCATCCACCAGATCTGGCACTACAGACTGTTTCTCATCACGTAGTCCAACATAATAAGCATTTGCGACTCCCTGTTGTGAGCAAGTATTTAAAGATTAACATTAAAGGAAGAATAAACCTTTCCAATCAATTGTGAAAGTAAAATCAGCAGTGAAGCAACAACAGAAATTGAAGCACAGCTAGAGGAAAATTAAAACCAGCTACCCCAGAATACCTGTTTTAATTAAAAGTTAGTTGGAAATATGTGAATTGAAATAGGAATGACATTTGCATTAATAAAAGAGCAGCAAAATTATTCAGGATTTTTTTTTCTTTGAATTATGGCCTAATTTACTGACATTCAAGGCATGTTTGCTGTCTAGACAGACCAGCTTTACATGGACACTTTGCAAGAACAGCTCGCTCTGTAGCTACGGTTAATGCAGCACCTTCTGTGTGAGCTGACTGACTTCGACTATCCAGGGTGTCTAATTAAGCCACCAGCCACCTGTATTGCTTGGGCTGTAAAAAATGCATGGAAATTTTTTTTAGGCTGTAAACAAATGTACAAAAATAATTGCAAGAAAGTCTCAGTATCTGGAAAGCCAAAAGAAGATTCTAAAGTGTGTATGGCAGTCGGGAGAGAAAAAGAACCTTGAAATGTGTCCAAAACATTTCTGCCCTGGGGAATTTTTCCAATGCTTCCTTCTGGTCCAAACTTACATACAAATTGAAAACACCACAAAGCCCAGAAAACAGCAATATACAGCAAGATTAAATATAATGCAAAAGCTATTTAGAATTATTAGAAAAACTAAAATTAAAGATAAGGCCTTAAAATCATAGAATAAAGTTTATGTCAACCATGTCTTTCCAGATTTTTAAAGGCATTTTTCAATAAGCTAAACGTTTCATTAGAGAAGTGTTGTAAAGTACTAAGCTGGGCCACCAATACTATATCTCACACATGCTGTTGTTGGACTGAGTTCATTTACATTGCCATAGCACCTAAGATTTTGGCTGCAAGGTGACAAACAAAGACTTCGTATTTCTAATAAATACAGACTTAGTATTTTTATCCATGTATTTGTTAATGCATAGTTAAGTGCCACTCACTGATATGTCATGTAATAATTTAGCCCTTCTGGAACCACATATCAGCCACAGCCCTCACAAACCCTTCACAAAGCTTTGAAACTGCAGCTTGCCAGCTCCAGCACACACACAGCTTCATTTTGAACACCTAATTTTCCTTGTGCTGTATCGTTGCTCTGTCAGTTTGTTTTCTGCTGGGTTTTTAAGCATCAGTTTTTCTTTCTTCCAAACTTTGCTCCAATGGTACCACAAACTCATTTTTCTAAATGTATTGGTTCCTGAGTGCTCCCCTGGACAAGACCATGGTTTAGCAGCTCTGCAAGAAAAAAAAAATGCAGCCTGACACTCATCAAAACTCTGTTGATGGTCTCACATTCTCCCAGTATTAAGACTCATCAGGGTTTGGGTTTTTTTCCATGAGAATGTATTTGAATGCAGTATTTTGAAAGTCGAACAATAGGAACCAATTGTGTCCTAATAAAATCTGAGTCTTCGTACACAATTTCTGTTGTGGTGGGATGCTATTAAATTTACTGGTATATTGCCAGAATTTGCAGATATTATCTATAAATTCTGACACAGTGACAAAACCATATTTTTGTGGTGTGTTGAAGCCTCAAAGGAGGATTTAGATACTAGAAAGAAATTCTTTACTGTGAGGGTGGTGAGGCACTGGAACAGGTTGCCCAGGGAAGCTGTGGGTGCCCCATCCCTGGAGGTGTTCAAGGCCAGGCTGGATGGGGCTTTGAGCCACCTGTTCTGGTGGGAGGTGTCCCTGCCCATGGCAGGGGCGTTGGAACTCGATGATCTTTAAGGTCCCTTCCAACTCAAACCATTCTATGATTCTATGTTTGCACGCTCCCTTCTCTTTCACCAAGAAAAAGCATACTTCACAAGGAAAGCATATTCTGCTCCGCAGAGCTGCACTGATGCAGAAGAGATCGGGACTCAGCAAAAAACAAAATAAAACACAAAATATAAAGGGATCTATTTTTAGGGCTGGCAACCACACCAAAACCGCTGGCCAGCTTGGCCACCCTCTGCTGTCTGTTTAGGTGCTTGGAGCTGCAGCTTTGTCTCTGCTTCCTCGGTTTCTATGCTGATGACATTTATAAGCATCAATGGTAAAATCGGGGACCATTTTCAGGCTTACAACTTCAAATGTGGATCTCTGGTCTTGCCTAATTTTTAAGAGTAACAAAGTGCAAGCAACAAAAGCACATAAAAGATATAAATGGTTGAAAGTCAGGGAACTTGAGGCTTCCAAAGACTTTTGAACACAGACATGAGCTGGCATATTGTCAGTCACTTTAAAAAAGCTTATTAGCATCCTGTTTGTGTATAAAGATGCCCTCCGTATTCTGCTGCCTTAACATCAACAAACAAGGGCCTATTGCTTTCCAAGAGGCATGGTTCCCCCTGCACTTGCAGCTCAGCCACTACTTGGAGAGGAGTGCTGTAGAACACCAAAGAGAAGCTCACAGAGGTAATAAACTGGTAAGAGAAAATACCTGGGGTGGGAGTGCAATACACAAAAACACGTCTATCAAAATAAGAACAGGACACAAGTCAATAAATAAGTGCTTATATAGAATACAGTTCCCAACTTCCACATGTAAAGATGTGTGAAATGAATTGCCTGGAGGAGCAGGTTATGGGGAGTGGAGGAAATGGCAATTCATACCATGTACCGAGAGAGAACTTTCATTTATTCACTACAGGAGGCAGCTGGAGCCTGCAGCCAGCAGATTTGAACTCAAAAAGGAGGATATGAAACTTAGAAAACAGCAGAGTAATGGAGGGTCTTGGGTAAAACACAATTACTCTGTTAGAGAACAAAAAAAAAAAGTAAAAAATAATTCAGGATTAATATTAAATGAAGGTTAGAGAAGTTGTAAAGGGTAAATTCAGCCAAAAAGCAATGTGCATGGAAGGGGCAGTATATGGTTTGGTGGAAAGCAAGGAGAGCAGATCCATGCTGGTGCTGTTTCTACATTCTTTGTACAGGAAAGAACTGCAGCAAGCCTGAAGCAAAGCAAGAAAAATACTACAAACAAAAAACAAAGCAAAACCCTCCACATGTAGTTCATTTTGGCATCACAGAGAATTTGCCCTAAAGAGCAAAATGCCTGTGCCTATTAAAGCAACACCAGAGGATAAAGCAATGGTAACAGTAGGAAACAAAACAATAATTGCACTAAAGCAACAGGAGGGGGAGTTCATCCTCAGCCAAACGAGAAGGAGATCCACTTCCCTTGTGTTACTGCCTCTGCAGCTCCATGGGTTCAAGTGGATTTTTTTCACTTTAGAGCGGCGCTGATGGCAGATTTGCAAGGACAAGGAAGACACTGCACCAGAGGAGGCCACTTGGTTTTCCCCTCTGACCACTGTGGTCTTGGGTGCTCTCCTGGGCATGCATCCTTTATATGCTAAATATTGCACGTCCATCTCTTTCAATGTCACTCATTTTCTGCTCATTAACTTTGTGTAATATGAACGTCTCCGTAAGTCATAGCAGTCCCATCTGACACCCGTGTGCTGGGGAACTTGCCCCTGGCTATTTTACTAGGCAACTTTTGGGAGAAGGTCATCACTGGAGAGTCAAGTACATTGCCCAGAGGTAAAAAGGAGGTTAGTTACGGCATTTCAAAGAGAAATATTCAAAGCTCCTGCATATGAAAAATTAATAAGCTGACCAAACATTTGAAAGCTGAATAAATAACATTTCCCTAGTAAAAATAAAGCTGAATGATCTGAAACAGAATAAGGGCATCCATCCAGCAAGAAGAAGGAAAAGATAAGCTGTTTTTCCTCTAAACTTCCCCAGCTTTCATTAGAGGTCACACAGTTCAAAGAGGATTGAGTTCAAAAAGGACTTCCACAGCTGAGTCCAAACTTGATCACAGCGTATTCTCTTGGGAAACAGAAAGTAGGAAATTATCAGTTATATTCCAAGATACGGTGACACATTAGAAAGCACGGGCCTCATCCTGCACCCTGGGGCATGAGCTCTGTATTATTTTCCTGTACCCTCCAGACAGCACCACTCTCGACCCGCTGCAGCCACACAGGCAGCTTGTCCTTTCCAACCACCTCCACAATACTCTGAGTGGCAACAAATACACACCTGATTCCCACACAATGGGAAACTTCATACTTCCCTTACAAAACCAGCCCCACTGCTACATGCACCTCACATCAATCTCCAAACTTCTTCCTCAATCCTGAGCAAGTTCCATAACTCTCCAAGGGAAGGGGGTCTCCAACATACCAAACCGATACTCTCTGCCACAGTTCTGTTCACTATCAAGTGGTTTTCTACATAGGAAGAAAGTAAAATGCTCAGAAGAGACTGAAAGACACATCACATGTAGATAGATTCAGGCAGCTGCGAGTCCTGCCTTACTGCTTGATCGGGCGGCAACTTTGGAGTTATTTATTCAAATTATTCTTTTGATTTGAATTACAATTGAATCTTTCATACAACTGAGCTCAACCTGCGCTTTTAAGGATTGAACGTTCATACTGAGTTCAGGCCTGTCTATAAAAGCAGTGAATTGAATATTCTTATTAGGTTCTTGGGGATGCTTTTTTCTCCCGAGTTCAAACAGCGGCAACTTATTATGCAGCAGCTTCTCTCCTGAGCCTCTGGAAGAATCAACCTTTTGTCAGTACACGGTACCGCCGGCACGCTCGTTTTCCTCACAAAACTCCCTCCTTTCAAAATATCAGCTTGACTCACAACTGCATGCTAGATCTGGAAACTGCTTGTATGGCGAGGGTAATGAATATACAATATATGCACAATAACAAACAGCTGATGAGTCATTCCCAAATTTGTCATACATTAACTTCACAGCCGGTCTCCACTGGGGAACAGAAAGGTGGTGCTTGAAAATAGCTTTAGAAAAACTCAGGGGACACGCTGAACTTTCAGCTTGTTTCCCAAAAGGTACTATTTGGTAATATCAACAATGTTCAGAAAACGACAGGTTAATGCATTTAACTTCTCAAGGTTTTCTTTGCCATAGTCGGAAAACATACAGTCCTATGTAGCCTTGCAAACAAAAGAGTAGTTCGGATATGCTTATATAAAGCTACCTGCAAAATTACCACAAAAATTGAATAAGCCTACAGAAAACACCTTCTCAGCTTTATGCCTGATAGTAATAGCACAAAGTAATTCTCTTATTCTCCCATTTCAAAAAACCCTCTTTATCCTTAGCAAGTGGCAAGTTGAAACCATTAAGACCAAAATACAGCCTGACAGACTGACTTCCCATACAAGCACCAGGCTTCGATAAAAATCAGAGTATCCCCATAATTTTGGGTGACAGTATTTTGGTTTAATCTTCCCTTCCTCCATCACCTGTGCCTGAGTTTACATGCACAGAACGGATAATGACAGTGTATTACCATCAATTCATTTTAGCCACTTATCCTAAAGAAATAATGTTAATGTAAATACATTGCATCCTTGTCCTCACCAAATTTTGAGCTCAGTGCTCTTCTTCAACAAAATCTGTCCAAATAGTGGCAGTCTTCAAGGTAACAGTTGCCAGATATGAGCTGCCTGGAGCTGGCCCCTCCAAGGCGCTCCAGGCAGCTCATAAATGCACCAGGAAACAGAAATCCTGATCATAAAGGAAAGCTTTCTGTTGCCCCAAACTGATAATGGCAATTAGTTAAAATAGAGCTAATGTGTTTATTGTTGCTGACATTTTCCCTGTTGGTTTTTTTTTTCACCCATTTCACCCATTGCAACTGAGTCTGATGGTTACCTAGGTCTGCACAGGCTATCAGTGCCTCCAAAAACCTCAAAAGCCTTCTGTGGTGGTGTTTTCACACAGTTGGTGTCAAACAATGTGATAAAGGCTATTCTTCCTCAAATCTTATCATTACCATGTGGCTTCTACCAGTGCAAAGACTGTTGCACCTCACCACATGAGGAAATGGGCCAGGTACTGCTTCTTGGAGCATGCTTTGAGACGCAAGAACAGGTCTCAGTCCTTCTTCTGCAGGTCCCTTTTCACCGAGTGGAGCTGCTGCTATCATTCCCTCACAGGCTTTGTTTATTTAGTGCCCTAGGATTAAAATAGCTTTATAGAAATAAAGGCTTTTCTTTTGGAACAATTCAAATTAAGATCTATGTTGGAGCATGCAATTACCCTACATGTGTCTGAAATCAAGGAGAGCCAGTCAGATGCCTATCTGTAATGGTATGTTATTTTCACAGCATATAATTTTCAGATCATGCACATCAATATTATAATTAGGTTATGGAAGCAGAGGGTATCTTTATTTACATACATTTCTTTTAACTCAGAGAAGTGCTATAATTTCTAGTCTCCTTAGTAAATAAAAAATCTTAGTAAATAAAAAATCAAAAAAAAAATCAAAACCCATATCATGTTATGATGACTGTATGGCTGCATTTTGTGTCTGAGATGGATGGCCCATGGCTGTAAGAGCCCTGCATGCTACAGAGGTAATTTCATTTTGGTAAATTAATTCATTAAGAATTGCAGGCATATTTCCTGCAAAGCTTGTTGGATGGAAAGCTTAGTAGATTGAAATAATCTTGTGATTTTAGGCAGAAAACATTCCAAACCTAAGCATTCACAATTCCCAGAAATATAATGAAATTATCTACTTTTAAAAGGGGCTGGGGGATGGTGGGAGGGGAGGAAAAACCACAAGACTTGCAAAACATCACACATGCTATTTTGAGGACCACACTGTTTTAACACTCAATAAGGTTTTGTTTCATATTGATTTGTATCTTGTGGTGGATTGACAGAGATATCAGTGGAGCCTTTTCCCCAGTTACATTGATCAAGCTTCCCACAATAGGATTTTGGTCTCTAGTAAAAATCCTTACCAGAGTCCTCTATTTGGGTTAGACTTTTCTAGTGGATCAGTTACTTCAATCTGCTTAATTTCATGAAATCTGTATCAAGATCATAATTTTTGAGACTTCTGCTCTTCTTCCTTGTAAGCTTTGGTTGGAACTGGCCAATGAGTTTAAAAATTATAAGCTAACAGAGGAGCAGGAGAGAAGCAAAAAGAGTTTTCTATAGAGAAAAGGAGACTAAGATATATGCACACTGTGACTTCTTCTTCCTCTTGTTTTAGAGCTGCTAGAAAGTACCCAGGTCCTGTTATCAATTTGTTTTCAACATGAAGACTTTTTTTTTTTCCTTGTGAAAAATTCCCTCTTAGATTCAAACAAAAGCCTCTGAAACATGATTTCAGGGAAAACACACAGGAAGCCACACAATGCTTGAACTCATTATTACACTAAAATAGATGTTACATTGGTAGCATTTGTGTAGCCAGAAGCCTGCTCAGCTAAGAGGTAAGTTTTATTTCTAGTTTTCTTCATGTCTTAGTGCTATGGACTCTGAGACTGTTAATATCAGTGTCAGCTGAAATCACATGCAGTTTTGGAACCATGAATAGTCATTTATTGGGAACTGGTTTAAAAAAAACAAACACAACTGTCCAAGACAGCAAAATAATACCAAAAAAAGGAAAAAAAGTAAAGATGAGCGAGACATGATTATTTTTTTTATCTTGGCAAACAAGCTATACTGAGATTTCCGTGTGATTAAATATAGAGGGGTTTATAAGCTTGTCTTCATGTTTTCATTCCAGCACCTAGGAAAACCACATGTGCAAAGAAAAATATAATAAATATGAAATTGGGGTTTCTTTTACTGAGTACCAGAACAAATCATGAGTCACAACTCCAGATGAATCCATTATGGAAGACTTTCCCACTATTTTTTGGCTTTTCAGCTGTTCTGTTAATATTGTCATTGAAGTTTCCCGCTGACTCTTCTGCAATATGTTCCTTGTCTAAGGAGCTTTCGGCTCAGAGTTTTCTAGACTGACCTTACTGCTGTCCTTGCCATAATGTACATCTCACAAAGGAGCCCATTGCTCTGTTAATGCCGTTAAATAGATCTCTGGGCTCAGTAAATGCACATCTTTTTTGCAGTGGGGCAACTCCATTGGAACTTTGTCTAAACAAAGTCTTTTAAGATTCAACCTGTGCAAAGCATCTATCCATTCACAAATGCAACTGTTTCCTTTCAAGAAATAATGACTAATAATAAAGTGAATCAGTGATCTCTGCTGGACTTCAGGAAACATTACCTTCAGGATACAACATATTTTGGCAAGTTGACTTGTTTGCAAAGAGCAAAGGTACTTCAAATCATGTCACAGAAGTGTGCCTATAGTCCCAAGCCCCATGTTGAAAATAAAAGCAAAAAACCTCTCTTGAATAGTTTAAACCCCCTTACCAATGTTCTTAAATAGAGACTTGCATTTGTCTTTCAATTTCAGGTGGCTTTTCATTTAGAAATGTCCATTTTCTGTTATTTTTAAACAAAATGTTTTTGCAATCAAACTGAGGCTTTCCATTTTAGCTTGACTTGAAGCAACTTTTGAAAATTTTTAAAATTACTATTATGACATTCATAACTGCCAGTGAGCTGAAAAATAAGTTTCCAAATAGTTCTGATTCACTTATTGTTATTCTGCAAGTCTGGCTATTACAGATGTTTCAGAATTTTCCCCTGGGAGGCTCCGATCACCAGAATGAAATGATCAATTACTCTAATTTAACTTTTAAACTGAACTGAATCAGATTCTACATGATGTCCTTGTTCATGGGTTTTCAAAATGAAGTCTCCTAGAAGAGGAGGGGACAGGTACTTATAATGGCTGCAAAACAGCAGGCCAATTTCCTGCCATTTAACATCACAATAGTGGAGTCACTGCTAATAGCAAATTCAATTTATAATTCCATTAAAACAACAAACAGCCTGATTTGCTATATAAAAAGTAATGGTTGTGTCCTAGAAGAAAAGACGTTTGTTTCAATAAGACAGGGAAGAGAGTTGTTCTTGTGATTACTGTCCTTTTCGCCCCCTCTGCTTATACAATACACAAGATTTGTAAATGTTCTTACTTTCTGGGGCCAGTTTCTGCCCTCAGCTGTTCTCATGAAAACCTGCTTAAAGCAACAACTGAACTAACATCCAATTGAGGGCAGACGCTGACCCAAATGTGTTCAAGCAAAAAGACTCAGGGGTTCAGCAGGAATTCAAGCAAAAACGGGAATGAGAAGCAGCAAAGGAGGGCCCTCGTGTTGCCACGGGCTTTGCGCTCCCAGCTTGCCTTGCCCAAACCCAGAGGGGTTTTGCCCCATCTGAGCTGCCAGTGCCACAGGCTGCAACCAGCGCTGGAGCTCCTGCAGGTGTTTGCTCACCAGATTTTGCTCCCGGTGCCTCACATCGTTGTCCCCATATGTAGGGTGTGTGAATGTTTCTGTGATGCCAATAGTTGTACTAACAGTACAACCGTTCAGGGTCAGTTACAGTTATAGATTTTGACTGCAGAGATTTTGTATTCAAAACATCACAGGGAACATTCTCAAGGAAAATAAAAAAAACCTAGATCATTTTACATGTAAATCTTTGAGCCCTGCAAAACAAATTACAGGAATGAATGATGCAGGCATTTGATAGAGTAATTACTGTTAGTTAGATTTTGACACAATCTTTGGGAGACAGGCATTTGAATCACTTGAAGAGACATTCTGGTATCAAAATTCACAAAAAATGGCAGTTGTGTTGAAAAGCCAGATACAGCAGTTTGGTGCTAAGAGAGATGATTCCACTCAATCAAGAGGTAAAGAGTCCTGAAGCCACCCATCTCTTTCTGTCCCTGAGAAGCCTCTCCTGGCCTCAAGGGGTGCATGTCCAGTGCAGCAGCAGTGCTGTCTTGCAGACTCCTCCTTCCATCCCCTCTGCTAAATACCTTATGGATATTTCAGAGTCACATTCCTATTTTTCTCACAATCCTATTTCTTGCTATACATCCTCCTCATCACAGTGTTTATGTCAGTTTGTACCTTTACCCACCTTAAAAATGGACGTATTTCCTGAGACCTGCAATAATCCACCGAACCACTCAATAACATGGACCAAAATAAGAAATTACCTTCCCAGTTATTCCAGGTGGGTGCTGTGTCTTGTGCTGCCTGTCACACAGCCTGTAAGCTGTCTGCAAGAAGGACCATTTCTACTTTTTAACAGTAGAGAAAACACCATTAGTATATAACAAAAACCCAGCAGGTACTAATTTCTTAGATCTGGACTGGACAAAAAGAGATGGGGAAAAACAGAGAAGGAAAAGGGAGATTTTAGTCAGAAAATGAGAAGAGAAAGGTTTGAGATTTCCTTCATCCCTGCCTGATGGCAAGGAGGAATTTACCATTTTTGCTTCCACTAAATAAAACCATAATTTTATGGAAACTAAAAATAGATTTGACCTGTTCTTAGCTCTTTATGACTGCATATTCTATTTTCCAGTTTCCTTCCTTTATGTTATTTGCTTGAATAAATGGCACAGAGTGGTTGGTTTAATGTGTAGTATAGAGATGTCTTCCCTTCTTCATGAAGACCCTTCCCCAGGGAATATAGCCTCCTCATCTATTGCTTTTTTGGCTTTGAATAGCTGAGAGACACGTTAGCGTCCCCTTGACTGGAGTGTGGACTGGGACATCGCTTTGCTGGTTCTCACTTTCTTTCATCTGCCTTCTGAACAACCTTTGGTAATCCTTCCATTTGAAACTTCCTTCTCAAGTGGTTGAATTTCCTTTTAACTCATTTCCACTATCTGAGGAGGATTAGCACTGAGGATTCAGCCACGTTCGCTCTTTCTCTCTCTTTTCTACTGTGTCCCTTTAGCAGTCCTGAGCCTTAAATACATGTCACTGTTTTTTTACTCCTGAATATCCCAGTGCTGTCCATCAGCTTCCTCCCACTTTCTGTATTAAGGAGTTGATGAGTACCTCATAAAACAGCACTCATGCCATGTTTTTTATTCCAGTAAATGTGCTTTCACCAGAGCAGAAGCAACAAATTGTAACCTCACAGTAAAGGCAACTCTAATTGACAGGCTCTTTCATGAGAAGACTTGCAGGCAAAAAACACATCCAAAGCTGGAGTTTCCCCACATCTGAAAGCAATACAGCTGCATGTTTGGAGCCCCTTAAGTCAATAACATGTGATTACTTAGTCCTTCTTCATTTAATGAGAATATATCTCTATGTGTGTGTGTGTGTATATTTGTTACCTAATAATTCTCTAGTAACTTCTGTGAGAGGCAAGGGTGACAAATACACAGAAATCAGAAAGAGAAAAGCAGGTCCCTTTGCTATGCGCTTGGTATTCAACAGAGTAAGTGACACTGAAATATATGGAAACCGAGACCTACACCAAACCAGAGCCACCAAGGTCTCCTCTTGTTTTGGACGGGAGACAGGTGCTTTCTTGAAACATTTGCTCAAATTTCCTCATTTCACTGTAGGAGGTCCAGTAGATACACACATACATTTTTCAAGTGATCAATTATCCTATTTTTGTATGCTTGCATACTCAGTGCAGTATTTCCATCTTATTCCCATAGCATGCAAAAGGCTCAATTTTTATTTATTATCAATTTATTTATCTATTATGAAGCCAATTAACAGGCTTCAAGAAGGTTTAAAATAAGACAAACCAAACTCACTCTTCTCTGACAGCAAACATGAAAACAATAAATTGTCTTAACACAGACCAGTGGTCATGGCCAGTGGAAAATAATGAGCATCCCTGTCTGGTTTTGAAGGATTCCCTAGGGATGCTATGTAACCAGCAAACTTTTTTTTTGTCTAACCAAGACAAATCAACCTGCAGCCATGTCAGCCTTTCTTGTAGAATAAATGAGACAGAAATACTGAAATAGCAATTATCAGTAGACCCATGAATTATTAAAAAAGCTAAATGTTGGCAGGTCACCCATTCACCAAAGTGGACTGTTTTGAATGCACTAACTACCATGGCTGCTCCTGCACTTGACAAATAGTATGAGCATCTTAATAATGTCAGCCTCAACTGCACCCAGCATTGCTGCAAATGCAACCTGTCCCCTGAAACCAATGCACCTGATGGGTGCAGCTGAAAAAACGGCCCATCGTATTTAATGGGATTACACATCTGTGACTGAGAAATCTCCCTGCTATGTCCCAGTGCTAGCCAGGAAAAATGACAGATCCAATAGAGAGGTAGAAAAATGAAGACTAATTATTGGGTCTGATCTTTGAAACTCTGAAATGAAACTGCCCAGTTTAGAACCAGACTGTCAGAAAGAGGCATAATTTAGCTCTTTCTGACCCATGGGTAAATCTACTGAAGCCACAGCAGGTTCATTAATAGAATAGTTTGAGAGCAGAGCAGTATCTTGCGTGAATAGGGATGTGAAGGAGCTTCATGCTCCTCATATATGAGGACGGTTCCAGAGCCAGCCCATTTAGCTGAGAGCACCACTGAAGCAGGGGCAACATGAGCCTGAGCAAGGTAACTGCCAGCACGAGCCTGCCCCAGAAACAACATGCTCTTCTTACAAAGCTCAGCCACTGCCTTTTTCTCATGAGTTTTCCGACACAAAAAAAACCCAGACCCAAACCCCACAACATTTTCCACATTTGTCATTGTGAAAAAGGAGATTCTGAGTGCAAGAGATCCAGAGTTGATAAATTGTTATAGGACTTTCAACATGATATAGGACAAGCTTGGCTGCAACTACATATTTAGGCACAAGCTTTGCCTCATTTCTGCACCCCAAAACTTAATGCTTTGTCTTCCTGACTGTTTTGGCAAAACCCTGGCATGGCACACGATGCGAGTGGCTGCTTTTTTGCTGCATGATTGGCAGTTCAAAGGTGTAAAGCACTATTTCTGCTCTAACCTGATTCGGGGCTGAGATGAATTTTATAACGTTTGCAGATAGATATTCATCAGTGCAGGCTGACAACATTTGATCTTGCACAAATCTACAGCAGGAACTAATGAGAAATTTAAGAAAGAAGAGGAAAAAGAAGAAATCATAAGAGATAAAAGAAACGTATTGTTTCTAAAAAAAAAAACAACCAACAACAATAAGCAGAAGAACTAGAAAGTAAATGTTTTTCTGAAACCCTTCGGCTCTTTAGTTCCTGAAGTGTATGTGCTGGTGTTTGTGTCTCCCCTGAGTTTTCTTACCCTTCTCACTAACTCTGCATTATCAATTCCTCTAACCGCAGAGAGCAAAAAACCAAAGTACATTAGTACTCATTTCTGCTTTTAGTCCATTTTCGCAATATACCTTTGCAGACTGTATTATTTACCATTAAACAATTTTATATTCAGCACTTCAGGATATATTTTCTTCAGAAACAGTTCTGCTTGTCACTGTAAGATGCAGCTGCTGACTTTAAAGCAGAGGGAATTTTAACAACAGTCAGCAGAAATGCCACTATGTATAAGTAACTCTTTCATAATAAATACAGAAAAGTCTGTTTAATTGGCATAGCTGTGGTAGAACTGGAGAGATGGCAGCTAAGGGCTGGCTGTCCTCTCCATGTAATGCAGGGACAGGGGGAACGTGCAGCATCCAGTGGGAAGTGAAGGGAGGCTATAAAGCACACGTCACATTGTTAATCTGTTACCCTATTGCACCTGAGGGAGTAAAGGGCTTTACTGAGTTATTTTTCTTGTATGTCCTGAAGCCAGGGAAGAGAAAGAGGCCATGAAGTCTTTCAGGAACATTTCCTATGTTTAAAACCTCAAGTTTATAATGTCAAATAATAATATATCAATAACTTCTGCAAGTGCATCTCAGATGCTCTCAGCTGAACTTGTTCTGCCTTCTCTCAGGCTGACTTTGAGAGGCAAAATGCTGTGCAGTTTTGGGTCCCAGAGGAAGGAGTGGGAAGAGATCTTACAAGGTCAGTTACTCCCTTCCCCAAAGCAGGACCAGCTTTTCTAAATCAATCCTGACATTATTTGTCTAGAGCGTTCTGAAAAATCTAGCATTAGACCTTAAATTTGCAATGCCAGAGTGTGATCTTCAACACCTCTCCAGTCAATAACTCTTTTTGCCCAGCACTCACTGCATGCACCCTTAGCGTTAGCTGAGCAGGACAGCAGTGGACCCACTTGCAGAAGTAATTTTCAGGTGTTTGAGACTTCAAAGCAGGATAACCACATGGTTCCTCTAAATACAGGTTTGAAATGAGGCTAGATATTTAGGACTTACAATTTGCATTCTGTAATTTTCTTTCCATACTCCCACAATGATTTTATCATTTCTCTGCTAAACAAGGAAATGCTTAATGCCTATGTTAACCTTCTTTTGATACTCCAGTATTCTCATTTATTTCAGTCCCTCAGAGCTCAAAGACAACAGCGAATAAAGCCCCATGGCATACTCATAATGAAAGGCTAATGAATTTAAACCAGCCTCCATCTTACAAATGCAGTATAAACCATGGGATTCATGTAAAATATCACCAGACATATTTATAGGAACAAACGGTCTTGCTTCAGGCAACACTTTCACGCTGCAACAAAACATGTTCACATTGCAAAGCTGAAGGCGGAGGCCGATGTGCTGGAGTTAGAGAGTGTGAAGAGCCTGTGCCCTTTCCCACTTCTTGGTTTTCCTGTCACAGCTACTAACTCGATTTGGAAAGAACTGAAAAACTAATTTTCCCACCAGAGCAATGGCTCCTACTAGTGGCTGCACCCATGAGAGGTTTTTAGCAATCCTAAAATCCCAAGACTTAAAGTTATAGTAAAAACACAGAATGGTTCGAGTAAAGCAAATTTTTTTCCCGTTACTATGTTATGGGAGTAATAACTATATGTCTTCTAGGCTGCTGAAATAACAGCACTGTTTTTTTCTTGAAAAAGAGTGGTGTTGAACTTTCATTTTAAATCACCCAAAACACACTCAGTTAGAGGTGATAAGAAGGTTAAAAAGCTCAAGCAGTAAGAAAAAAACTGATGAAAAATGGAAAATTCAACCAGCTGTTGATAAAACAAATGAGTCATGGTATATCCATGGACTGAAGAGAAACCCTGTGCACTTTTGAGAGAAATCATAATGTTCAAACATTTGTAGACAATTTTGATGCTTTCCCTTGCCTCTTTTCAAAGTGACTTTGAACCAATGTCTGTCACAAAAAAAGGGGTCGAATACATTCCTGTGCTCAACACGGAGAAAAAGCAAGTACCAAACAGATCTTTGCTCCCAAGTGCTTATGCATTAAGCTCTTCAGTCGCTTAGACATTCACGAATATGTTATCCCATTCTTCTGTAACAATATCTACTAAATTATCCTGCCTGTCCCTGGCAAGGGAGCGAGCTTGGACAGAGGCCAGCCACCAGCTGAGAGCTCTCCTGGCCAACTCTCTCAAGTAAATTGATTTTTCTCCAAGACCCTTTGAGCAAAAAGAAGCTATATTTCATCTCCTTTTTGCTCAGAGGTCTTGGAGCAAAAATATCAAATCTGGACTAGAGGACAGAAAGTACCACCCAGGGACCACTGACCACCTACAAAAATTTTGGGTGTGGCCTAAGTTTGGGCCATTTTGACAGCACAAGCCACTCACACAGTTAGTTTCACTGTCCTCTGCAGTTGTGCTGGGCCATCCTAAGTTGTTCAGTCACTCAGGGGATCAGAGATGTTAATCAAAGTTCAGAAAACCTCTCATTCCTCAAAAATATAGTTAAAACCCAAAGGGCAGCATATTACATGGCAGGACGTCATGAGTGAGATGAGTCCCCACGTGCGCTTCTCCTCATGCTGAAGATGAACTTTGCTATACAGCCCCCATCTCTGTTGTCTCAGGTGCTATTGAGCCCCCTGCAAGCACCATTTTGGGAACATCAAGGGCACATCTGTTCCCCTGGAGCTGAAAGCTTGTGTAGACAGCAATGCTGCCCAGTACCAGTGGCAGCTGATGAAGGATCAGCTGTGAAGGATCTCACACACTTCTGAGGTACAAATGAATTGGTCTGTCTGCTTGTTCAGTGCAGATATTTTTAAGGTACTGCACTGGGTATTTTTTTATTTTCCTGTTCCTCGGTTCATAAACAGTTCTGGAAATCCATAAAAATTAGTAGACTTGTGAAAAAAAAGTAAATTGAAGATATTTGTTGCACCAGGGTAGCCTATAACATATGACTCTGGTGCATCCTTGCCTCAAGTGAAAATAACTCGAGAAGATTTATTGTGTACCCTCAAGACTAGTGGAGGAAATAAAATCTGAAGCCAAAGGTTTTACCACTAAAAATATCCACATTTCTGCCTTTGAACAGGCAGTTCTTATGACTTCTCCTAAGTTTTGCAAGACGAGAAGCACAATAAAGACAACAGTATTTGTAACACTAGAGATGTCACATTCCTGGTTTAAGGACATATTATACACCAGCACTCCCAATACAAGCTGTGGAGAGCTGATTAACGTAATTTCTTTCATGTAATGGCTGTCAGTCCCATGTTTGCAATCACTCCTTGCCCTGGTCAGGGTGAGACTCTGTTCCCTGGGTTTTCAGCTAAATCGTTGCCCCACCACAGCCCTTTGCTCAGCAGCACCAAATGGGTAAATAAGCAAATAAGAAGCAGACTTGTAGTGATGCCATTATTTTTACCATTTCTAAAAGGAGTTGTGTGCCTAGTCCTGGCACTGCTCAAACTTTGGAGTAACCTTTTTAGTCCTGATATTTCATATAAGGGTCTTATTAGCAATTGACTGCTGTGAAAAAAGCCTCCTATAAGTTTTTTTCCAAGCTTCCTATTAAGACTATAGCCTTAATGTCTTTTTAATGGAAGTCAATGCTACACACATAATGTTTTAGGAGAAATATATCTGCCGTGTAAGACAGTAAGAAAATTAACCTCTGCAAACTGTGGTCACACTCTAAATGGTTGTATTTAAAAACAGTTTTGTTTTAAGTACAAGTATTGTTGCCAATTTCATTAGGACAATCCCTCTGCCTTCCCTGGCATTCATCTAGGTTTCCACAAGTGGAAGAAATAAATACATATTCCATTGAACTGCAGCATTTCTTTGGAGCTTTCTTCACTTTACACTGAGTTCTTTCTGAAAACTTCACTTAATCTCATAAACACCAGAAAGAAGATTAAGATATGATATAATTTACTGCACTGTGAACACTGCCAAGCTTTGGATCCAAGATTTTGGTTTAGTCTATGCTAAAAACCAGCTGTGAAATCGAGGTTTTCATCTGGGCTTAAATGTAAATCATCCATAGGGAAAGAGAGGGTAATGTCATTTCATCTCAGCATTTTGTCTTGGATTTCCTACACCCTCAGCTGGAACAGCAACCTGCGAGGTGTGATCAAAATCTTGTTTGGAAGCACTCAGATAAGAAGAACTATCACTGTTTATATTACAGACTTAAAATATGATAAAGTCTATCGTACCTTAACTCTCTGTGGCTTAATATAAGCTTTAATATTTCCCTTACTGATTGTAAATCCAGCCCCTCTCCAACTTTGCCTTGCCAGGGATAGGTCAGAGTGCTCCAGGTCAAACTGTAATTGATCTCAGTAATACAGCTGTTCATGAACTCCAGCAAGCACCTCAGAAGTGGCATTGGCAGTGGTCAGGGAGGACTAGGGACCTGTGCCTGGTCTCTGCCCTTGCAGGAGTACTGGGGAGAGCCCATCATGCTTTGCTCATGTGTAATTTAGTGCACCAGCTCTCTGGGATGCCCCCACAAAATACAGTCTCATAGAGACACAATATGTTCAGCTTTTCTGTATATAATGGCAAAGATGGTTCTTTATATCTTCAAATGTATGTGTCTATCCATGGTGGGCATTGGGGATGGGATAATTGGGAATAGTGAGGAATGAAGATCTTTTTCTCAACCACAGAATGGAAAAATTCTGGATTAAAGGAAGGACTTGCAAACAGTCAGGCTCATCCCTTCTGTACAGGCATACAGCTCTACCCAGAAACTCACCGCTGGCCTTGGACAGAGGAGAAACCAAATGTTTTTGAAGCCCACTTCTCCTTCCTGGCCCAGGACAAACCCTGGCAGTGAGCAGAAGAGCTTGCAAACAGCACCACTGAATCCATCCTCTGCAATTTCATAATTTTTTATTGTCTCTTCTGCTTTCAAAAGCCTTCATCAAAAAGGCTTGTTGGCAATTAATATGAAAATACAAGGATGAAGGCAATCAGATTGCTAGTGCAGAGTAACCCTGCCTGCTGCCCGCAGAAGCTCTCCATATGAAAAGATGCAGTGGGAGAAAAATTTGTGGGGCTTGATCACTGTAGAGAAACTAAGCTCAATTACTGAACTGCACAACCACGTAAACAAAACCACATCACAATCACTTGGTGGACAAAGCAACTCCAACCCTTCCTCCCACACTTGTACTGTTCCCAGTCATCAGCAGAACCCCAGATCAAAATGAGGACAGTCTAAATCTATTGCAACCATTCAGCTATTAATGAGATGCTTCCCTATGGCATGGTGAAAAAGAGTTGGATACTACTGATATAGCACAACTTCTACAATCTTTCTCCTTGGAAAAAAGGCTCTTAATAAAAGCAGCAAAATACCATGAATTTTGCCTGTCTGAGAGCAAGAGGTATTACAAGTGTAGTTCACTGGCATGGTTTGGGCCAGACTGGCCACTGCAACAAATGACAGATGCTCTCCCCTACCTCTCCCTTCAGGGGAGAGGAGGATGAGAGAGAAAGAGACAAGTTTAAAAGAAACTAAACTACTTTAATGAAATACTACTAATAAAATAATAAAAAGAAAATATAATAATATTAAAAGAAAACCATGAAATATATATAATATATATAAAACCAGGATCAAGCTCCCAGGATGATGCTACTGGCAGGTGCTGGTAAAGCCCCAGACTGGACTCAGCGATAGACGGGAACTGGATTCTGGATCTGGATTCAGGAACACACAGATCAGGATCAAAGGCAGATGAACAGAGTACTCCTCAGTACTCTGAGGTTGTACTCTGTACTCAGGCGGTTGAAGAAGAGAATTAAACCCTTTGATCCCTCAGCTTTCATGCTGAGTGCGATGCAGGTGGGATGGAATACCCCATTAGTCAGGTTTGGGTCACCTGTCCTGTCCAGTTCTCCCTATGGTAATGACCCCTCTACACTTTTCCACTTCTGACCCTCCAATGTGGGACATAACAAAGTTAGCTGGCCTTGGATGTTACAGCAATAAGGAATAGCCTCTCTGTATACCATACGTTGGTATTCACTATAAACATCAGGTCTTACCACTCTGGAAGTGGGCTATTGTCTGAAAAATACACCATTAATTTCAAGGAGTTCAGTTAGTTAGAAGAGCTTAGCTGCAAAGTGAAATTACTGAACAGAAATTTCATTCTATTTTATCTTAAACCAGGACATGCATCCAAGAGGGATGAGAAGAAATAAAACATCACAAACGGTCAAAAATCCATGGGCCAGATCTGCAGTTAGCAGATGTGGACAAGTTAGTTTCCAACTGCATATTTCTGTGCACTATTACAACCTCGACAAGAGACGGGATGCACATGGAATTGTCTCCATTTCAGGAAACCAGTTGTGGACATACAGAAAAACCAGTACAGATGGAGTTCAGCCGTGACTGAGTTCTGCAAAAGCATCTTTGGGTAGTGCTCACTGTAGCTTTCTGTAAACCGAGGGGGCAGGGATTACACGCAGGGCTTGTGGCTGCTGCTAGCCCCATGTGATGAGCTGGTCACCTATATGATGAGCTAAACGAAGTCCTTCCCATCAAGGCAGCTCTGTGGTGCAGGAGTGTAGGTCTCACATCATGCTTCAGCTTCCCAGTTTGCATTTTCTGGCATGAGTCTGCTCTGCTGCTGAATCCAGCCAGAGCAATGCCTTCAATGCATGTGTTGCCAAGCGTGTGGAGATCAAATTGGTTTTGTGATACACTCTGTAAAATCAGGCTACGTTGTCGGGTGTGTTTGATCATCTCTCACAGCCACAGCTTTCACAAACTGTTGTCTATTCCCCAGCCTGGGAACCACCGGCTTTCTCTGCTCATCTTGGGTAGAAAGTGCTATTTCCATAGTCACAGAAGTGACAAAGCAGCAGGAAAAGCAGAGCACTTACACCTAAAATACAATCATCTGAAGCAAGAACAAGTATAAATGGGTGTACTGAATGATTTCAGCCATAAAGGTGATACACTTTGCTCCCTGATGTGGCCATTCCCTCATGGAAGCAATCACCTAGTCAGCTCCAAGACCATCACTTCGAAGCCACACATCTTGTTCAAGCACTGCATCACTTTCAAAACCCACCACAGTGCCTGACAAAGCTCTGGAGCATTAAAATCCATCTACAAAACGTGCTTTTTTTGCACGTAGCACCCCAAAGCACTTAAGAGATCAGATACTCTCCTGGTTTGTATGTGGGGGGACCTGACCCTTCCCACCTGAAGATCAGAAAAATCCCCAAATCACTTCTAACCTTATTTTCCTGTTGCATTGGTTTTATCTACCTGGGCACACATACTCATTTAAAAGCAAGGCTGATGTATTTTTTAAGGCATTGCTTTGCAAATGTATTGCTTTGCTGATGTATTTTTTAAGGCATCTCTTTGCAAAAGAGAAGTGCTATAAGCAGTCATAAAAACTGACCACCTGAACTGTGAGAAAAAGTTGGCAGAGATGTGGAAAGCTTGGCAAAGCAGATTTGCACTCCTCACAGCTGAAAACTAGGTGGGCTCATAACTCCAAATCCACTGGGAGTGCAGTTCAGAGCACTGCAAATAGATTTCCTTGAGATACTCTCTTTTCACTTGCAAAGGGAGAACATTTCTGCTGAGAAACAGGAGTGACATAATACAACCAGTCAGGAATAAGCAGCATCCTCTCCCCCTACCCCCTCGCAGACACAGATCCAAGCAGAAAAGTGATATTTACTTTCACCAAAAATCCCTTTCTTAACACAGCAATGCAAGCATAGCACATGACGCTGGTACAGAGATCCTCCTTAGGTACACAGTGCCCTGGTATCGGCCATTTGCAGTGCCCAAAACCTACACCCCTGCTGATGACAGCAAGAGTCACAGCGGGGCAAATGCTGAGACAGCAGAACCAGAGGATGATCCAAAGCCACAGGAATCTGTAGTAAAATCTCGCTTCTTTCAGTGCATGTTGTGTACTCCAAAGTGGGGTAGGCCGGTAACACCTCAGCATAATTCAACCAGTTCCTCCACAACACCTTTGCTCTAAAAATGCAACTCCTAACTTGTCAGACAAAAATGCATCTGACGTTTTAACAATGAATCCATAATAACAGGAAGGATTGAGGCAAACAGACCTATTTTATGCTCATATTCAAATAAACATGCACAATTTTAAAAGCATCCATTCGATGTTCTTTAGTGAAAACGTGATTTAGCCATTTGGTGGAATATCATGCAAATTTCCTTTGCTCTTCATCTTAAGCAGCACCCTATAGTATACAATAAGGAGGTAAAATCTTTATAAATCACCATTCATTTAACACTATCCAACAGGGAACCCATGTTTGATTTGATGCAGTTTATAGTCTGCCTCATGCTTATTAAATATGAATACAAATAAACGTTCTTTATTTTCTGTTAGGTAACAGCCTCTCCAGAGATAACTTTCATAAATCAAGGCGCAGTTTACCATACCTGACAACTCACTAAAGAATGAGGGTTCATGGCTGTTAAAGCCAATACCTGTGCATTTGCTGCCAGGAGGGCAGGAGCCAGCCCAGACCTGCCCCCACCAGCCAACACCACACCACCACCGCCCACAGCAGACCCAAGTCTGCCTGGTGCTGGTTTACAAAGCAAAACAAAACTCCATCCAAGTTTGCCAGCGTGAAACACCAACTCATGCAGAATTCAAATCAGCCAAAAGAAACTTTCATCACAGAACATCACTGACCTCTGAAACTCAACCCCACGAGACAGCAGAGGTCAGCAGCTGGTAGAAACAAGAAATCATTTCATCTGATAGGGGCATCGCATGTGGATCAAAGCTGCTGCACTACGGCATGGCACTTCTCCCCTGGAGATAAATAACGCACGAATTTAACAACTGGCCTCACAGCCCGGGGTTCAAAGTGCCTGCTCTCTGCCATACAGGGAGGCTGCAAGCAGCACTTTCACAGCCATTTGGAGCCAGAAGGCATATGAGGGAATCAGGTAGGGAGGTGTGGGGCACAAGTGTTTTTGTTGTTTGCCTGGATACTATGAACCTGTACGTCGGCCTCAGGTCTCATACCTCCAACTCAACTTCTTTTTTGCCTTTTGGGAATTATGCAGTCCTGCTAGGCAGTGTGAGGTACAGTCCAGGCAAGGATTAAACCCCAGAGCCGGGCAGCTGCTACCTGTCTGCACTGATAGTCTTTCTCATGCCGGCAAGTTGCAACACGAGCGTGCCCAGACAAATTTTATGGAGCTTTCTCTGAAGCACCAGGTATGGCTGGCTCTAGATGGATGTACCACTCTGGGATCTGAGGAGGAACAAGCGAGAAGCATCCCAAAGTAGCTGCCATCAGGGTCACAGCCCCTTCTTCTCACCCAGGCTCAAAAGCCAGCCCATCTTTACGCCACCCATTTGCCTGGCAGAGGCATCCCAGCTGCAAGCAGCATTGTTTGCAACACACGTTATTCAATGGAAAACTCAGAGGGCAGTTGTGCAAACCCAAGTGCTCTCTGCCCAGGACCAGTTAATAAGAAGGACATTCCGTCTGGGGCAAAACAAGGCAATTCCTTTGCCTCATGGGTAACGAAAAAATTCACATGTAAAATTCACCTGTAAAAATAGGAGGGGAATGGAAATTGCTGACAGAAGTATGGAGCCCAGGAACTGCAGCTTTGATGTTTGTGGAAAAAAAAATATCTCTGTACGTTATTGTTCTTTTTTGCCTCTGAAAAATGTCAAGACCTTTTTTTCCTCAAAGTATTTTCCCAGAGTTTTTCATTTCCAAAAAAGAAAAAAAGAATTCCACAGACAATTCTGTAGAAAGCTCATCACTGTCTCACCAGCAGAACTGATTGCATGTGTAATTAGCACTTTTTTCCGTTCTTTAGTAACTGCAAGCTGACTTTCTTACAAGCCTCCTGCCAAATCAATGGCTGTTTTGCAGGAAAGGCTTTGCTGAAGCCCACAATCAACTATGAGATATAAATCCATGTGAAATCGGGGTTTGTAACTTCAGATAACCACTCCTCTTTTAGCTGCCTTTAAAAAGCTGAGCTGTCCAGTGCAGTTGAAGCTCTCTTTTGAACATCTCAAAGCTTTACTCCTCTGCTGTGCTGACAGCCTGGCGTAATATTCCCACTGAGGTGCTCAACAGTATAGTTTCTATATAGAAAAAGTCAGAAACTCAACAGATTTTTTTTAGAGATATATATTTGGCTCAAAATTATTGATTTATTAATGCACTAAATTTTGCATGACCGCACATACCTAATGAATGCAACCTTTTTCTTTGAACAGCAAGAAAATAAAGAGCATAATACCCTGAGCTTTGAGAATACATTGAAAAAAGTCAACTGTCAAAACTCTACTCTTAGAGGAAGGTTTATTTTCATAGTCTGTCACTATAATCAGATCAGTGTCTTCATCTCACTGCGCTATCCCTACATTTCGCCTTGACAGTAACAGTAGTCATAATAACAACGCAAGTCGGAAAGACATTAAAGACAACTCAGAGGTACAGCACAGAGTCTGTCCCCAGTGTACAGCTGCGCCCATCTGCTGCAACTTCAAACAAACTTGCCTAGGAACTCCCTGAGGAGGAGAGCCTGCACCACCAAGGTACTCATGCACTTGAAAAACCCAAGCTTCGTCCTGAAGTCCAAAATCCCTGGCTTTTGTGGGTTTAGATGACTGATGTTACCTTAATGCACTTAGCAGTCTTGAGAATTTGTGGGAACATTCTGAGAGCTGGGCACAATTGATTTAATCTCCTTCGGGTAGGCTGTGCCCAGTCAATTCACCCTCTCTCTGGAATATATTTGCTTTCAATGGTTGCTAATGTGCTGGTTGCTGCCAGGCCTGAAGTACCACAATGCAAGAAAAACAGCACAAATAAAGCCAACACACCGCTTGGTGTTCCCATTAATGGCACTTCAGCAAGGACTGCAAGGGAAGGCAATGGAAGTGGGAGCCTTTGGTCAAAGGCTCGAGTGTTCACCAGTTGCAGCAGTGCAAAATAGGGAGATGAGAATCAGATCCCACCTAACAGGTAGCAAATATCCTTGAAAAGGGGAAAGGGATAAGGCAAATTCTTTGTTCAGTATTTGTTTTTACATATGGGGGACTCTCACAAAATCAATTTCTGTGCACTTCCCCCATACATTGGATATCTTCTGTTTTCCAGGACAGCCAGGACACCCAGCATCCCCCTATACAACCTGGGGCAGCTGCAGCATGTGAGTCAAGAGCAGCCTGTAAATTTATTTTTTTTGTTTCTATGAGGATTTTCCAAGGGAAAATATAACCCCCCCACCATTATAGTAGCCTCTGGCATCCAGCCATCCTCACAGCGCGCTTCTGAGAGGTGAAATCCCTACAGACAAGTCTGGAGCCAAGCCAAGAGTCCAGCCCAGTGAAAGAGAGAATTCTTCCAGCACAGGACCACCCTCCCTGTCAGGTGGAGGAGCCCTGTATTTCAGCAAGGTCTATCCTTAGTTTTCAAAGTGCAACAGAAGAATTAAACCTATTGTTCACAATTTATTGCTGTTTTTTAGTGCTCTGTGAGATATGCCTTCCTCTAGAAAGCGTCGTCTTTTAGCAAAGACTATTCTTCAGCAGAGCATCCCTCTGATTCATCATTTTCACCACTACTTGTGGATTTATAAAATTCATACCACCCTTTTAAACAATCCTTTTGCTACCAGATCCCAAGAGTCTCAATCAATATTCCTCTCAGTCCCTTACACAGCTCTTCTTTTATTTCTTTTTCAAGTATAGACCTCCAGAAAATATATTAGCTTAATGCCAGAATGGCTTGAACTCTCCTCCAGGCTGGAGCCAGTTGATTTCCAGTCGCAGGTGGAGGAAGCTGAGGAGGAGATCAGCTATCCCTGCACTGAAACGAAGCTAACAGAGGCAGAGGTGCAACTCTCATTTAATCCAGGCTCCTTTCATCATGGGTATTAAGGATTCATCTTCAAGCACTTACGCTCTTTTATTTAATCTTCCCTTATCTCCCAAGTGGTCCTAGAGCTGCTTCTTTGAATTAATAGGGCTCAGTGCTAATAAGCTCAGGAACAGCTCCAGAGCATGTGTTTTGGAAAGGCCATGCAAGATGCTCTGCAGCCCCCTCCCAAAGCACTTAATGCAATTGCATCTCTTCGCAATGCAATATCCACAGATTCATCTCCTACACACTCAGCAACCACTCGGATAATCAAATGAAAGCAGAGGACAAACCAACTTTCAGAGGATGCAAGTCAGAGGACACTGGTCCCATGGTCGGCCACTGCACTGGATGGGAGCAGAGGCAGCACTGTTCAATGCCGCAAGTTCATGGAGAGCGAAAAACTGGTGCCCTAAACTACATAGTTACTGGAGATCTTGGGCTGATGCATTTACTTCCTTCTGTTGGGGGTTGGAGCTGGGGTTGTTGGGCTTTTTTAGCTCTATGCTTTAGTGAGGCTGCAAGGCTGCAATGTTTCTCAGCACACACACTGGGGCTCAGAAGGAGATTTCCTGGAGACAAAGCTCTAGTCAATCCAGTAAATCTCTTGTGCAGGTTTCTTGCCTCTATTATTACAAGCTGCTTCTCTGAGCTTGAGCAGGAGATCCTTTCGGTATTACTAAAGCAATAAAGAGTTGAAAGAGAAAGACAAGAAAGGACAATGCGGGTTTCTGCAAAGGGAGAGAGAGCAGGCAGGCAGCGCTGTAATGGCAGTGCAATGAGACACGGGAGAGTGTCAGAAGATCCACAGGTATGTCATCCATGCAGTAAGCCCAGGCTGGGAGCCAAGTTTCATCCCAGTCCTCCTGACCACCAGGATGCTTCTTACTGTGGTTTTGGAAGTGCCTCATTAATGTACAAAGATTATAGGCAAGTCTGAAATTCTCCTTTTGCTCAGGGAGGGGGAACTCATGGGTTTTTTTGCAAGTTAATGTGGTTGTGTGCGAGAGGGTTCCTTCCCCAGTGAGACACCACCATACTATCCACCAATGTGACTGACTGAAAAAAATCATAGATCACAAAAAATATATATACACCCTCAAAATGACTGCAGAAATAGTGAGGACATGATAGTTTAGGAAGGGTGTTAGTACACCTACACTCACACCCAGGCTACCTTCAGTAGCTGATCAGAGCATGTCACAGGTAACTGGGAGCCCTACCCACAAGCAGTAAAATATATTTATTCTCAGTTTATGTTTCTACAAAGTCTAGCGCAAGAGAGTTGTGTTTCATGGTAAGGACTCTTCTGTACTATTGCAAAAGCAACTTTTTAAAATAGGTTTTAAACTCACTACCTACAAATCATGGGCACACGAAACATGTGCAGAGCTGAGATTCCCAAGTAATGTGGCCTTATGGTCTTAGACGGCCTCATTCTACCCCTGAATGTAAATGATGAAGACATCATATAACACGGAAAGGAATGAAAAATCCCTTCACAGCACACAAAAAAACCCTTCAAGTGACTTACTAGGAGGCTTGAGAGATAAGAAACAGAAGATAAGTGAAGGCAAACACCACTGTAGTGTTTACAAGTGTCAAATGGTATACCCAGACTAAAAGAAGAAAATCTATTACTCTTCTTAGGAAAGAGAGTCATGGGCTCTCTATCCTCTCCAAGCATGAAAACAATGAACAATATCTCATTACAGAATTCATACTGCTCAGGAGACAAATGTGAAAGAGGTTTCGTCATTTTTTTTGTTGAAATTTTGTCAGAAAAATCACTATTTTACCAATAATTCACTTTTTTCCTAGCATTTGTACAATGACCTAATATAAAAAAGGCTTTGTAGAAAATGTGAGAACACAGGGTTCTTTCAAAACTAATCATGCATCATTTGACTAGGCATTGCATCTCTTCAAAGATTGCAGTAATAATAAAAATGAAAATACCTAACCCTTTCTTCAGTATGTCATGTGCCAGAAATCCACCAGCTAGCATGGAGTTGTCTGTGAACACGTAAAAAAAAATACAACGTAACTAAACTATTCCTTCTCCAGAAACATGTTATACTTCAGGTTATGTTGATTTTCTTAAGCAGAAATGGAAACAGACAGTTGGCTAACCCTAGATATTGTATAGCTTCAGTGAGGCTTCTCAGCCAAATTCCAAGGAAGTGGACCCTGAATCAAATGCCATAAAAAGCAATGGAAAAATTCCTGTTACAGTGAAAGATCTTTAGATGTGGGCCATCTACCATGCTCTCTTGGCAGACCTATTCATATTTACACCAGTAAAATGACCCACGATTTAGGATATATCCTTTTTATGTGTATCATACAGTTACCTTATACCAGATACACTCTAGAAACACTCCATACAGACCATGAAGTGCACCACTGAAATTGTAGTCTTTTAGGCAAGATATGCCATATCTGGAGTCCAGAATAACTTCCCTTTTCAGCTCCTTGTCTACTCAGTGAAGCAATTCACTCTCCAGCAAGTGCTTTATCACAGGTGTTTACACATACACTCCTGGGCATTTGAATAGAAATCGATGTCCTGGTTGTTTACAGGTATTCAAAATACAAGCACCTAACCTTGTTTACTAACAAGAATATTATGCCAAATAAAATTATCCCTATTATGTCCACAAAAAATCCCCTAAAGATGGCTCATTCAGTTGTTTCCATATTTTTGCTGACCTGATTTTATTATCAAGCAGTTGAAATCATCATCCTCACTGGTACTTATCTCCAAAGTAGAGCCACCAGTTCAGCTCATGGCCAGCTCATACACTCGGGACTGTACCTGGACCTAGGAACAGAGGCTGGTCTCACACTGGTAAATATAAGCAAGGTCTTAAGCTTTAGGAAAAGGTATTTTCAAATCTGATTAGACTGAGATACTTCCAAATGAGAGACAACAGTGAAACAGGGCCAAAAATATATAATGGTAGTGAAATAGGAATTCAAGAAGAGGGTTATGAAGAACTTAATTTTCAATCTGGAAAAGGGAATTTATTTCACAAGTTAGTTGCTAGTTATGGCCAAATCATCACTTCAAAAACTGAAGAGATGGGAGGAGGAGAGATGGAGCAACAAACACTTTTGATTTTTTATGACATTTTATGCTCATTTTTTGCTATGTTTCAAAATATTAATGAAAACATCTGTTTATTTTAAGTATGGAAGTAGCCCAAAATAATTCAGTCTTGTGTAAAGTTAAGCATATATATGCAGGATCACTTTATTTAGGAAGAAAGTAATTGTCCATTTTTCAAGCCAATGTTAGATCTTCTCAAATGTTTTCCTTAATGTTCACCACCAGAAAGCATCATATATCTTTCTTCCCCCCTTTCTCTAAAGAGATTAATTGCAATTATTGCTGGAATTTGTCCTACTTCTTTACTGAACTGTTGCACGAGACAAATAAAATTTTTACTAGACTTAATTAAAACTCATGTAAATAAGCTAAAGTGTAGTGAACTATATATTATTTTACTACAAGAAAATATATGTTATATATTTTACTATATTGCCTGTGTTATATATTCAGTACATATTTTTATATTTAATATAGAAAAGAATGTGTGGTTATTAAATATAAATGTGAAATATATAATATATACATATTTTTAAAAGATATATATACAGAATCACACAGAATTGTGGTGGTTGGAAGGGACCTCAGAGATCATCGAGTCCAACCACAAAAAAAAAAAAACAAAACAAAAAAAAAAAACCATCACCCACCCACACAGCAGCCCACGACAAACCAATAATCTTGGGCACTAG
>JAOTQQ010000023.1:4323905-4388707 GCA_026546715.1 Gallinago undulata
CCCCTAACTGCTATTTCAGGGGTCTGGGCACTTGGGGGACACCCTAGTCCACTGCTAAAGACTGAGGCAAAGAAGGCCTGTTTAAATGTAAAGAAACTGAACATCAATAGTTTCTAAATTACATCGCTTTCCCTTATGGTAGGTAAAGAAATTGCTTACTGATTTACTGTACAGCTAAAACTAATGCATCCAGGCTCTGAGCTTGTGAATACATAGTTCTGAAGTCCCTGCGCTATGACTAGGTGCCCAGTGCAGCCTGTGCTGCACTCTGCCCAATCACTGATTATTTCTTGCAGCACTTTGAAGGCAATTAAGTCAGATTTATTTGAACCTCCTGAAATACAAGGTTGTACAGAAGTATCACAAATTATTAAAAAACATAAATTACTACTAAAAGTACACATTCTTGCTGAGTGATATACCTGGTTTGATGAAGACATACACAGAATCACTCCCTTTTCATAACTTGGCCCAGCTTTCACCATGTGTACAACAAACATATTGACAGCTGGCAAAACTCCGCCTGGGTTGCAAACATATTTGCTTTTGAAGTCAGTACCTCATGCAGATACCATCTGCTCTGCAGCGAGGAGTAAACAGCACACAATAAACAGGTCTGGGATAAACAGCCAAGCTTCTTCTCCACGCCTATTAGCTACAGCTTGAATTACTCCTAGAAGCAATATTGTCCCTGGCTTTAAAACCTGAGTTTTGGAGTAAGTGTGCTGTCAAAAGGAGCAATCACTCCTCAATTTGGTCTGTCAGCTCACCATCCGTTTCTTGCCCAGGCAGAGAACTGCACATTACTTTTCTTTTTTTATTTTTCTTTTTACACTTATTTACATTTGTCCTGCTTGCATTTCTCTGGGTTCACTCCCTTGGCAATATCAAGATGCAGTTTCCCCCACAGCAGAGGAAAAAAGGTACAAAACTTCATTTGCAGCATACATCTATTTTCCTGGTCAAGCACAATCCACAGAAAGCCAGGTCTGGTTTAGACCTCAGTCCAGTTACAGTGCAGAAAAACATGGATTAGATGATTTTTTTTTTTAATCATTTTGCTGATTTGGTATCACTATCCATCTAGTTTTTTAAAGCTCTTTTCAACTTCTGCCCATCACATGGACCAGTAAAACAAACTAAACACAGCCCCGTGGTATCCTGGTTTGAGGGGATAGATTTGAGGTACATGATCGAGGTGTACTGTCAAGAACATCCATACTGTTTTATTAGACATAAAGGAGAAAATGTGCTGTAATAAATTGTAAAAGTTATGCCTTTTAGCATCTAGATGGCCACTTTAGAAATTTAAGACCTCACCTTTAAAAAGCGAAACAACTAAGCTATAATTCATATTTATTACACTCTTCCACTTCCCCATCAAAGATTTTCACACCATGTACAACACCTTTTTTCCAAAAGCTGTCAAGAATGTAAGAAATTTTGCCATGAAGAAAATGACACAACTATTTCTTGGTGTCCTAAAATATAATAGCATACATTTTAATCCAGTCACAGCAATTTTATCTATGCAGATTATATTTCATAAGATTTCATCAAGGCAGGGAATGATTGTTTTACAAGAAAAAGGCTAAAGCTCCAGGAAAGATTCTGGAAGCCAAGTATTCCAGGCAGACCCAAAAGAGCCATCCCACACTGTAGGCTCATCTCCTCCCTGAGGCCTCAGGGATAAGTTTATCTGCCTCAGCCTTTCCAAAAGCATAATTTCATGGTTACAGAGTGCAAACACGTAATATCTTGTTCAACTTATTTCTGAGCACATTGCACTTTGATTCAACATTGTGGTTACTTTGCTATTTCTACATTTACATTTTTGTTTCTCCAGGCAGAGCAGCACCGGAATCATGGACACCTCAAACAAGCAAAGTCACATCTCTCTTGGACCATCCCATTTCTGCAACAGCCTACTTTTATTGCCAGTTGGGCGAGAGGTGTTTTCTCACAACTCTGAGTATCCCTAGTTCTCTACAGACCTTATACACAGATTTTTATCTGTGTATAAACAGATAGGCAAAACAAAGGCAAGAGTACAGGCCCTTCACTCTTCCCTTTTTTTGGAAAGCAGAACAATTTTACAGCTCCTTCACCTCCAATGATGCAATGAATGTTTCTTCTGCTTCACCCAGTTTAACCCATGCAGAATTTAATTGTGGTGTTTATTATGGGTTCATTCCTGTGAGCCTGCAAATTCCTGTGAAATGCCGAGTGGTACCTATTTCTCATGACTTCAAATTAATCCAGGCTTAAGCATATCTTTATAGGGGAATTAAAGCTTTTTACGATCCCAGCCCTTTGGGTCCAATTACCTTGGGTAATTGAAATTACCAAAGAGAATATGGGCTTATGCAGTATTTTACGCTTCCTTTACCAATCAATACACTATAAAACACATGCTGAGGTATATGCTGAGAGCTAAAGTTTACCAAAAGTTGCACTTGTGCAGCCCCAATCAGCCTCACAGCATCAAAGCAGAGGCTTTCAGCAGTACTTCAGCTTCCTTCATGCCTTCTGCCTGCAGAGTCGGTTCCTGTCATGCCCTCAGCTGGAGGACAAATCTAAGTCATTGCAGAAGGTTGCAAACAAGTGTCTGATTACAGTACACAATTATAAGGCAGCATGCAGGTCCCTGCAGATTGGTGCATCGTGTAACTTTCCATGTTCAAAAAGTCAGGGAAAGTGAACAAGTTGGGAAGTTAGATTCCTGTCACCCAGGAAGCTCGCTGCAAAGTAGGTTCTTGTCTTGTGGGGAATGCATGTATATATATTTAGATTTGATTGCAAATGGCAAACCAGTATGCCAACAAGATGGCAGCTACCTCATCTACCACCTCTAAGCATGTGAGCTTCAGTCTCCAGCCTAACCCAGGGGAAAAAAAAAAACCACAACCTATGAGCCTGGGAAGGTGATAAACTCTTCCACAAGGGCATAAGGGTGTTCCTTAGCTGTGAGTGTGACTTGAATATATTCATTGTCTTTGAGACACCTGCCTCATAAATAAAGCCTTTACACCAAGAGTCTGATCTGGCTTTCACTTAGTCTACGTTTTCAGCACTTTCCTGCTGAGTTTAATGATATTCTAGTTTGGAGAAGCAAACCTCTGCATGAGTTTTCAGATCTATCCAATTTAGGCACATCCTTCCTTTTAGATTACTAACTGAAATAGAGGCTTACCAGATTATAGCCCTATGTGAGCAAATGCAACTGAAGAGAATAAAAGCAAAATGGTGAACACACAGTTCTTCCTAGCTCAAGCCTAAGTGTATTTTCATTCTACCTGCACACCCCTGGTTCCAGCTGTTACTATAAGAATGAAAACTGAGGCTGATGCTGCAAACCTCACAGGATAAGTTTTGTCTCTGTAAATAAAACCAGTGGTATTTTTTTCTCTGAACAACATTTAGCAACTTGATCCTGCCTCCAGGAATGGTATTTCCCTTCCAGAAATCAAGTCTGAAGGGTAATTCACACAGAGCCACTAAATGCCGAGGAAAACCATCGGAGAGAGCAGACCCTCTTGCACCAGGTCTGCCCTGGGAGGTAAGCACCACTCACTTTGATCTGCAAATCCTTTGGCGACTGGGGAGATTCAGCGCAACCTCAAATTTTTGTTCAATTTCTGAAAACTTCTCACCTGACCTTTGCTAGATTCATTGTACATTCACATAGACTATTCAATGAATAAAGTTATATACAATTTCTATTCTTCCCTGTGTCTTCAAAGGGTGATTTTCCTGGGTTTGAAGGAGTCTGTGCTGATTGTTGGTGCATCTGTTACCAGATGCTTAAAACTGCGAGTAACCCACAAATCAAACTAGAAGTGTTGGTGTTGCACAGCCTGACCAGAGAAAGGAAGACTGACGCTCTTAAAAATATTTCTGCTGAAACTTTCTTTTCTACCGCAGAGGAATAAAGCATTTTTCAGTGAGGTTGAATTTCCCTTTTCACAATGCCTTCACTGGAGAGGCAGCACTCCCTTGGGCTCCAGAGACAAAAGATTAAAAAAATCTTTCATGTCTAATTTCAGCTTAACTTCTGTTATGACACCCTGTCTCTGGCTCTATACCAGGATTTCCTTTGCCTTCTGAAGCAAGAGTAAACTCAAGTATTAAACAAAATCTTCTCTTTAAAAAGAAAACAATTGAACTTTTCGTGTGTAAATGTACACGTTTGTTCTAGAAAGTTAAATTTAATCTGTTATCTCCAACATCTCCATCAAAAAAATCATGCCGAATAAAACTGGAGAGTTTTTCCCCTTTTGTTGACCTTACAATGAATAAATTCAAAACAAGAGACAACTATGCACACACAATAGAGTTATAGCAACTGAAGGGTTAATGCCAAAAAGCTGACTTTCTATTAATTTTCTGGGCCTGAGTTCTTCGCTCATGCTTAAATATCTATATTGCACTATTATTTCACAGAGACTAGAAAGGCATTTGCAAATACTGATCCCCATGTCGCAGGTAGGCAGGCCCTGTACAAGGATGACATGCTGAGGCACCCTCTGACCCAAAATGTACAGAGACAGTTATAAAGTCAACCTTCAGATCTAACAATGAGAAAATAGGGACCCAAAACAAGAATGAGAAGATTCAGAGTGCGTACACAGTGTAGCCTTGATCTATAGCTGATCTCATGACCTCAAGACTGCTGGAAGCTCTAACTGGAGCACAGTGGTCATGCATACACCAGTTCCAACTTCATTTACTTTGGCTCCATTGCTATCAGAGCTTTAATACAGAGCAAAAATCTTAGGAGCATACAAAAGCCAGCTGAGGTACCCCAGGGCAATGGAGACGTGCCCTTACATGCAGCTGGATGTGGAGACTGAGCTCCTTCCAGACATGCTGAGAACACTCCATGCCTATGGCAGGGGTTTGGGCATAAAAGTAGCAGATCATAGAGGAACAGATCCATTGAAGTGGCCAGTGAGATATACAACCACCATCAGCCACTGTAGATGCATTGCTTGTAAGTCTTTCTAAAGGAGATGTAAAAATCATACTCCATTAATTCATGTTATTCTGAAAGTTGCAAATATTGCTGTTTGTGTTCTGTAAAAATCATAACAATACACTCCTGACATGCATTACAAAAAAAAAAAAAAATCTTTTATACTACCTAAGACCAAAAGAAGTATATATGAAGAAGTTTAAAATGCAGATGATGGGTGAAACTTGCCATGTTTGTTCTTGCCAGGATGTTGCTCCAAATTCCCCAAGAAATGTATTTCCTTATAAATTGTTATTCTTAAATGAGCTTAAAATCCCACCAGTGCTCACCAGACGCACATATGCTCACAGACACAGAGTTTCATAATGTCAGAGAAAGCTCCAGAAAGATTTCCAGTATATTTTTGCTCACAGGATTGCATAAAAGCCCACAGCCCCTTTCTGACAACACTTTTCCAAGTGTGGACCCCCATTCTCACATCCTTATCCACAATGTGGCAAGACTGACTTTAATGGGGTATTTAAGTTACTAAGGAAGCAGAAGCCCAACACCCTCAACATGATTCCTTCCTTCCAGGGCAGAAATCTGGTGTTATTCCATAAACCACTTTATTCATTTAGGTAATAATGGTCCAGAGCCAGGGCCCCAGCACTGCATAGCCCCAAGAGCAAGGGTGTTTCGGGTACCGAATAAAGGGATATAGCATAAGAATGTAGTAACTTCTGCTGTGTAATTATAAGCTGCATCATTATGCATGTGCACGATGAAAGGAGAGAACAAACTGAGGTCACCTAGCAAACTTTGATGCTGGTGTTTCTTCACCTTCAAGTGTCTGACTTTGCAGCTTTAAAATAATATTCTTGTCATGAAGGGGTTTTGTTTAATTTATATATAGACTATGGGTTGCTGCCTATTGGCAGACACCTCCAATATTGTCTGAATGCAGTTTAAAATACCAAACCTTCCCTACGCTGACAACACTTACTTTAGCTAGAAGACAACATCATTTAATGTATCCATCAAAAGTTACTAACTTGATCATAATTGAATGGGGAATGGTGCATCTGACCTTTCTTTTGAATTACCATCACAGACTTTTAATGGGTTACTCAAAAGTTATTAACATGAATACTACAGGAATGAAATCAGCTCATTAAAGGCAGTAATCACAACAGTTAAACAAAACTGCTACCTGCAAATAGTCTGCTGAGGTATCAAGAACTGTTTTGTTCCTAAAGGAAGACTAGATTGAGACAAATATATTGACTGATAGAGATAATGGTAACAATATCAAGAGTTAATAAATTGTTTTACTGAAATGGACAGAAATTAAGTGGGGATATGAAGTTACTTTACAACGTGTCCTGTGGTTAATAGGCATAAGCTGTGCTTTTGCATTTTACACACTTGGTTTGTTCATGATGTGCAAGTTAGCTGTATGGTGCAGGGTATTGAACTGCTACATATGCTGTGAACCTGCAGCTATTATCCCGTGAGATCCTGCAGCCACTTATTACTAATGTCAGATTTGCAGGCAAGGTTAGTGAGCAACACAAGGGAACAAATTCCTAAACCACTGTTAACCTCAATGGTACCTGAATCTTTTTGAAGATGCCCCCTTTTTATTCTTATTTTAATATTAGGAGTGAATAAACTGTTTAGTCATTCAGGAGGAAGGAAAAAACCTCATCCGTATTTAACTCTTAGTTTGCTAGTGATCTTTCTTCAGTGCTCCCAACCGCTAGGATCAGTGCTCCAATAGGTCTCAGCATCTGCTGTGTAAAAATCATGTTTTTCTCACTGGAGAAAAAAATACAGTAGCAGGTCTAGAAGATGTCTGCTTATTCATGGAAGAGGTGCAATACACACAGCAGTGATAAATAATACCCTAACAATCTCCCTTTGAAGCTCATCTCAGTCCCAGGCTGAAGGGATCATCTCCAAACAAGGGTTTGTGCCTTGGGATTTTCTGCTAACAGAGGCTAGCTTTTATGGGGCACAGATTTTTTTATAATAGCCTCCCGTTTCTCATGGTCCTAGTAAAGAGTTGTCAGATCACTGCCAGTAATGGTTAAGTGAGAATATAGCCCTGACTGCCCTGTGTGGTCCTACAATCTTTTGTCCAATATTCATCTTTACTTGATTTAATATGCTAAATGCCATCTTGTGACCTAAAGTACCATTTACAGAAATCAATGTATAACTAAGTTACTAAGCATGTGAAATTGGCTACAAATAGCAAAGACATTCTTCCAGTGAGGATTCAGATTTTTTCTACCATGCTATAGTTTCCAGCTATTATTGCCATTTCTTAAGTATAATTATATATAGTTGGTGCTAAACCAAGTTTACAACCTTCTGTAATTCCCTGTTCTCATTTCTTTTTCTGCCCCAACAAGCCTAACTGCTAATAACAGGAAATATCCACCCCATTTACAAAGAGAAAATCATTATACTTAATTCCACAGATACATCAACTTAAGTACCATAAGTTTTAATACTGGGCACTGGAAAAGACACTTAACTATGTATTAAGCTATCTACACTGACTCAGTATATACAATGGCTATGTAATACAAGTCACTAAAGACACCAAAAGGCATTGGAAATGGAGCATATCTGGACCTGTGAAGCATCTTGTCAATAGCTATGTATTATTCGCCTTAGTCATCCGGCCTTTTACCTGGCATTTGGCCAAACCCAATAAAACTAATTACCATGAGATGTTTTTTTACAAATGGAAATGCTGCAGTTAGATGCAATCTGAGTGCTCCACATGAGCACTGTGCATCAAGCAAACTA
Organism: Gallinago undulata; assembly: GCA_026546715.1. Taxonomy (NCBI): domain Eukaryota; kingdom Metazoa; phylum Chordata; class Aves; order Charadriiformes; family Scolopacidae; genus Gallinago; species Gallinago undulata. Next base: position 4,331,683 of record JAOTQQ010000023.1, read on the forward strand.
ACGACTGCCAATTTTTTTTCCTGTGGAGAAAGTGGATATTTGCTCTTGCTCGCTCCAGCAGAGAATCATAGCTCTGTTCTCTGGATCCGCTGTTCCTGGGAGACAGTAGCAGAGAGGATCTGCCTTTTACCATTAAGAAAAAGATGATTCTCGCAGCGGTCTTTATTGAAACACTTACCTGCAGATCCCCTTTCATTAATATGCAGATTCACATTGCTTTTTGCAGATCACATTTTCACACATCCTTCATAATGCTACCGCTGCTGAGATTTATCTAGTCAGGTGCAAGACACAGACACAAAATTTCCTGTTATAGAGAATCCCACAGACTCCTTCAACCCAGCATTTATAGAAAAGCTTTCTGATAATCATCTATCCTCCGCGACAGCTACTGGATTTCACATCGTAGCTGCTCATATGGCTTACGGTCTCGCTGCAACTTGCTTTGGGCACATGGCAGGGGGCCACTAGGGTGATGCAGGGTTCCTAGCAGGGGAAGCAGAGGCACGAGCAAAACTGCTAGGCAGCTCCAGTGCCTCCAGCCATCACTCTAGATGGTCTGCAGCCACCACCGCAGCTCATCCCAGTCTCACAGCCTGGATTGTGTTGGCTCCAAAAAGCACTGTTGATATTTACCCTGGCCCTCTGAAAAATTAGTAGCAAAGCAAATTAAATACCAACAAGGAATATGAGTGTTTGCTCAGCATGACAAAACCAGGAAGGTTATTTGATCAGGAGAGTAAATCTTTCTCCTTCACAGCAGGGGATAATTTAGATGACACCGCGAAGTCATTTTCACTATTCCAGAGATGCCCTTTTTTGCCTGTGACTACAGACACCTTCAGAGCTGTCAGATACAGCTATCTCATCTCACAATTCCTACACAACTCCCCTTTACTACCAAAACAGTATGTATGACAGCAAAGTGACTGCATCAACTCTAGTACGCTGCCTCACCCCATGCCTGAATCCAGCCACATGTTTCAGAGCATCCTGGGTTTGGACTGTGGCTGCCCACGGCTCCCCACACATATCTACATCTCTATGGCTTTTGGAGCAGAAGACATCATTTGTTGCTGGAAAGACAGCTGGAAGGCCTAGAACATTAAATTTATCATGTTCTTTAAATTATTTGAGAATATTTACTGCAAGGTGCCAACAAAAGGAATTTCATTTTTTTGCTTATTTTCCTTAGTTATTGCCAAAATCCTAAGTATCCTGCATTCAGAGACTGTCCTCTCCTATCAAGACTAGCCCAGGAAACAGTGTCTGGTAAAAAGGCAAAAGCCATCACACAAACTAAATCACTAATAGCAGTGCTTAGCATAAGAAAAACACTAAAGGTCCTTCTCCTTGAATGAGAGGATTTACATCTGAGAATGTGTATCTGGCTTTACAGAGGGGAAAAAACAGTATGATATAAGCAAGGACATATAGAAATGCTCTCAGGAATGTTTTTACCCGAGAAGGAATATTTCCCTGGGAGTCTACAAAAAGCACTATTTTGCTTCACCTGCTGCCCCATTTACTATGCTGCTGTACAGGTCAAGAGAAGTCAGCTCAAAATGTTCATATACAATTGAACACATTTTTCAATCACCAGTCTCCAAAGGAGTGCAGGCACAGTGCTGCCATGGACACCTTCAGTCCGGGGGGGCTCAGACCAGGATCTGTCACTTCTGTGAAGTTTCAAAGGTGTTCCCTTCCTTTACCTACAAACAAAGAGGCCTGAGCAGATGACTGCACCATTTTGAAGCACTTTTTCCACTGCTGCGGGAATCTCTGCAGGCAGTGAGTACTCAGTCCAGAGTTTTCACCAAAGTCATATGAATTTTGAAACAGAGTGACTCTGCAGCCTTGGCCAAGGATTTCAACTGCATTCCCCAAGCGTTATGCTCACTGTGCTAAAAAGCACCTGCAAAGCATTTCTTTGTGATATTTACTTTATAAAATTAAAGCACAGGGAGAAAAAAAAAAAAAATCAGTTTCTTTCTGCTATTCCTTAGTTTGTGTAAGCAGTGGATTGTAAATGTCAAATGCCAGTGGTGCATTAGAAAAGAATCTTATTGAAAAATTCTCTCCTGAAGGCCAGAGCCCAAGCTCCTTGCCGCCCTCAGGACTGCTCTAATTTCACATACAACATCCTGCATTAGGACCATGTACAGTAACGCCTAAATTAGCCATCAGAAGTCCAGTAGCGTGGGAGTTAAAGAGACTCCAACAGCATGTGTGCAGAGCGTTCATCCTATGCTAGATTTTAGGCAGTGCCCCTCTGCTTCAGACAGCTCTGTCCAGGTTTGAAGGGGTGAATGGGGAATATTGTGAGATCCAAGCTCATTAGAGGAGCAGGTGGGGATGTCTGCAGCTGAATAAGCAGGTTGCTTTGGGAATAACATGAAACAGATGTCCTGTCTTCGCACTCCCTGAACATTTTCTTCAAATAAATTGCAAGTGCAGGGTTTAACGCTGAGTCTGTCATTTATCTCTTTAGCAACTCCTCTTCTGTTTTCTTCTGCCTGTTTTCTTTCAGGGTAGCAAATCTTTTCTGCAAAAGAATGGACTTCAGAAGCTAGAGAGCAAAAAAATGCTTTTTGATTGAGCAAGGGAAATGAAGTGTTCCCCGCTAAATGAGTTTACTGAAGTTTCGGGTAGAGAATACTGGGAGGTGCTCTGCACATGGCCCGAGATAGTCACATATTCAAATGATGTCAAAACTTGTTAAAACCCCCACATATTAGGATTTACTAAGGGGATATCCCTTCAAGATGTTTTCTCAGCAACATTTATTTTTGAAGTTGGGAGGGAAGTCAGGGTTTTACATATGCTTAGTATAACTTGTGGTTCGTTATTTTGGCACAGCAATGCACTTATTCATAACAAATGTCTGAAAGAGATGGAGGGACACTGGTTCTGATTACATACCCGATGCATGGGAAATACACAGACAAGCCTAGAACCATTCATAGAGAGTTACCAAAAACATGCTCACCAATATGCTTACTAAAAAAATGTGCTTTAAGTAAGAGATTACCAAAAACACATACAAACGCAGATGCGACTTGATTCTTCTTCACACGTGAAGATTTTACTTTGAAAGACTAAAGTACCCACATAATGTTTTGGGATGCCTTTTATTTGGAGACACCACCCCAGCCTCTACTAGAAGACATCTATTGGTCATCAGAAAGTCCATACAACTCACCATCTAGAAGTGGCTCAATGAGGTTCCTTCAAGTTAGGCAGCCAGCCCTGTTTGTCAAGGTCCAGGATTTATACTTTAAACCACATTGCACATTGTTATGTACAAGGGTCTGAAACGGGCAACAAACTTCTAAGAGTTATTAACAGAAAAAATAGAACTTCCATGTCCAATATCTTTGCTTATGATTGACAACTTAACCCACAGTGATGCAGGGATGCCATTTGCTGTCTACTCTACTTCCTGTTCTGCTGGGATAACCTTTACAATGTGCAATGCACTTAATAACGTGCATAACTCAGAATTGTGCAAAAGAAACTTATAAAAGTCTGCACAGAGAATTAGTTCAAGTCTCAAGAGAAGGAAGTAATAATTCACCAACTCGATCAGCTCTACTAGAAGTTAATACAAAATAAATTCCATGGGAGCTTGCAAAAATGTCAGATGACAATAATACTTTAGTGAAGCAGAGCATATTATATGCATCCTGCTCATTAGCTGTAAAGCCTGTCTGCATGACTGTTTTTTCTCATTTGAATTAATCAAACTGTGTATTATGAAGAGACCCGCTGAGCCCTTTAATACATAAAGCATTTAAAAGATGTTAAAAAAGGGTATTTTGAAATTTGCAATTACACAGATTTGTACGCTTGCATTTATTGCTTCTCTTACTGTTAGTCTGCGTCAAGCTAAAGACATAGGAGTCTATTTACACAGATGGACATTTGGAGTCATTATGGGCATGCTTACAAGAAAGTATTATTCTTCCAAAAGGCTATAAATTTTAAAACCCAAGTTACAGAGCAGCTGTTTGGCACAAGTAGATTTGTCAAACTATTTTGTATTAGGTTTATACAACCTCTTAACTTTGATACTCATTCCAGTTCCAAAACCAGGAGCCCAGAAAATCCATGCTCAATCTAGGCCATGAATAGTGACAATGACAATGAAGTTCCTCTATGTGCAATATCCTGATTAGTCTGGAGCCTTAAAAATTCAAGACATAGAAAAATCCCTTTGCAAGTCAATGAACCCAACTGTCTGTCTACCCATGTGTATCCCCTCACATTAACTCAGTGTCCATCTTAAAGAGAAATTCAATTTTTTGCTTCACTCTTCAGAGGAAGGCACTTTTGCTAGTCTGACACCCTCTTCCAATTGATAGAATAAACGCAGCCACTGCTAGTTTATCCCCATTTGCTCCTGTACCAGATACCTCTTCTCCCTTTCTGGTGTTCACCCTCAATCTATTTATGGACAACAGCATAAAATGTCCCACCAGCCCTAAAGGTGAGACTTAGGCATTGATTTTTGGCCTAAACCTCAGTTTTGTGTACAAGTCAGACAAGAATCATTTCCACACACAGAAATCTTCACTCTGCTAGCACTAAAAAGAGCAGGATAATAACAGTATGAAATTCACAGCCCTAACAATCTTGGGAAATTTGTGAAATACAACAGACACACAGGTTTTGCTCAAGCACCCACAGACTGTGATGGTAAAGGTTGAAGCAAGGGCAGCAGACCCAAGTGCGAAATGGATAAAATGGCATCCCCAGCAGTTTTTTTCCTCATTCATTATTAGTGCATTTTTAGAGTCACCATATAACCCTGTCCACCCTTCCCCACAGGGATTATCAGTATTGAGTCATTCGTCAGCAGAATATTGTCACATTTTACTATATCACCCTTAAATAAGAGAACCCTCAACAAGGCAGTGCTGGAGGTTATTGATTTTGAACCACTGACGCAGCAGACAGCATCCCCCCCAGCAGGAGAGATGCCCAAGGTCAAATACCTTCTTAAAATACACATTTGGCTACCAGGAGTTTCATTAAGTTCAATAAACCATCAGGTATTGACTGGCGGCACTATTTATAAATAATCAGACTGTACAGTGCTGACCCCTTTTTTATTTAATGAAATTTGTTTTCTCTTGTCAGTGTCAGGTATTTTCGGTTAGCGAAATGCTGTGACCTCTCCCACGCTAAAAATGAAACTGTATATAAAGACTGTCATAAAAGCCCAGCAGTAGCAACAGTTCCCGGAAATATCATATATCTATTTAGGTAATACAAACAACATGTCAAGTCTTTAAAAGCGTGAGCTGTTAAACCAAGCGCCAAACCATCCATAAACGTTTGCGTACCACAGAGCAAGAGATGGCTCTCTCCTTCATTCAGCCTCCGTAAAATAAATAATGTATCATGCACGTGCAGAATTTGTGTTATTGCAGCAGTGACAACAAGTGATCTTGAATTAAGATATTCAAGAATTAAAGCTCTTCCTTTGTGCGTTTCCTAGAGGAAAAGAATTTCCTAGAGGCAATATTTCTTGCACAGGAAATGCAATGATTCTGACCACTGTGGCCCTGGCTGGAGGGTGCTTGCCAGGGCTGAGCTTCCACAAAGCCACCCATCTCTGAGCTCCCAGTGTGGTGCAAGTGTCCCACTGTGCTCAAATCCTCACAATTTCTTAGTTTGGGATTGGTTTCTCCTCCTTACCCCAGAATGGGCAGAAGCTTTATCTACCATCGGCTAGCAAAAGCTCGTTTTGAATTAACGGTCCTTTATTTCCTTATAGGCTTTCCTTATTTCTACTCTTTATGCCTCTGTGACAGAGGTAGGGATATTTCTTCCTCCTCCTGCCCCACTGCTGGTTTGCTCACCTGACCTTTAAATTCTGCTGCACCATCCGTAAGTGGGGCCAGGGGGGAGGGAGGGAATCACAAAAAGAAAAAATATCCAGCAAACATAAGCTTGTAACTTCAGGCCATAATATATTTAGCAGTTCCCTGGTGTGCTGCTATGTTTTTAATTGCTGATGTCAGAATACATTTGGGAGAAGTCGGTGCTATTTTATGAAATAAGAACCCTTTACACCCAGGTGTTAAGTGTGTGACTGTCATCCAACGAGTTAATGGGAACATCAACTGTCAGAGTCAAACACAGAACCTAAACTCTGTTATTTGCCTACGGCACTGCTCTGCTGCGCTTGCCACAGAAGTTGGTTGGTTTTATTTCCGTGCACGCAGAAAAGGATGCATTTTTGATGTGTGTATACATATTTATACATATTATATTGCATCACGGTATTTGTATTTGCAAGAGAGTGGTGTTCCATGATAAAGTGTGTATGAAGTATATGGGGGATGGGCAGATACTGTTATTACAAGGCAAGATTAAAACTCTTTGGTTGATCTGTATATTGATTTTATTTTTGCAGTACTGTCTGCCTGATCATACATTTTCCCATTTCCACCCTACTGCTGGGCGGGAGGTGGTGCTTGATTTGGCTGAGGCTGCAGAGCATGGCATGTATCTGAGTAGCAGAGAAAAAGCCACCGGCATCCTTGAGTGGTTACAAATTACAGACCTCTCGCTAGGAGACCAGTCTGGGGCCAGGATTCAGCTTTCAGTGTGCCAAAGCCAAATACAGCTAAATTATGCTCTCATCTGCTTTGCTAAAAAGCCACTGTGGAAGATGCAGTCTCCAGCAGGTCCTCGCCCCATGGCTGGGGCCACCTCACACGGCCATCCACACTGCCACACGCACAAAGCATGGAGCACCCATGCTGGAGGGGAGAGACACTATATTTGCAGTCTGTCACACTAGGCTCAAGTTTAGCCCTTGTACCAGTGCGTGTAACACCCAAAACCACCTTGGAAAACAAAGATAAGTGCTGCACAATGCAAGCCACATCTCCATACTCAGCAGCACCAGCACAGAAGTCCCCTTCTTTGCAACCCAATGAAACTGATCTCAGAGCATCTCCTGCATAACCAACCACCTCCCACCCTTCCTTACTGACTAAAAGGCATCAGATGATTCGAAAGCAGGAAGCAAACACACCCGCACCACCTTTTCAACCTTGTTAGCATTTCCCAAGCATCATTTCAACCCTAAAATTATAGAAGTTTAACAGGTCCATACCGAAAATCTTTGAAGCTTGCAATCAATACAACTGAGGCACTGAAAAGATTTACCATTGATCCACATTTCACTTCATTAAATGTTAGTTTTCCAAGGTTCAAAACGGGTCTACTTAAAATTGTTTAACAGTCTATGGTTGCATCATCAGCTCTAAATGGCCACGCAAGACTGACTGCAGGCAACTCCCCCCAGTTATTTATTTCTTTTCCCACAACAGTATCAATTTGGCAAACTCACGTTTAGAAGCTTGTGATGTGTTCAGCACTATTCACTTTAAGCTGAAGTATGCTGAGAGTACCGCTTAATGATAGTCTTTCGGGATTCAGACAAGGCAACATCACACCCAGCTGTCCCCAAGGCAAAAGCAATGCTGCAAATACGGATTAGTTACACCCCTGAGAAGCTGCTGTCACACCAACTGCGTTGCAGATGTCTCCTCCATGTTAAGGAAGGAAAAGGCAGTACAAAAATGAGAACAGGTTGGTAGCAGGGCACGTCCTCAGTTTGCATATCACACCAGAGGAGGACTGTTCATCTGAGGCAGAAAACAGCTGCAGGATTTATGTGTGTTTCAACTTACCATGGGTGATGCAACCTTCAAGGCAGTGGCAGAGAGAGTATATGAATGATAAAAACTTACATGGTGGGCCTTTTTCCATGGCAACACTGTTGCTGCCTGGGCTCTGCTGCTGCCGAGCTGCCCACCCTGTGGGCCCCAAGGTGGGGGACTCTCTTTAAAATTCTTCTTTAAATATAGATTATTTTTTTTTAAACATACCAGCCCCTCTAAAGCAGGCAGGCACAAGTGCTGCAGCATGTGCCATTAGTCCCTTAAAGACAGCAAGATCCTGAAGCAGACTGAGCCATACAGATTTGCAGCAATATTGCGGTACACACTCAGAAATTAATAATCAATTCTGCTTTTTGGCAGAATTTTGTGTGAAACACAAGATCTTAATCTATTCCTACTACACCAGGATGGGCGAGAGCATCTATCAAGCCCTGAGGTCCACGCAACACATTGCAGGAGATAAACTATGATGGCTGATATCAAGCCATTACTCTCCTATTGTCCCTGACAAACACCATTATTTATCTTCTGGACAAGTTTAATATTTTAGTGCAACTGGTTTTATGTACTAGTATGTCCTCATTTCTATGTCCTTAGGTCACCAGCCTCTATATTTTCACTTCCACAGCCAACAGCCAGTAATGGAGAACAATATCGTACATTCATTACAGAGGGAAAAAAAACAACTTCCACATCAACATGATCCCTTCATACTCTGGTTAGAGGTTGGACTTTCCTCTTTATTCTTGTCTCCTGTAATTTATTAAACTCTCTGCCACAATAAAATTAATAGCAAGTCTTACAGCAGGTAAAAATCCATTTATGCAAACAATTGATACATTGCACAAACCATCATATAAGCATCAGTATTCTTTAAAATTAATATTTCTATTTTTTTAAAAGCATATCAGTTGCCAAGGAACTTTGCCACCTACCACTTGCAGATATACTGGGGCAGTCAGCCCCAGGCAGAGGCCTTCTTGCAGCCCCTCAGCTGGGAACTACTTTTGCAAATGGAAATCTGCTCAAGCGTTTTAGAAATTGCTACTCACTTTTGCTTGTGCTGAGAGCCGAGGTGACAGTCCAGCAAACCAGAGCCACGACAACACATGGATGTATCGCTCCTCTCGGCGCAGTGCTGTGGCCTTCAGAGGAAGCATTCCTGTTTAAGAATGGAGTGTCAGAGAATCAGACCAGGTTGACGGCCCAGAAATAGCAGCACTCTTGTTCTTGTTCACTCTTGTTCACAAGGCAAGTAATTAGACACTGCAAAAACCATGGAAAAAGTGTCAGTTTCACATTGGTACTTTGTACTATAGAGCTGTGACCTGCTCAATACTAAAATCTCCCAGATGCTCTTTCTGAAGTGTTACACTTCAGTCACTACTCATTCTCTCTCCACCCTCATCAACAAATGGGCATTACTAAGTTTTATAGAAATCTCTTTTGGTTGCTACAAACTCCATGGCCAGGAGGGGGACACGTATATATTTTCAGATTTGGAGGGCTGTGTTGCACACAGTGATCAAAAACATCCCTGCAATTACATCACAAGGAGTTTCACAGAACCCATTAAAGTGGCATTAGCAAAGGCATTCAGAAAACTGTCCTGCTTTGTGCACTATTTCTCTCTGTCTCTCAGTTCTGCTTTGAGAGGAGAAGCCCCGCCAGCAGCAGTGGCTGGGAAGCAGTACCTCTGAATTGCAGTTGAAGCATCATAACACAACACTTTTGTTGTCACTGTCTGCAGAATAAATGGTATTTCTGACAGACTGAAAATAGTACAAAATATAAACAGATACTTCTATAGGATAAAAGGAGTGGGGAGCCACTCTGGTCACAGATCAGCACAATTTTCCAAGGCCCAGCAGCCTCTGCCAATTTGCTTGGCAGAGCTATGAAACTAGCTCCACCATCAAGGCAGGAAAGGAGGACGACTGAAATCAGCTCTCATCTAACAAGTTTTATTCCTTTGAGCATCAACAAAATGGACTTTTCTCTTAGTGAAGACCATTCTGCACCTGGAAAACTCAAGTTGAGGAGACCAGAAAGTGAAGGGGAGCAATCCGTTTGTACAGGTGCTTTGCTTTGCAAATTGAGCCATGCTCCTCTCATCAGCAGCAAATGCTCCTGTGCACAGCAGTACTACGTGCAAACCAAATGTTTCCCTCAAATAGATTAAGGTATTTCTTCATGTAAATAAATATTTTGCATTGACTCAAAAAACCAACAACAGGTGCCTGTTGGAATTTTTAAAATAGAGGAAAAAGGTGTTAATAACAATAAGTGTTTGGGATCTGCGTTTCTATTCTGAAATTATTTTGAAGGCCCAGGGGTGAAGTCATTAATGGACTGGAAGGACCTTCTCCCAGGACCGGAGTTCAAATGCAGTATTTTTCTGAGGGTTTTACCAAAGAAAACCATCAGGCACTCATATGTATCCCTCAGTGGTACTGTAGAAAATGACGCCAAGTCATTTACCGAGATAAACACTAAGGTAAGGCCAAATAAACTAGGTGTGCATTTTAGGGCTGGGTTCCACAAACACAAAGTAAACCCTGTACACTTATCTGTCTCTACTGACAGTTACAAATAGCCATCACTGAGCATGTTCACAGGGTTATCCTTCAAGGCAGTAACAAATCCCATCTGACAGATTCCCCTCTAACAAGAAGTTTTTAGCAAAGCATCAAGTGAATCACAATAATGAAGTGAATTTAAGTTACCGTGAGCAGTGGAACACCTTGTCCATGCTGATACCTCATTCTTGTAAACCTATCCCTGTTATATCTCCACTCCCTCATTGAGTTGTTCTAAGCTGCATAACTTAGTTACATGGGAAGAAATGGGAATAGGATATCTAAGATCCTGTAAACTCTCTGAAGTCCTTCAAAAATCTAAGCTTCAAAATGAGGAAAATACCTTTTAGAACCCCTTTAAGCTGATTTTAATCACAAAGTATAGATCACTGCACTTCACCCTGTAGATTTTTTTTAATCTGTTTTGTTACAACACAGCTGTATTTTGTTGTAATTCAACTAGAATTGTAGTTTGTCAAGTACCATAGCTGCATCCTTTTGATAAATACCTAATTGTTCTACTATGCTCTGCTATAGTTATTTAAGAGAGCAAGAGCTCCTGCAAAGTACAAACAATTTCGTTCACAACAATTAGATTGCTACTGTTTATGGACAAAATTTTCCTAGGAGGTACAGAGGGGGAAAATCAACTTACAGCTGAGGTATATCAAATGGCATTAGTTCAGGAGCTTACCTAGTGTATTTATCTTTTATTGGAATAGCTTTGTCACTTCCTGTCAACACGCATTATCTTTTTTACCAGAGTTACAGGTTTAGTCTCTGGTTCCCTTCCTGGGCATTCACAGCGGCTGCTAATGATGGTGATTTACCAAGTCACAAATGATGGACTTGCCTTTTCTACCAACTGAGGTAACCATTGCTTCCAGACAAAAACTGTTTAAGGTGTTTTCACCGCAAGAAATTACTTATGAGGTTAAAGTAAATTTTAAACCTTTTTAATTACTAGATTTGAATATTTCCATGTAATTTACCTACTCCTCTGGAAATTGCAACAGACACACCAAAACAATAAGAGAAAATGCATCACTTTGAGATAATTTTCCAGTCATTTACATCCATGAAATCCCAGTTAACAGGACTACATCTGCAAAGCAGCAGCAGAAACATCATGGGAATCAGGTCCTTTCTTTTAAGTCAATGTCAGTCCACCTAAACCAGTGCTACCTTTCCTTGTGGATTTAAATACTGTAGGGATCACTCGGGTAACTGAAAACAGAATAAAAAAAATGATTTTGTGTGCAGTACAGTTCAGCTAAGACTCTAGCATTGCAGTCACATTTTTCCTGCCCTTTTGTCATCTTTATTTCTCCATAAAGAATCAAAACTTACAAGACACTACTGAACTGAGATCAAGCCAAAGTGTTATTTTGGATTGGTTATACAGCTCTCTTCTAATTCCATCCCTTAATTTAGCTCATTTTAGCTCCTCTTGTTCAGGCCACCAGAATAGAGAGGCTAGTAATGTGCGAAATAGGAATTACAAATGTGTTTTATAGGCAGTTTAGTCAAAAACCTTTTAGGGAACATATTTAATTATTCCTAGGAAACAAACAAAAAAAAAAACCAACCCCAAAACTACCCCAAAACAGGCTGCCAGTATTTCCCCATCCAAACAAATAGCATAGGATAATTAGATTAACTATTTTTTCCTCTTGGAATTACAGACTTAGCTGTTTACGTAGTTTCTATGATGACAGAAAACAAAAATGCAGCAAATATGACTTAGAACACATTTTTCTATAAGCTGCATTCAAAATGTTTTCCTCAGTCTTTGATACCGATGGCTGCTGAGCACGCACAGGTACCCATGGGCAGTAAGCAGAGTAACAAATTATTTATGTAGATGCCATTCTGCCCAAGGAAATGGGCCTTTCCCTCTATGACGCAAATGACTGGAAATGTCCAAATTCAAACCCATTTCTCCCCCTTCAGACCCTCAGAGCTCAGCTGGCGAGGGGACAGGCTTGTGCCCTTGCACACACAGTTACAGAGGTCTCACTCCTTCCCAAATCTTAATGCCAGCCTGGAGAAATACTCATGAAGAGAGGGAGGAGCTGGCCCTGCCCACAGCACAAGCCGGGCGCCATGTCCTCCATGCCTGCCTTGGAGGGGACACAGAGGGGACAGGGAGGTACTTCAACCCACCTGGAAAATGCAGAGCTTGCTGTGGGATCCATCTACCTTTAGGGAGCAAATTCAGGAGGAATTTTTAATATATATCACGAGTACCTGCACGGGGAGTGACTGCCTGGTCGCCCGCCGCGCTGTGAGGGGGAGGCGGGGGCTGCCCCAGCCCGGGGCGGGGCGCGGCCCGGCCCCTCGGCCCGCTCAGGGGCAGCTGGTTTAACAACAGACAAAATGGCACCCGGCAGTGAGGCGGGAAAGGTGAGAAACAGCCCTGTGAGCCAGCCCCTCGGTCCCTTGTGAACAGCACAGAACCAAAACGGAGGAGGAAGTTTTCAAACAGCCCGTTAGCATGGCTGAACGATGCTGAGCATCAATTATTTCATCAAGATCAAAGATAAGCCCTTATCTGTGCCATTCTCAGCACAGCTCAGTAGCAGATCAGATCAATGTCTGAATGTTATCAACGGCCATCTTCTCTCCATTGTTCCTTCTTCCTGCTACGACAGGGATATTTGCAGGGAAAAAGTCAAGCGTATGGTCACATGGATCTTTCATCTGAGAAAAGGAAGAGCTTCAAAGGGCTGAGCAAAGCTACTCGGATAGTCTGAAGTAACCACCTTTTTTTTTTTTCTTTTTTTCTTTTGAAGCAACTGCTTTTTTTTTTTTATCTGAAAAATTCTCAAAAATACTTTAGTGCAGCATGTTTATTGCACACTGCTGGCACATACTTGCCCTTACATTAGTCTCAATTTTTCATTAGCACTTGCAGAAACATTTTGCTAGACACAGTAAAGATACTGCTTAACATAAGCACATAAGGATTATGGATCTTATATGAGACTATTCCTGTAGTTTCCATTCTGTCACAGTACCAGCATAGCCTCTGTTGCCACAGTATTATGGGGCTTATAAAATGGTGCTGCTGAGGGAGGTGACCCTCCTCCTCTCTTTAGCAGTACCGAAACATCTGGAGCACTGGCTCCAGTTGTGGGCTCTCCAGATGGACATGGACATACTGGAATGAGTCCATAGAGGCGACCAGGATGGCTGGAGCACAAGGCATGTACCTCTCCCCAGAGGTGCCCAGTAAAAGGAAACAGGGAACACAGGAAATTCCGGGCAGATATAAGGAAAACTTTTTCACCGTGAGGACAATCCAACTGGATCGAACACAGATCAACACTGCGACTGGTTAGGGGTGACCAATGCACAGGGATGAACCCTGCACATGTGGTATGGTCTGGCCTAAGAGTCTGGTCCACACACAGTTCCCTGCGGGCACTCAGCCACTGGCAGATGCCATGGCCAATGGCAATAGCTTCCCCTGCAGATGATTGCAGGCCACTCTTACCCTGTTTACTTGTTATGAATTGTTTCAGCATGTTTTCCAAAGCCTGATTAAATTGTGGTAACAGCTCGTCTGTTCACAAGTGGCTTGTCAAGGTCCTCAGGTGCCTGACCCCTTTCCTCTGCTGTCACGTGCAGTCAGGCCCGGATGTGTAATCAGCAGGCAGACCCGCTCTGGCAGACAGCTTAATTACAGCCACATGCTATGGGGGTCAACGCAGAATTTAGAGACTGAACTCCAGGTAACATCCAGCATAATTTATGATTACAGAAATATAGTGGTGCCTTCCTGCCTTTCTCCCTCTCTGCCCAGTTACGCACACGGCTGCAAAACACGTGCGGTGCATCAAGCCCAAACAGCCCTTTCCAAGCAGGCGAAGGACGATGGCAACTCTGCTTTGCCACATCAAGACAAGCTTGTCTAGGGACAAGCTGCCACGATCTCCCCATGGGATGCAGCAAAGGTGCACCTTAACTGTGGGGACTGATGGCTCTTCTTGAGGGTATTTTCCTGTACAGAAACAGACAGTAATATGCTAATTATGTAGCTTTGCTCTTCTAGTGATGCCATCTTGGAGTACAATACCTTCAACATCCACTTTATTTCCCCCCCTAATGTTATTAATGGGATATATGGAGACAAGGTTTAATCACTCATCATTATTTTACCTTTTCTCCCCTCTTTTAAAGTTACTAAATAATTAAGATGAACATTTCAGTAAAGATTTCTAGCTAATATTCATCTCTGGTAGACAAAAATGTTTTATTTACCATGTACATATAGTTTATTTGCTATGATTAAACAAAGAACCTCATCTAGATTTGAGGGATGTGTGGGAGCAGATGATCCCAAAGGAGCTTGTTTTACTTTAAAATCACTCATTCAGATGCCACTGACTGACAGGATCCAAACAATCAGTTTGGCTACAAACTTTTTTGGTTTTTATTTTATTTTGGGTTTTCCTTTCAACTCTTTGATACCAGATCAGTACCCTGATGAGGAAAACTGAGTACCTTACCATGAGAAAGACACTGCCCTTTGGGCATTATAGCAGAGAACAGACTTTGTGCAGAGTGCAAGACTCCACGTGCAACACCCTCTAACTGCACTATGCACTCAACCATAAGCTAACCCAAGTCCTGTTTCAGTGACCTTCAAATAAAGCCTGGTGTGCACACATATGTACCTCCATGCAGACACACAGAGCATTTGTGAGCTCCTAGGCCAAAGGCAGGCTGTATCATGCTACATACATATGTATGTATGTAGCATGATATACATACATTCCTGACAACTAGGAAACTAATAATACATACTATTCTCTTACTATACTGCATGTAAGTTCAGTAGCAGCTCTTAATTCATGTCTCATTATGAAAGGCTCAATGCCCATGATGTGCTTTATAAATATTTTTTTTTAAGTGCTTTCAGCATTAAAAGATATCTAACATATGCTCTCATTCCAACCCTAGAGACATGTTGGCCATTTAAGGCTGCCCGCAGTCCTGCCAGCAAGGAACAGTGCCCTCATGCAGAAGGGTGACATTGTACAGACCAACAGACTAATGTTTCTGCAGGGAGCTGACGGATGGGGGTGCCAGGAGGCAGCTAAGCAAGGGCAGAGCCGTTCTGGTGCTGCAAGACAGAAACTGAACCACAAAGCCTGAAATTTAGAGGTCCTCATGCCATCTGTGATACGCTGCTCCCTTGGAGAGAAGATTTCTTCCCATGCTGTTGAAAATTTGTCTTTCTAGATCACACTGGTCAGAGCAGAAGGTCTCCAAAACGCAGTTTTCATAGTTATGGATGTTCAAAGATTAATGTGAAAAAAAGCAGAACTAGAGTGATTACTAGGACCTGTTACACAACAGTAAGAAGAAGCCTTCAACCCCAGCCAATTCCTACTGCAGCTTTTCATCCACTTCCTACAAACTTGGCTGCACATCCTCGTAAGTTCATCGTTGTTCCCCTTTTCTATCAGGCCATGTAAACATCTGGCCTGAACGTCAGGAACTCCAGCCCTGCTGCCCAAGTGCAGAAGATGATTAACCAAGTTCAAGAACAACTCACTTCTGGCATTCAATATCACAAATTCTTCCCTGCCATGTTCATTTATATTTGTCCATGGCTACAATTGCTAATATTCAGCTAAGCCACTCTGAGACACCACTTGCATGCTGCAGGGAAAAAGCATAGGAGGAAAATAAAGCCTGCAGCCAACATTTGTAGACTACTGGCAGCACAAAGTGAGGGTACCCAAGTGACACATCCAAGACCCAAAATACCCAGTACAAAACTTCAGAATCTTTAGCGAGAAGCCAACAGGATGCTACAAAATAGCTGTAACAACAAGCTTAAAAAATTAAAAAACAAGAGGAAGTTTAAAAGTTCCAACAGAAAGAAAATAATACATTGCTTTAACATCACTGTAAGGTGAGAACATAGAAGAATGCTTGTAAAGGCTTTAAAATGAGTTTCATAATCTGCTCTGATTGAAGGAAAGGTCTTATTTGTGACATCATTCATCTTGCACTTAATTGTAAGCACACGTTGGGGTTCCAGCCTGAAGCAAGGAGTTAATTTTCCTATTATTTCACAGGATTAGAACTATGATTTTTGTGAAGCCCATCCAGACTCGCTATTTCATAATTAATACTAAATAAAAAGTGAATTCTCTCCTTTGTCTAAATAGTTTGCTTTGGCTCAGCTAGGAGCAGCAATTAGCAAGACAGCCTCCCTGAACATATTTGATCTGCTACAGAGTTTCCTGCTGCATATCAGAAGAATAAACCTGATTTCACACAGTCCATAGGGTTTATGTTGGCTGAATGTGGTATAATTAAAATGATCTTTTTTCTTTTTTCCCTGAGGGCTTTGTTTATATGCTTGCGGGTTTTTGTTTGGGTTTTTTTTGTGGGAAGGCACACACATACCTCATTTAGCAGTTTGGTTGATTTACACTTCTGCTTTTTACTGGTTCCCTTTGTAGTGTTCACTGTTTGTAGTTTGGTGCTGAAATTGGGACCTGTTATCATTTGTGTTACAAGTCTGTTTTATTAGCAGGAGAAGAGGAACAGTTCCCATGGAAACGTTTCCACGTTTCATGGTGTGCTTTTCCTGGGATTTTCAAGGTTGTGTCGGGTGGGCTCTGGGGTGCTCTGGGGCTTTCTAAATGGGCACACGCAGCAGTCTGTGAACACTTCCCTTTCAGGAGGGGGAGAAAAATAACGTATTTTTAGATTGTGTATTTCCTCTTTTACAAAGTCTAATGCCTGTGTAAACAGAGCAGCTCGACAGCCCCGTGCCACAGACTGATGTTCAGGCCAATTCCCACCACTCTGACATCACACCAGATCCTACTTTGAAAGGCCATCTCAAAACTTGAGTGTTTTTCTTTCATTCTCTGACCTTTATGCTTAAGCCATGAATGATGCTACAGTTTAACAGGGCTCAGCGCGCTCACCTGAGGCAAGAGGCCCTTGTGTCCCTAGAGACTTTCAAAGCTTCTTGAAAAATCATGGCAACAGTCTCCTCCTGCTCTGCAGCTGAAGTGTTCAGGCCTAGGTAGTCCTACTGCCCATGGGCCAACCCTGTCCTCTAGCATTTATCAAGAGGAATGATAATAAATAAATAAATAAAATCACATGTGAAAACATTAAACCACCTCCTTTCTCCCACAGCCTTTTTCTCCAGCCTCTATGACTGCCACATGCACAGGTGAGTTGCAGAGCAAATGGATTGTCCCGCTAGTCACATAAGTGCTGCACAAGATTCACCTGCAGCCTGGATCCTGGCAGAACAGGTCCCCATCCCCCTTCCCCTCATCCTCTATCTTTCCAGAGTCTGGGGATGTGTTCCTTAAGTTATTTTTTCCTTTACTTTTTCATCTGGAGATTTATAAATAAATTATTTTAAAAATTTACTTCAACATATTCACTGTAGTGGGCTAAACCCCACCAAAGAAACTTCAAACTTCAGGGCCATGGCTACTGCATTGAAGAGATAACTATAACAAATACTTATTCAAGTGGAGAGTAATTATTATGTTCTAACAAACATATTAAATAATTCATTATTATTATTTTGGCATCTCTTTGTGAACCGGGTGTTTAGAAAGCTGTTTCAAACAGAAGCATGTAATAAAGTCCCTGGGGGCCTTCCCCACCAGTCATTAGCATGAGAAGAACCACAAATGCTTGGACAGAGCTGGAGCTACCCAGAGCCCAGCTCCAGCACAGCCAGCGAAGACCTCATATCAGTATCAGAAGATGCTATGGTTTTATTTATTTTTCATCAGTCCCCATGAATATTTCTCAGCTCAAATATCTTCATGGAAGTAATTGGAAAACTTAGATAAGAAAGATTCAAGTAAAGTTTATGTCTCTGGTCCATGTTTTCTCAAGTGTTTAAAACATTGTAATATTTGCATTTGTGTTAGACTATTTATAACTTTATTTTCATTCATAATACCATTTTTGGGTTGTCTGACCCCCCACCAAAGTGCCCAGGAGCATCCCTTCCCCTCTTCTCTGATCTTTTTGTGAAATGGTCCCATTATTTAGCTTTTCATAGCAACTAATTCTCTTCTGCATATTGAAAACCTCAGTGTTAAGTCCCAGTCCAATTGTTGGTCAAGGAGATTTTTAGTATTTCCAAGCATGTCAGTCTCTTACACTTAGCCACACCATGCTATTTCTAGGATAAAAAAACCTATAAAGAGTTTGAACTCACCAAGGAGGAAGGGAGAGAGGTTTTTCTTTAAAACAAAACACACACAAAAAAAGGAGATTATTTGCTGTTTCTTCCTTTTGCAGTTTCTCCTTCCCCCAGCTCCCAGTACCACCTGTATCAGATGGGATTTGCCAGCTCTGGCAAATGCCATCTCACAATCACTTTGGGGCCTGACTATGCGTGCTAGAAACCACCACCATCATGAAGCAGCCCAGCAAATGCCTGTTCCCTGATTGATAAAAACCTCCATTTATTAAACCTAGACAAAGCTGCTATGGAGTCAGCTGTTCTTACCTTCAGGGTTTTGGATGACCAGAGTCGCAGCACTATTTGCCGGCTGGAGGGCATTCATAGCTGGGATCCCTGTGTACCTGGTTCACCTGAGCCTGGAAAAGACAAGTATGGAGATATAAGGAGGTCTTGACATTATATATCTGGCAGCTGCATTTGCTGGTCCGTTCTGCAGGAATTCAAAATAAAAGACAGTCTCATCAAGACTTTTTCTGCACTGAAAGTGGGGAAAGATGTGGCTGAGCCACTTTCTTCTGCACCAAACTGACAAGATCAGTATAAAGAATTCACACCACCCTGGGACTTACTTCAAAAACATATAAAGAATTAAACAAAGCAGTGCCCCAGCAAGAGTGGTATTTGTTGGGCGGGTAGGGGAAGCCTGTGGGGCATTTGGTTTTTGAGAGTTTTGGGCAGCACGAAGGAGCACGGGGCTGGGTGCTGACCCCACGCCACAGAGCCTGTTTGGGCTGGCTGTGCTCAGAATGTTAAAAAGGGCACGCTGGCTTCGTGCCATGTTCATAAACACATCCATCAAGTGCAACCTTTGGGGAACAGGCTCTACTGAAACCATTCACTTGCTGAAAAACAAACTGCCATTCTTTACCTTCTAACCCTTCAGCAAAGCAGTTTCTCTCCACTCCTGAATGTAAAATCCATTCACTGCATCCGCTATGCAAATGCTATTTAAAATTCACTCACATAGTGAATTTTATAGCTCATTCACACTCAGCTCAGAAGCTGAGAATGGCCCTGTAACAACATACGCACATTTTCGACTAAAGCAGAATTATGCTAAAAACAACTGAATGAGGAGTCCATGAGGCTTGGCTTGGTTACATTGTACTGAAAAACACCTAACCCTGTGGGCAGAGAGCAAGACAGATGAGATGAGGCTCCTAACTACTATAATTTTTATTCATTAACACAGAGACGTATCAGCAGGCTATGGGACCCCTCCAGAGCACTGACCCTCTTCACACACCACTCACTTTCTCCTCTCCATAAGCTGTATTTTTAGGAGCGCCCCCCGACCAGGATTGATCAGCTTCAAGATACTGATTGTACTAAGTTATGTTTTTTCCAGAAAATCTAATGCAAGTTTCTTGCTCACTGGCACAAGCAGTAACGGGCAACCCTTTCGCTGCACTTTTCTCCCGACACGCACGGCCTGTGGTGGGACGAGGGAGCGCAGTCCAGGGGGCAGGGATGCGGTGGGCACAGGAGGCCATCAACACACAGCGGGACACAACCAGCCTCCCCCTGTACCAGCAACCTGTCCGCATCTCTTACCTGAGGGGAAACAGCTCCAGTGGCTCCATGTCACCCTGTCCTTGCCTGGAAGCCACACTGTGGAAGCACCAGGGAGGAGGGGCTCTGCAGGGGTGTCCTAGGACTGCCCTTCCAGCATGGCTGGGGACTTAACACCTCGCACCTGGGGCACACAGCTGGTGTGTGCACAGCAATCACAATCTGGAGCTGCTGCACAGCACCTGCTGCCCATATATACTACATACGGTAGCTACCCCAGCTAGCATAAAAGATATAAGCAAGTCCACATATCTGGGATTTTTTAAGACACCTAGAGAGCAAGTGAACAAAATCTACAATTTCTCAACCAAGCAGGAAACATTTGAAACAATTCCTTCAAAGCAACCCGCTCGTGAGCCCAAACATGTGGTTTCCGTCATTAAAGGACAGCAACACAGGTGAGATTCTATAATTTATTACCATTGCTAAGATGAACACAGATACTTGATACCCAATCTTATGCAGAACTGTAAAAAAATAGTTTTAATACAGTATCAAAATTTACACAAGTGTCGTGTCAAAAGACCAGTGTCCCTCAAATTAGCCCCTGCACATACATACTGCAGGCACAAGTACAAGTTTTACATCTTTTCATACATATATATAGATATATAGGAATACAACAATTTAAGTTTAACTATGCAAACAATATGTATGGGAGAAAACAAGATGTAAAGATAACAGACAACACAACTGTTTGGTCTGGGTTATATATATAAAAAATTATGCAAGAGTGCCATGTTTCACAATGGAAGGCCGGATTCTGCATTTCCAACTCCAGGAGAAGGAGAAAACAGGAGTTTTGCCCAAGAAAGCAATGCTAGATCAGAGGCCTTACGTCGAATGGTACCAAGTAAAAATAACAACAGAAACCAATATAATTACTGCTGCAAATTAACACACTTTTTCTGAAGACAGCAGATTTACATCATACTCCTATATAACAAAAGATTGTACAGCAACTGAGCTACATTCCACTGCAAATAGGCCACGAATACAGCACGTTGCAAGCTCAAAGAAAACGGAGGTTCTGACTTTGGCTCAAATCTTAGTAACCAAGAACAAACCAGAAACCTAGGAATTGTTGCATTCCTATTTTTTTTTTAAACTTTTATTAGTCTTTTTGATGCTCAGCTACAGTAAAAAGTTAAGCAACAGCATTCTGTCACAAGCCTGTTGCACATTCATACATGAAACTATCATTGCTTTTAGATATACACAAAATACCTATCATTGCAATTCAATACACACAACTAGTATCATATACATAGATAAAAATAAACTAAGCACATCTAGGGCGCCGTCTGGTCAAATCTCAGGCAATCAGAATGACACCTTTCTGCCTCATAATAATGAAGGACATGCTCTGAGTATAATAAAACCTTTTTCTTTGAAAGAACACAAGAGTGGCAAGAAAAGCTTTTTTTTATAATGCAGTGCAATCTTTTAAAACCTTGTAGACTCTCATTAAATAAACCAGCATGTTTCTAAATTAAACAGTAGAAATTAGCATCCTGACAACTGGAAAATACTTAAAAAAGAAAAACACCTCTGATGGAAATTCTGATTTGAGACCTGTAATAGTGATACCTAGGTATTCTGTTCATTAAAGGGCTATGAACATCCTACACGTCTTCAGAAGATGTGCATCAAAGTGAATCAAAAAGAAAGCTATCTTTACTTTCATTTAGAAAGAAATTGCGTTTCACTACAAGTACTGTAGTTATGCTACACTACTGGCTGGTTAGGAGACTTTATGGTCTTTTAGCACCTCCAAAGACAGGTATTCTACCAAAGCAAAAAAAATCATCTGGAAATTGCCTAAGCACCATTAACCAATATTTTACAGACTGAAGTGTGAATTACTCAGAAGTGACCTCAAAACTGTGGAGACCAAAGGCACAGTTTATCAATGTCTCTCCAGTCTGGTGAAAAATCTCTGTTAAATCCAGTGGCAAAATTTATTCAGACTGTAACTAGAGATTCACTGCAACTAACCAAAATAAAACTTATTTTATGTAACTCCTGCAGAATCCCAATTATCTTTTAGTTAGGATGCAAATACCTCAGTGCTTCTAAATGTGGTGTTGCTGAAGTGTCGACGCAGCAGCAGCATTTCACTAGCCAGTATACTGGAACAGCAGTATTGGGGAACGCTGACAACATGGCTCCTCTCAAAGACCTTTGTGCAGAATCTCAACAAAGTCTCGTGTAGTGCATAGACATCCTGTTGTCAGCTGGGAAGTCGCCGTGGACACAGTCAGTTCTTCCTCTCTCATCTGCAGTTCGAACTCTTAGAGAGAGGGCTTGCTCAGGGCCTTTTACATAGGTCCTTTATACTGATTTCCTGACAAATGTTGTCTAATTCCAGGGCACGACCCTGCAGCATCTCCAAGTTTCCTCCACACAACCTAGGGGGAGGGATGAAAGACATCTCATTATCACCAGTGAAAGTATACTGGTGTTCATTAGACATGCATCTGGAAATGCCAGACGTTCATTAAGCAGACCATGCAGCACAGGTAAGGACAGAGGGGAAGGACAAACAACAGGGGAAGAGAATACTTCTCAAGGGATACAACATTCCTTCTGAACACAGAAAGCACATGCTTCTAGATAAAAATGATTAAAAACAGAGACAAATGAACCAGCACAGGCATCACCAGGATATTTTGTGCTTCAGATATAAGACTGAGGGTGTTTACAAGCCTCAACTGAAACTTTGCTCAACTATTTCCCAAACCACATCTCTTGCAGAAAGCAATTCAGAAGCACGAAGCTCAGTCTAGAGGAGTCTAAACATTTCTAGTTTAAACAGCACAGAGCAGTTCTCACATTTTTCAAATAATTTATTGTTCTCCTGAAGTCAAGCAAGACATTAAAAGTGTTTATTTAATTTTTTCTTCCTTGAGATCAGAAGAATTGTGCATGTAGTCGCTGTTCTATACATGCTTGTGTGTTTTGTAGAACCAAAGTGAAATCTACAATGCAACAGAAGTTAGCGATTTTTTTCTTAGTGTAGATGTTATAAAGGTTTCCTTCCTCGTACTCACATCTACTCCCATTCATGATCGCGTAACATCCATGTTACAATCATGGAATTAAAAATGCAGAAAAGTTATAACAAAAAAAAAATTAGGGAAATGATTTATAAAAAGATGGACAGATTATAAGCAGGAGAATCAGTTGCTTGTGTTGTATCACCAGGCATCTCTTCCAGGGCCCACGAGAAACAAAAGTGGTGATTACCACCATACTGTGTATTGAAATTTGAGATTATTTCTGTTTAAAAATTATGAACTAGCAATCAACTAAATAATAACTGCTACTAAACCACTCAATCTCTGCAGCAATAGCCCTATGACAGTTGAGAAAAGCAAAATCTGTTTTCCATTGTCATTATTTATTATTTGTATTTTAACACTGCCTAAAGCCCAGGAGTAAACAGAGATTGCATTAGCTGGAACTGAAGAAACACAAAGCAGCTAGCACCCTGAAAAGGTACTACCAGTCACAGTTCCTACAGCTGATGAGCAAAGGCAGAACACCACCAAGATCCTACTGTTGTTCTGTTCAAGAGGTGGGAAAATAACCCAGTTCCTCTCAGTCTTTGCTGAAGAAAACCTGAGTATAAGCATGAAAAACAGAAACACTCCAAGACTGGAAGCAATAAGACTACAGTCTTACTAAACAGGACCAGAAAAATTAAAGTCCTTTAAAGGTGACTGTCTTTAATACCAATGGGTGGGCATAATCCAAACCCTGCAAACTTTCAATGTAACCAGAATCTTGCAGCCTCAAGTCAGAAGTTACTATCATAAAAATACACATGATTTATTTATGTTTGCTGTACTATGAAACACTGTGCCATGGTGAAAGGATGAAAAATTGACAAAATCTCCCAAAACAGCTGTCTATGGCTGAGCCATCGGAAATGGCCAAGGGCTGGATACGATGAGACAGATGATTCTTTCCAACAATTTGTTACTGATTTTCCTAACAGTATTATCAAAAAGAAAGGTCTTTTGGATAGCTTTTGTGAGAAGGCACATTGTATCTACATATGCCTTTCAACAATTTTTCTGGTCAATAAACATTAGATGATATTTACCAAGCAGCTAATGCTGACACCGCAATAAACTAAAAGGTGACACTTCCCAAAGTCCTTTATTTCCAGCTGAAAAAATGACCCCTGATTGCTAGCAATGGAAAAACACATACAAGACAGCCCTGAAAAGCTGACATCCTAAGCAAAATTACAAGGTGGGGTCAAAAGGAACAGTCTCCTGCTGTTTTCATGGTAGGAAATAGTGAAATCTTTACCAGTAACCGCTTTTTGCATACAGTGCAACAGATACCTGGGTCTCAAAGGCATCGGAGTAATTTGATTTGCCTTCTTTTCAGAAACACAGGATGATATAGCTAAATTTCTGCAGATTTATCACCAAACTCTCCTTTCGTGCTGGCATATGTACAGCTCTTTGCACAGTCATCATAGCTGTACATATTGCTGCCTTCTGCGCACAGAGTTATTTGGCCCTCTGTATTGTATATGCATCTTGGATTTGCGTATAGGGTTGTTTTCTTCTCAGGTCACTTGTTCAACACTGACTTGTCACAAGCAGTGGAAGTCACAAGCACTAATGGAAGTACTTTGCATTTACAAGCACTCAAAAAAACCTGTAACACTTGAACATACCTGAATGTGTTTTAAATAGTTATGACAGTAAAAAGCTCAGTACCAAAAACCTCACTCAAAATTTCAGCAGAAACCTTGACTGAATAAAGGACAGCTCTGAGGCTGATTATATTCAGGGTGATTAATTTCTAGCTTATCCCCAACACCCAGGAGTGAAAAGACAGAGAAAGTATCTCACTGGAAGCCAGGCAGAAACCGGCACCTTAACTGCAGATGACAACAGCTCTGTCACCTGTGGCTGTGGCAGCATTCAAGACCCATGGTACTTCATGTGCAGCATGAAATACTCGTGGAGACCTCTGGGCTCCCTGATCCCTCCTGCCCAGCTGCCCCACAAATCCCATCCAGCATCTTCCCATTGGCTTCCAGGCTCCCCAGCCCAAATGAGTGTGCTGCACCCCTGTGAATAAAACTTAGTGGTAGCCTGATGGAAATCACAAAGAACAACCCTCCACTCTTAATCCAGACAATTCCTGTGCTTTGAAATTACCTCCACACTCACAAACTACCTCTAAACTTGATGCTACGTTCTCATAAGTCAATGCAAATATATAAATACAATGCAAAACCATTCCCAAATACATTGTTGATGAAGTGGTACCAATACCATACACACATCCTGAGGAGAGAATTCCTACAGTCATTATCTTAATAAAATATAAACATGCTCATATAACACCATAAAGTTCCTACAACATGAATTACACATCCAAAGAATGCATTTTAGTACCAATCAAGACTATGCACCAAAATTACAGAGCCCAAAATGAAACTTGTCATCATTCCACTGTTTTCAAAGGCAAACGATGCTGTGGCAAATGTTTCATGTAAAACACCCACAGTGCATAAAGCTGGAGCAAAACAGTGAGCTACAAGCTGGAAGGAACTGCAATGAGAATGCAAAAGAAAAGAAAAGTTATAATTAGTTTACCACAAATCCACTGTACTTTTAACATGGACTAGATGGATATAAGAAAAAGTAAAACCAGAAAGGAAATAACCAACTACTTTAAAAGTATAATAATATATCAATAGTCAAATCAGACATAGATTATAAAAGTCAGAAGAAAAGGTAGCATTTCAATGACAGCAGCAGAATGGCTAGGGAACAAAGAGACAAGGCAGAATACAAGTATATATTTGGGATTTACAAAAAATGAATTAATAATGTCAAATTTAGTATATTAGCATTTTAGAAGTGGCATTACTTACATCACGAGAACTTTTATGGATTACTATTAAATATGTATTAGTTAGAAACTGCTTTTTTATCCATAAATTACAAAGGAATAGTGTAGGAAGGAAAATATATAGGTGCCATTGTACAGATGGGGAAATTGGAAATTGAGGCTGCCAGATTTTATCATACTTGCCAAATTTTATTCTTAAGAAGGACAAATTCAGTTCAGCTGAGTCATACAGTACTTTATTGCAGAAATATTATCACACATAGATTTTTCTGATCAATACTAACCAACATGTTAAACTTATGGTGTTCCTAATAAAACAGTAATTGCATTACAGAAACAGTAATTGACTTAATTTCCATATAAAATCTTCAAGGGCATATTGTCAGCATTTAAAAAAAACTGCTTTGCATCTTCAGGTATCTCCAGGATCAACATAGAATATAAAATTAAATACCTTAAACTTATACTGCACATTTATGCAGCCACAGTTTTTTTCTGTCTCACTAAGGTAGTGGTAAGAGTCTTAAGAGTCTTTAATAGCCTGGTTTATATTTTCCTCAGCTTCCAAGACAAAGGTAAGTTAAAAAAAAAAAAGGAAATTTTATTTTACAAATTTGTTTTGCAGTCACAAATAAGAGTGGTAGTGTAGTTAAGCTTTCATGAGTCCTTCCTGAGCACTGGCATACATATATAACTGACCAATTGCATTTAAAGATAATTAGACTGATTACAGTACTCTGGATTTCAGGGCAGGAGTGATCATTAAGTCTTCATGCCTGACCTCCTGGGTACCACAGAACACTTACTTTTCTGCAGCAGCTCCTATACTTAGCCTCAGACTTCGTCTTTAATTAAAGCATACCTCACTTCAATTTGTAGATGGCATGGTGGAGTTTCTAGTAGGTGATGTAGAGCTCAGGACAGGAAAGCCCAATGCAAGTTTTGCAGGTGAGCCTGGGCCCTTGGTTATTTGGGCAGCCAGACTAGGTAACGATCATCACACCAGAAATAGAAGCCCTCCTCTGCAAAGCAAACCTATGTGGAATAGGCACATCTCCACGCACAAACATGCAGTTTGGTCATATGCAACTTGCAAAAGAAAGAAACACATCCTGCTGTATGAAATATGTATGAAGTATGAAATAACTACTTCTATATCCCTAATGATACCACTTGCACACAGGGAATAATCCCACAACACTGGCAGAGTGAGGAAGATCGCCAAGTTTCAGGCATGGGGATACACAGGGCAATTTCTTCTTTCAGCCACCCTGCATGAGGGATCAGGTCATGTAGGAGCCTTTCTCAGACCAGCTGCAAGGTAATGCTTTTCTCTCTCTTTCAGACCACTGTCCTCACCAGGGGAAGATTCACAGGCAATTTCTTTTTTTTAAGTCCCCTCATTACTCAGGAAAAGAACATCGCTATTTTTAGCAATGATCTCCCTCTGTTTTCTTGTGGATCTGTCCCTTTAAAATACATTTCCTGCCATGCACAAAGGGATTGTACTAATGCTGAGGTTTTGTAACAAAGACTGTTTCTTTCTTGCAGGAATACCAAATTGCCAAATTGGTAAGGAAAAGCAGGCTCCTTACTTTGGCTTGTTCTTCCTCCTGCATCTGATTCTGCTAAGTGATGCACGCGGGAGCTCTGCATTCCCCAGCAAGGCAGGATCAAACCCATATGCTTCACTCTGGGAAACAGCAGGGTCTCCTCCCTGGCTGGGGATGGGGAAGGTTGGGAAGTCTGTTTAGGTGACAGCTCACTTTCTATTTCGAATAGAACAGTATCGTTTATATCTATTTCTGCCTGCTGCAATACCTCCTAGCAAACTAAAAGCTGAGCTTTTATATCATATTGAACCAAATTCTGTGAATTTCTTATCAATCCATTTCAGCAACCAAGGTATCAGCCATTGTTCAAATATTTCACTACACCAACCAGCTGTTACAGGTTGTCAAAAATATGTTGTTAAATGTTCCATTCAGGGAAGTGTCTTTGCCAATGGGTATTTTAAGAGAAATACAAAAGGGTGGGGTTTTTTTCCTGGTAATTATGCATGATCTCTTGACAAAACTAATTGCCTTAGTTTTATTTTCTAGGCACCAGCTGGTGAAATATATGGAAGATGCACTCGAGTACAGTTGAACTGGGCACTCCTAAGCAGCCAGGAACAGTGGTTCACCATACCTGACCTGTATGAGGGGAAGATCAGTGTGCTCACGGGCAGAGTGCTGCTGCTGGGGACCATTAGAGCAGGGACCTGCAAATGTGTGCATGTGGAGAGGGGCTCAAGCACTCTGCTGCTCCTTCCCCCATTCTGAAGCCAGAAAACGAGGCCACCTCAGGTGGCTGAGGTAAAGCCCCACACCAAGTTTTATGTTACACAAAGGGATCTAATTGCTGTAATTTGTGCACAGTTCACTTGCATAAACCTACTTCCTCAGGCTTCACAGAGGAGAAGTCAATGTCACCCAGCCATGTGGAAGATAATCACTCTGCTCGTGAACTCAGATTTCCAGACAAGTCAACACCACTACTGAGCTCTTACTGTGAACTGTGCATCTCCACAAAGCTTAAAAACAGAACACATGTCCACACAAGTCCCTTCCAGCTCTCCCCTGAAGGAGTGCAAACCTACCTCCTCCAAATAACCAGTATGTCCTTGCAATGTCTGTATAGGTGGGAATAACACCCACTTAACCGAACGAATATTAAAGCAGTTTAGCTAGTGAGTGAAGTACAGGAGAGAAGAAGCACACAAAACACCAGAAAACAATCATGTCAGAGCCAGCATTAGTAGACAGGGATACAAAGTCCATGCTCTCTGCTCAGCTCACCACCAGTTTTTAACCCTCTCCAGAGGAGCATAGACACGGATGATGTACATGCTGCGGTGGGACACTGAACTCAGCCAGTTGAACATTGCTAAACCACTGCAACTTGTAACAGCTTTCTAAGTTTTGTTAATTGCAACAGTTTCACTGTTGACACAGGCAGGAACTTGCAAATTTGTCCCTCTGGTTGCTGGTGTCAATGGCTGTTTATCAATGAACGCAGGTCTTTGCAATTCAACCCTGACTTCAGAGTAAATCACAGCTGCTCTCACAGAAGTTTCAACACTGACCTTGGGATCGGGATCATGATGCATGGTCTTCAGCCCAAAGTTCTGCTATTTTTATTATGAATATACCATGTGCATTGGCTTTATCTTTGCATTAAAGTATCTCTCTCTGCATGGGTTATAGGAATCCATTATATTCCACTGGAGAACAAATATGCATCCTAGATGACGTAGAAAGACTTTCTTATTCAGAAAAAATGCAACTTTCAGCTTCAAAGGAAAACTGTACAAGTGTAAGTGACTTGGAAAGCGGACACAGCTGGTGTCACCCCCATTGTGAGGGCCAGATCCCTGCCCCGAGAAACACACAGTCCACAGATGCAATGAGTGACAAACAGAAAAACAATCCCGCTCATGACAGTAACATCCCAGTGGTGGCCACAGGAATGTTGCCAGGACAATACGACACATGTTGAGTAACAGACAGGACGTTTTGCATGGACTGTACCAGAGGAGCGTTACCTTCAGAGCATTTACCACTGAGTCAGACTGCTGAGAGGCTGAGCCATGTCCAGTGGCGCTAGCTGGCTCGTTTGCAGAGCAGTAACTCCCCTCCGCCCCTCCTGGCATCCTAATGGGATCCTTTGCAAAAAATTAAAAACTATTTAATAAAGAAAAGGGTTGGTAGCTAATTAAAACAGATGGCAATTTTTTTTACTGTTTTTTAAAAGGCTGAGAAGCACTGAAGGCATGTTTCACTCCAAAGTCCTCTTTCTGCGCCACAGTAACCAGGACCCATGTGATGTAGCTCAAGCACTAGTGTTGAGTGTCACCCAAACACTCTGGCCCTCAAGGGTGTCAGGACATAGTATTAAAATTTCTTATATATGTACGTTGCCTCACAAAAGTGCAGCACGATTCAGAGAGATGATTTTAACTCCAGAAGAAGGTTTTGAGAATGTCTAATTTTATCCAAATAATTCTGGAGGTTGTTCCTTCCTTCCTTCCTTTAAACGTTGCTGCAAGGTTTGCAACACAAGCTCAGCCACAGCCGACCACGGAAGGAGCCAGGAGCTCCGGGGCTGCCAGCTCACTCCTTCCCTGCCCCTGGCTCCTCCAGTGCAAGGGCATGGCCCCCTGCTTGCCTGTGAGATGTCCATTTATACCCAACAGTGACAACCTCAGGGGCTTTTTACTCCCAGGAAACACCTGGGAGCGTTCTTTAGGACACTGCCAAACAAATGCAAGCTACCTAAACTCTTACAGCATCATCACCTCAAACTTTGCAGGATGTAAAGCATCTCCTGTAGCAACTGCAGTGCCGAGG
This sequence comes from Gallinago undulata, assembly GCA_026546715.1. Lineage (NCBI taxonomy): Eukaryota > Metazoa > Chordata > Aves > Charadriiformes > Scolopacidae > Gallinago > Gallinago undulata. Next base: position 4,362,074 of record JAOTQQ010000023.1, read on the forward strand.
TAACCTGAGCAAGCAGCCTGCTTTGGAGGAGTGCTAAAAATACCCCTGCTGCATTCACGGACAGCAATGGGATAGCTGCACCAACAGAGATGGCCCAAGCAGATGGTTCCAAGGTGCTTTCAACCTGACCTGCTCTTCTACTGTCATTCTTCTTGCAGAATTTTGTTTAAAAAAAAAATATAAAGGAGAAAAACATTTCAAAGACTGAGAGAGGAAAATTTTCTTTCTTACAGAGTAAGAAACACTGTAGGAAACATTAAGAAAGAATGTAGCAGTAATTCCTGCTGGAGCGTGTGGGAAATGCATTTCTGAAAGGAAAAATAATGACAGTGGAAAGAGCCTCTGATCAGAATCAGTGCCCTGATGTGCACTAATTTGCCCCGCTGAGCAAGCACATAGCATGTCAGAGTCTTTTTGGGGGTGTCTATAATCTAAACAATAGGAAAAATGAAGGTGGGTGTGGGAAGAAAAGGCCACAGCAAGATGACATGAGGCTGAACTGCACAGATCCAGCCTGCCTGAAAATATTTCATCGACAAGTAGCCCAGTCCAAAGCAAGTATATATGCTGTGCATGATTTTGTTGGGAAATGCCCAGGCTGTTGTAACCACCACCACGCTGCTCACAGCAGTGCCAGAGGGGCACATCACAGAGAGAATCCTTGCAACTACTGAACACATTAGACTCCATCCCAACAATCGTCTGCATCCAGACTGCAAGACTGAACCTCACATATTCAAAAAACCCTAAAATTAACTAAATAAAATGAGAATGCCACACATGCTAAGCCCAAGGAAAAGGTACCTTGAGCCTGAATAGGAAACCCCACTTGGTGCACACTCATCTCCCAGTGCCATCCTTCTGCTGAGCAACGGTGCAGTGAATTGCAGTAGTGGGCACTGATGGGGCTCATGCCTGGACTGACAATACCGGCACACACAGGACAGCTAGTGCATCATCCTCCAATTCTCCACAGCAATGACTATTAACAATTTGCTGTGATACAAGGAGCGAGGCTTAGGACTTATTTCTCTTTGGGAAGGACTTCTAGATCTGTTAGTGATTGGGCGGACTTAATGCTATACTTTGGGAAAGGAAATGAAAGAGGAAGGAAAAGGGGTAATAAAGCAGATTGGAGCAATTCTGGTTTAGGATAAATTCTGTCAGTCAGCTTTGTCTTTTTTATAACTCAAAGTATTCTGTTCCTTTACTGACTCCGGTGCCAGGAAAGATTTTGGTCGGTTTTGAATGGTTAAATATAAATATTGCTATTAAAAGGCTGGGAAAATTAGTATGATGAAGCTGTAGATCATACATCTAAACCCCTTGAATATGAGACTATCCAGAACTCCTGCAAATTGTGCTCCTGTCAGAGTTCAGGCCTTCCTCCAGGCAGCTGTCCTCCACTGCCTCTTCTGTGCCATATGCAGTCTATTTCTATCTTTCTTCAGAAGAATGAGAAACTTGTTGTGGACACACTGCTTTAAGCAGACAGCATTCTCAACACATGTTGGTAGGAGACTGAAAATTAGTATTTACCCTGTGGACATCCTTCTCCCTCCTCCTTCTGTCTTTGATAAAAGACATAAGCTTTTCTTAAAAAAAATAAGGCTGGTTCTATAGCCCTGGAGCCATATCCTCCAGCTGAGGGAATTCTTATCTCAGGTAATGCCACTCCACAGATCCAGTACAGTTTTTGCCTTCTTTGGAGGATGCTTATTCCAGCAGATGATGGGGAGGGGACCAGCCTGAACATGGGTCTCCTAGTCCTCAGCAAGTCCTGGGAGGCTGTGGACACTTCAGCAGTACTGACTGCATTACGAGTTTTGAGGCAGTGAAGCAAAACAAGAGGAAAAGGCACTTTGCCAAAGTGGTGGTGTCTGAAAACAAGGTACCTTAGGAGACCAGAAGAGTGTGTGTTTCAGACCTATCATCACAGCTGCTGCTTACCAGCGGGGAACATGACAATGTTTAGCCTTCCAGCAGAACTTGATCTGAGTTTCCTTGCACTGAGTCCCTTCTCTGCCACTGCCCAATCCAGATTACAACTGGATCCTAAGTAGGACCTTGAGGATGAGAGAAGAAATCCTGTTCCCTTCCTCCTCTTCTCTAGCTCCACACACAGCACTTGCATTCAGCCACTCAAAGTAGGCATCCTATGTGTCCACATTTTGGACAGATCATTTCATTCACTATCCAGTAACAAAGTTGTGGAAGTGGAACCAAATCAGACAGAAGGGATGAAGTTGTGGCTACATACATATCAACTTTAAGTCTCTTGAGTCATTTTGAATAAAAAGTGCTGCACAACACCAGTGTCTGAGAAAGAATTGGGTTTTTTGCTCATCCCACACTGCTAATGTTCCCTACTGCCCCTGTCCAGCCCTTGTGCCCAAGCTAAAGTATGGTTTGCATGTTACCTCCTCCATGTGAGCAGATTATACCGCTGCAGAAAGCACATTGTCTGAAGCAGGTAAAAACCACGTAATATCATCCACATTTTGCCACAAACATAACAGAGGGAACTGAAATCACTAAATGTGCAGAAAGTTCCACCTTCTGTTGCAAGTAAATCTACAAAATATCTGATGTCAACACGTGACTCTAGTGAATAGAAAGCACAGGAAATCTGACTCAACCCCATAATATCACATAATAAAAAATTAGATTAATGGAAATTTAGCATCTCCCTCACATTGACTGCAGGATACTCAGGCCATTCTCCCATAGCGCCAGAGGCAAACCCTGCACTGTATCCTGGTCTCAATCAGAATAAAGACCCCTGTGTAGAACAGGATACTCTTTGAGGGAGAGAACTAATCATAAGCCTTTCTACTTGAGCCAGTAGAAAACATCATTTTTTCAATCCATGCTGTTGATAAGGACAGTCATGAATGAAAACCACTGTAGTGCAAAGGAGTTTATCTGCCAGCCCCTCCGGAGGAAGCCTGCTGGTTGCTGCAACTTCCCTACGGCACGCTGGGATAGCTGAGGAGGAAAAAACAGTCCATCTCTGCCCCGAAGACACTTGCAGTCGCCTCACTAAACCTTCTGAGAGAACACGATTTTCCTGTCCACTGGGCACTGCTCTGATCACTTACCATGGGAGACCTTCCTCAGCACGTGCACAAGATCTCATTCTCCAGCTGCCTTTTATCCCAGATGCAAGTGGTTTACTGGGAAGTGTATCCTTCCTGCTGGGTAACTGCCATACCAGTTCAATTACTACCCAATTTTCAAAGCTTTTTTTCTGTTTTTCCCAGCCCTCAATTTCCCCGTTAGCTCAAAAAAACCACAGGCTGGTTTTGTCAGCTTGTTTCAAACAGGCAGGAGAAAGGAAAAGCAGAAAGCAATAAACTGCAGTATGTTGCTCTGCTGTATTAATAATGCACTAAACAAAACAGCAATGATTTTTTTTTTAGGGAACAGTCCTGTCAATTAAAATACACAACTTTAAAATGATGAAGTTATTCACCATATTTCCTGTTCTCAAAGAAATCAGTAGAAACCTCTACTTCAGCATATTGCTGCTGAAATCCACATATCCTCATAGCATATTTGAAGTATACTCAGATTTCTGAGTGGCCAAAACCACAGCTGGCTACACACCTTCAGAAACAACCTGAAAGCAGCAGGTCCTTCATAAACCTCTTTTGCTAATGATCCTCTATGAGAAAAATGCTCTAGACTGTAGCACCTCCAAATCTTGGAGGCCACACATATAAAGGCCACCACTATTTAAAATCTGGAAAAATCAGTGGACTGTATTGGAAAATCATGACTACAAAGTAATTCCAGACTTTTGGAAAATACTCTGGAAAAATAATAACCTGTCCTTCTTTCTGAACTGCAACTCTTTTTGTACAGCAGGTTTTTCTTGAATTTGTATTTTAGTAACATTAAACCTGTATGCTCTTGCCATTCAGCCTGCCCATGTGCACCGAGATGGAAGCACTGTGCTTGGGACACCCTGAGACAAAGACTGGTTGGAACCTCAGCTGTTGTAAACTGAAGTTGGTCCATGAATGACCTATTAATTTAAACTGAGGATGACAGGACATGAAGGAGCAGGGTGGGTGGATGCTGTTGATTTACTTTCAGCAAATATTTAATGACATCATTAAGTTAAGATGGGTTTGTTCAATGGGTTTTAATTACATTTTAGTGGAAGGATTCCCTATTCTTCTACACGCTCTGGAAGGGAGGAGACAAACATTATTGTACAGTGAGTGACACAGATCTTACAAAAAAACCCAACAAAAAACTAACCAAACAGTTCCCATCTTCTAATTAGACTTATAACAAAAACCATACCGTGTAGAGGAAAAATAAAAAACACAGATCTCAGCAAACAGGTTTTTGAAAGATTTGGAAATGGGTTGATATAAAATGTGATAATCTAATGGAAGGGGGAAGAAAGAGGGAAATGCAAAGTGTTGTAAGGGCTTAAAAATAAACTTGTGTGTGCCTAGGGGCCATACCTGCCATTTTACACCAAAACATACCAGGACTGGAAAAAGCTGGCAAGGATGCAAAACCCCCCAAAAACATGCCTGAAGCAACAGTGGAACTGAAAGAAAAACAACAAAAAGGGATGGAAAGGGACCAAAAGACTTGCAAAGTACAAAATGAGGAAATAGAGGCAGAAAAACCCAGGTGAGAGGGAGCAGAGGGGCTGTGGTTCAGCCCTGCACCACAACTGCCTGGTGGCTTTGGTGCTACATGTTGTGGAAGCCAGGAGCTTCTTGCATCCAGCCTCCGGCTCCACTGGCCCATGCAGTTTGTTTGCTTCAAAAGCAGCATCCTGGCAATACTTCCTTTCCCCTTCATTAAGAGGTAAAGCTAAATTACGAGGACAAAGAGTTAGAAGGGGTAAATGTCTGACAATTCTTCATCTCTGCCTCTTGCTCCCTCCTCCCATGAAACAAATAAAAACTAAAGCAATTTAAATTGGGTGGCTTGCCAAGAATATCCTTTGCAAATGCATTCACTGTCATTATATGACAGATGTCTGCATTCCCATAACATTTCAGCTGAGCTTATCTGCCCTAAAATACCCATATGGAAATTCAGGGATATCTTCAGTTAGTTGACGTGTGGATGCCAGATCTTGATCTCACTCTCCCCAGCATTAGGCACGGATGGCAGCTACGCACCACATCAAGACTGGGAGGACACTCCTCTTTTCAGTTATCTGAAGTTACTTGCTGACATAACAGATCTGTCACAGCCCAGGAAGCTGTAACTGGGATCTGAGTCCATTGTTTGGTCCCTACATATTTTCTTAATTACTGCTGAGTATCTTCATTATAATATGCACAGGCACTGGCCATACTATAATGCTGGTTTTTTTTAATGTTAGCAGTAAAACTCAATGCACAGTGATACTGTACTTTCATGTACATTTTGAGGGAGTAGAAGGCAACAGCACTACCAGAGCCCACGTGCTGCTTCAGCCCCACAGGGGAACTACTCTGGCCTGAAATCCATCCATCAAAACAGAAATGTTCTTGCTCAAATGCTTTTGCCTCTACGCAAAAGTGCTGTCACACACCCTTACCTACACAAGTGTTTGAGAAGCAGCAGCACAAGCTGCACATCCCTTGTCTTGGGCGCAGCCGGCACAGTTTGGCATTCTCAACAGAAGACCCAGCTGCGTACCATAAATCTTGGAAAGTAACTGCTTTCTTGCACAAAAATTCTATTTCTGGCCAGAAACTGAAAGGGTCTGGATCATATCTTGTTATATGCTATTTGAGAGAATGAAAAAAGGAAAAACAACAACAAAAAGAACAGCTAATTAGAGGTCTCACCAACACAGTAAACCAACAACCCATCTACGGCTTCTCATACCTTTTAAACCCACTACTATGCTATAAACTGCCACCAGAACAACTGTGCAGCACAGGAAGAGACATCAACAGGCTTCAGTGCATATGTGCATTTTTATACCTTTCCTATTATCTGATCAAACTAAAATATTGACTCAGTGGTAGTACTCCATTTCCCCTGACAAAGAAGTCCTTCAGTACAGCAGAGTGAACTAAAACTCAGATTCCATTTGAATCTGTGATGGCAGCACTTAAGACCATTTTCTCTGGAAATGTTCTTGCCACTAAATACTAATAAAACCTTTACATTAGAGATCTGCGAAGTTTTGAAAAGAAAACTAATAACTATGGACAGAGACAAGAAAAGCAAAAGAAATTGGAAAAGAACCACACCTAAGTGAAAGATGAAAGGAGTGACTTATTTGAAGAGGCTGTCAACAAGTGTGCGGGTGCATCTTCATGAGTGACACATAAGCAGAAAAGGGGAAAAAGAAGGATATTTAAAGCAGAAAGGAAAAATAAGAAAAGCATGTCAGAAGAAGAGAAAAAAAGCAAGGTAAAGACTCTTCAGTAAAGACCTAGTAGAGGCATCGCACTCACGAGTGTGAGTCGTCACCTCTCTCACAGAAGTGCAATCTTGCAGCTCCCAAGCCTTCTCAGCGCTCCAAGGAGCCATCAGCGAGGTGCTGTGCAAAAAGCAAAAGGCACTCTCTTACTGAGCAACTGGTGAAATGTTAAGGCCCAACACCCTAACTGGGTAAGAGCTGTGCCAAAAACCTTCAGCAGATGTGGAGCTCATCGTATATTTTCAGCTGATTTGTCAAAAGCACTTGGTTTGGCTTAACGCCCAACAAACTCCCATTCCTCCTATTAAATGGAATGAAACCAGTGCCAGGGACTTATGCATTTCCATCCCACATCCTTGTCTTTGTCAGAGGGCCTGATCACCACTGAGAGCATGTTCAGGGTGTTACCCACAGGAACAACAAACCCCCAAAACAAACTCACGTAAATGTAATGCTGAGATAATCAAATGCACAGGCAGAATAAACTTGGTGTCTACATTTCTTTCCTCTCCCCAAAGTAATGAGGAAAGGTAAGATATGGCAGGAAATATGAACCTTTGTCAGCCATTATTTCTAACAATAAAGTATCCAGAGATACTAGGAGATTTTTCAGAACTCTACTACAGATCCTTGTGCCAATAAAACCAAACATAAGACACTCTGACCTGTGTATTTAAAAACAAAAAGTAGTTTGCAGTCTTGGTCACCTAGTTCTTCCCCTTCAAAATCCCACAATCAGCATATTTTGTTTCAATTACTTTTGCAACAGCTACAGGCCTAGGTGCTATTTTCACAAGCACTATTTTCTGGTTTTGGCACCCATCTAAGAGATGTTCAATGAACTCAACACCCACAATGCAGGTGTTCCAGTCTTTGGCAAGATCTGGTAATGCATTTCATGGCTCTTTACCTAAGCACCTCAAACTCCAGACAAATAAAACATACAGCCACTTCTAAAGATTTTGCCCACAAAGAATCTTCTGCAGAATTTATCTCCCAGTATTGTTCCAGACCCAAGACCAACCACAAGAGTCTTTTTCGGGCAGGTTTGTTAACATTTTCCCTGAACACCACTCTTGACAAGAAAATAATATTCTTTATCACTGAAGATCAACCTTTGTCTTTCCTACTGAAGACTGAGCACATGCTAATGGACAGACATGTAATCATTCTTGCCTTCTAGATCAGCAAATTAGGGTACAGACAAGTTACATAAATTGCTGTGTCACCTAGCAAGTCAAGAGCTAAGCTAGAGCTATAGAGGCCCTTCCAACTGTCATTTTACAGGTAAAGAAAAAAACCACCACACTTTACCTAAAATCTGCCTTAAGAAGGGAAATTGTTAGCCTGAGGCTGAGATCTTTGAGCTGATCTTGGCTTATACCAATGAATACATCAGAGCCAGTGGATTTTACTTCGTACTACATTTCACTGCTGCCTTAGATTTTACATTCAAATAGTAGCACTATGTTCAATAAAAAAGCTGTTTTCTTCTTCAGACTAGTATCTTCATTTAACTAGCACTTGATTTAAACAAAATGCAACTTCTTTTTTCTTCCAGGGGGCAACTTCATTTAGACACTTTATGGATTTTTCTAAGGATTACTTAATGAAATATAATATGAATACACTCTGGTTTGTGTGTGTATATATAAAAAAATACAAGTGTCTCTCATTTTTAATGACCTTCAGAATTTTTCATCTGTAAAACCATATTGTGAAAACCTTTGACTTCATATTTGCTTATTTATTCAATTTAATTTCAGTCTTGCATTTATGTATCTAATATATTCCTCAAAATATTAAAAATAATATAAACCAAGTATTATTATTAAAACATTTGCATTTTGAAAGCAAAATATTTTCCTTAACTATAAAAAGTACTTGGTATTTTAATAACAAGAAGCTCTTGGAATAAAACCAGAATGTAAAGGGTCAGTTCAATGTGATTTTCAACTCTTAAATTAATTAACTCTAAGTAGTGGCTTCCAGTGAATTTTTCTTAGCAAAATATCAACACCTGCAAAGGAGAAAAATTAATGAAAGCATTCTCATAATCTTAAATAAATACCCCACTCAATCACAAGCAAGATGAATAAGAGCTGTGAGTGCCCTTGATCACCCAAATGATTAGCCTGAGTGTTCAAATGCAGTAACATCAAATGACAAGTAATACTGGTTTTATCTCAAGCACGAAGACTTGAGTGTTGCTGTCTAGCTGCCGGCTACTGTTCCCACCAACAGAAGTCACCCACCTGGGGCAGCATGCGATTTTCCTCCTCCAGCTGTCTTACTCTTGCCTCCAGCTGCCTAACATAGGACAAGGTTGATTCTAAAAATCAAAAAGAAAAAAACTCATATTAAAAACTCACTGAGATCTGCTTGTGTTTACTAGTGTGAGAGCTTATGCCCCATTCTGACTTGTACTCACAGCAGACTGCCTCTCTCAAATGTCCATTAAACATTCAGCTCTGCTCCTCGCAAGGACAGTGCAAATAGCGCTAATACTAGAATAAATCAAATCCCTTGTTGCTTGTGATTCTAAACTGCTGCGCTTAAAGGTGGTCCCTTCTCAGACACAAGGTATCTTACAGAAAGGCAGCACAGATTTGAGTTCTTCCAACCCACCCCCAAAGCTGTATTTTGGAAATACTCCGCAAGAGTAATGCGTTATCCCACCAAGTCACCACTGAAAAGCCCAGGAAAATACAAAGTGGCCCCTTCTGCAGAGAGTGTCCTCCTCCTGCAGGAAGACACAGTCAGAGTGGCCCCTTCACACAGTCTGGTGGCACACACATCCCCTACCCTCTCAAGCCATCACCCCGCCTGTGGGGAAGCCAGCAGCTTGCCAGCACGGAGGCTCAAGCCTCAGCCAGGGACCAGACATGTTGTCCCAGCTCGAGCCTGTGCTAGAAAGCAGACGTGTGCCCTAGGGCCCCAAGATGGTCTGGAGCCTGGCTGACAGCACAACAGCCCTGGGTCCAGCGCTGTTCACAGCATCTGCTCCTCACCCACACAGGCCAGGGCAGTGTCCTACTAGCACATGCTCTCACAGCTCTGCTTTGCTATGTGGGCTCAGTTGAAGAGCAAAATCTTGCCCACTCTATTCACAAGTAACCTCAATGACCTTCATAAAATAATTTGGTAGATTATGAAGAATATGAGACACTCCTAGCCTGCTCTGTTTCCAAGAACTTAATGTAAGAGGAGATCCATGATTCATCCCTAAAAGCATCTGAGACCTTTCTTATCACACATTTCTTGGGTCAGACAGAACTTCTGCTATAAAAGTCCTATATCTAAGAGGAATACATGCCTGAGAAAGTAGCCCTCATTGACTATAAGACAAAAGATATCTTCTCAGTCCAGAAATCTGCTGTGACTCTTATATCTCCCTGGATATAGATGGAAGTTCATTGTGTGCTTCTGACTCAATGATCCACCCAGCTTTCTCTGAGATGTCAATTCCAGTAACATATTTGTATCATGTAACTAGTCAAGTTATCTCTCTGATGATTAACGGTACAGAACCCATGGGTATTGGGACAGTACTGTCAGCTGAGACAGCTCTGCAAAGCTGCATTGACAAAAGAGCTATTTTCTGGTTTAAATTTACAGAGGGATTTGTGCACCAGTTCACCATGCCAGCCTGCCCATAAAATAAAGGTGGTGGGAAATGAGGTGCCACTTATGAGACTGCAATAGGCTAAAACATGCACACACAGATAGTGCATGGGAATTTACACAACATGAAGTAATTTGTCAAAAATGATTAATACACAGCAAGGTACTGGATTAAAAATAGCATTGTACAATAAAAGGGAAAGAGGTAATCTGAGGTTCTGCACGCTCTGCTGCATAAGGATTTTCATGGCTAGTGATGGGTGCATCTCTGGAGAGTCAGTAAGCCTAGCTCAGATGAGCACTTAGAAGATGAACAGCTTATTCAATTAACTGTATACGACAGGGTCCCTCCCATCAAATCAGCTTCCTACCCAGCAGCAGCACTTTTGGGAGGAGCCACAGAAACTCCCTTACCATTATGGCCATTAGCATAGGCAATAGCTCATTCTACTTCCCAGCTGTGCCCCACCAGCCCATTTCATACAAGCTCCCTTCTAGATTTTCTTTGACTCTGAGTCTCGTGTAATTTTCTATTTTACCACTTATTAGCTCTTCATGTGGTGTATAGCTCTTGGCAAAGTTTGCCTCTCATTTCTATTTCTTCACTCGTATGTTGGGAGTCCAGAATTGAGATCTCTGCTGCTTCAAATGACACAACTCTGCTGTCAGTTCATAGCTTCCCAATGCCAGTTCATACCAGCTGATGATTTGGTCTGGAATCTCCATGCCTGTCAACCCTTCTGAAGTGTGAAACAGTTATTTAAATCTCCTTTTTGTAATCTGATCAAAACAGAAAATTAGGTCATCTACCAGAGGCTTCATCTAGCAAATCCTTATTTATGTGAGTCTTCTCGACACATAGACTAGATGCATATATATTTCAGTATCTGTTAATATATTTATGCTGTGATACTATGAGCTTAGAGGAAAAAATGAGCAGAAAAGCCAGTCAAGGATGTAAGAGACAGAGGAATTGAAAATACACAGAGTGAAACACTGCCATCAGACCTGAAAAAAAAAAAAAAGAAAGAAAAAAAAAAAAGAAAGAAAAAATTTGCATTTTCTAAGTATTTATGGAAAGGCCTATATGATCCATCTATTCTTAATCAGCCTGTTCTAAATAAAGGGCAAATCTTAAAATCCCATCCAGAAACAAGTTACCTGATACCACTCCCATTGTCATTCCAGGCAAATTTTCACAAGACAATTAAGCAATTTAAAACTGAAGCAGAATGAACTGATGATAGTAATGCTTCAGCTTCAGTATCTGAGCTGAAAACAGATGTCTCCCAAAGGGAAAGCAGTACAGAAGCTTAGCATCACTTCCAAAACATTACTGTTGTCTTATAATAAAGCATTTAATAAGATGCTACAGTGTGTCAGGCAACCACTGCTCTGAAACATAACCTGCGCAAACAAGATGATCCCCAGCTGATGTCATTAGTCATAAAACCTTTTTGTGGTTTATCCTTCCCCAGACAGATTTATCTCACATTGCTCATTTTCACAGAGCTGCAAGTACACATAAAAGCCCTCCCTTATTTGCAGAATCTTAAACTTGAGTTGTAAACTGCTTATAGATAAACTTCCAAATACAAATCTGCCAAGCTTCCTCTGCCGAGAACACAACCAGCGAAAAACAGCATCTGTATTAACACCATAAAAGCTCAACTACTACATTCTGGGTGGTAGCTCAGAAACTGTTAACTATGTTGAGATCAAACACATACTCAAATTAAAACAGACAAACAATTAATTTGGGCCCACATCTAAAAAGGATCTGAATCATGACACAGAATCATGACCCTGCAGTAACCAAACAGCTCCATCACCTGTGGGCTCCTTGGTTACATTATTTCCACTCCTTCCCATCTTCCCTCGCTGGGCACTTCTACAGGCACAACAATTTTGCACAATTCCCATTTCCAGGAATGGATCCCTACCAAATAAGCTTCCCTACTTGACCTTCCTGTGTTATTAGCATCACTGAAAATATGATCACTGTGTGGTGCTTCGTTTCAGGGCTGAAACTAAAATTCTTTTCCAAATTGTTAGAGAAACAGTAATATCTTGCTTTTAGGGAAATTCAGTGACAATCCACCCCTTCTCCACATCTGTCACTCTAACATGTTATTAAAGAAATCAATAATATTTATGTAGCTGATGTCTTTTTCTTTTGACATCCACACTCTTGAAGCTAGTAGATATTTTGGGGTTATGTCAAACTCAAATCAGAACTCCAGAGAAAGCAAAACACCAAGGGTTCAACCTACACTTCTGCTTGTTCAAATGAGCTTGAGTAACAAGCACAATACAGCAGGTACAAGATCTAAAAATCAGAGGAGTATTTGAAGTAAAGAAAGAGTAGAAGATGCAACACCTCTAGTACTGAAATAAACACAAGAAGTGCTTTAACTCAACAACTAAAATTCCATTTTTTCTGCATTTTGAAAAAAAACCACAAATTCCAAATTATAGTGGCTATCTGCAAAAACTGAGCATGGGGATTCCACAGACCTCCTTTTGACTAACTTCAAAGGATAAACCCATCAACTCAGAAGATGCTACTTGCTTCATGGAAGTTAAAAAAAAGTATAGAAGGCATTAGGAAAAAAGATTAATACTGTTTGCCTGGATTCCTAGCCATTAAATTATGGCCAGCATGAAGAGAAGATGCTACGCTGGACAGAAGGCTGCTCTGAAACAGCAGCAGCTGGCCCTTACATCCTCACTGCCAGAAAATGAAAAAACACAATTTCATGATAATGCAAACACCACCTCAGTTCCGTTAACATCGACATTTTCTGCATCCACTGGCTCAGCTCTGTTTGGTATTCACGTTCCTAAAGGAGGTCACCAGAATCTGGAGAGCTGTCACATACCGCTATGTATATTTTAAATGCTTAGGGTATAAATGAGGGAAACTGCCAGCAGTTTACCTCAGCAAAGAATTTAGCATGTTATGTGTAGTGATACTTTGATGTATAGCAATGAAGGTTCGGTTAAGGTATATTCAACTTCAACGGGGAAAGTCATTTGTTATACTGCTCTTCCTGCACTGTGTTGGCAGGAATGTAATAACTGCACATCAAATTGGATTTTGGTCATTCAAATCCACACCCAGCACCCCACAATGAAAACTTAATAATCTTTCAATGAATTGAAGATGAAAAACAAGGCTGTACAAGGGCTATTTTAAACCCTCCTGTAATTAACTGACAGATCCATACGTTTATGAAGGGGTTTCTATGCTAACTGGGGAGCAGATTCAATGACAAGCAAAGTATCTCCCTGTCCTATAATTCCTAGTCATCTGATTTAATTACTTCAATATTAATATTCATGACTAAAACACATTATTACTGCAATCCATCCCCTTTCAGCTACGTTGCTTGAATATAAGCAAAAAAAAAAATCACACTGCTGGATTTACACTAATGCAAATTTACACCACCTGCATCTCTAAATTGGGGAAGTTACTCAGTGTTTACACTGGCAGCATCCAGCCTCCCAGTGGCAGGATTAGACGACCTCTGAAGGTCATTTTTAGCCCTGTCTTCTGTGATTTTCTATTATGGTTGCACATCTTACATAACGCTCTTGTTGAATAAGTGCTGGAGAACATCTTATTAAAGTGCAGCCGAATTCCCCTGTAACGCAGCAACATTAGGATTAGTGCTATCATGTAGACAGAAAGACGTTTGCCTAAGGCAAAATTTTATTAAGCTCACCAGAATGTTTAGGAGCTATTTACCACTAAGGCACATATTCTCAGAAAGTTTTGGGACAGTGAACACCGCAGCATTAGCATTACGACAGGGTTTGCATTTCTCAATATTGCTGTTGTCTGAAGTTCTCCCACCCCAAGCTGAGATTTCTTGTGATTAAGGATCCAGCACTTCTTGACTTCTCTCTGTAATTAAAAATATCATTAACTAAGCTTGGCTAGTTCACTGAGCATTTCAAAACTGAACCTAGCAACGGGAGAAACTTACATATGGTAATTCAAACACCCAGAATGCAACGCTACCCCTGCCAATTAGCTTTATTTCTCAGGCAACATGTGCCATGTTTCCCCTTTTCAGCACACAACATACACAGACATGCGCAAACTATGTTATGTCTGTAATCAGATGTTTTTACACAGATTTTATATAAAAATAGTGTTTTCTCAGTTGTAGCAGCTTTTAATCACAAATGATCTATTTATTACAAGAAAAAACACTTCTCGGTGCCTTGAGGCAGCTCTAGCCTTGCCTTTAATGATTCATTGATGCTGTCTGACTGATTGCCAATGTGCTTGCATTTGACTGGATTTAAGTGCCACTTTGATGGCGTGCAGTTGTAGCAAGCTGGTCTGGGCTGAGCAGGCTGCCGTGCACGTGCTTCCCCATGGCAAGGGGCAGGCATCGCTCTGCTGTGGCAGTACCAGGGGTTCCACTCTTGCTGAGGTCACCCAAGGAATGCTCGAGGCCACCCAATTGCTGCTTGTGACACAACCTACTAAAAATATAGGGTTAGCTTCCACTTCAGAACTTCAGTGATTTCGGTTGGCATTTGTTGGAGGTTTTGTTGCACGTTTAGCTTTAGGGTGCAACAAAATTTCCAGTTGAATTAATCTACAAAAAAAAACCAACCAACAAACAAATCTTAAAAATAGTTTAAAAAACTCTCATTGAGAAAGAGAATTATGACTACAGGAGTACCTAAAAATGATACCAGATGACAGGCGAGGTAAGGTTTTGTTTCCTGCTTCTTTGAAAGTATCCGTAATGCTCTCACTAACAGCGATAACACTGTCACGCTAATGGTCTGCTGTAACACTAACCTTGGTTTGTTTGGGTTTTTTGGTGCTAGAGGTGACAACAGCAAAGCTTTTCTTGCTAGCCTGCTTGATATCCTGTTAGCTCCACTTCAGCCTGTGCTAAATGCATTTGCCACGTTATTGATGAAAACAGAGAAAATCAAATCCATTATGCTATTGCTAAAACCTTTCCCACTGGCTGCTAACTTGTTCTGGTATTGATTTTGTGTGTTTCATGATTGGTAAAATCCTTATCGACTCCACTTACTTAACTGCTTGGGTTTATCCCTGTGCCATCACACTCTCATTTGCTCATTAGGAGTGTCCCTGAACTGCAGTCACATGCCCCCAGACTGGAAGCCTAGCAGAAGGAGGGGAGGGGTGTTCAGTGGACTCCTCTGCAAAATCAAACGAAAGACTAGAAAAGGCAAGCCTGAGAACAGAGAAGGTAGATGAGGGCTTGCTCAGAGAGATAAGTAAGGGAGGGTTTCACTACTGGTACACAGAAAGAAATCTACAAAAAGACATTCCGACCGTACACCACTGCCTCCTGATCCCACTGATTTGCATCTATTTAGCATTCTTTTGCTGAAAAGGCCCTGGGTCCCCTGCAAACAGATGGCCAGTGTGAAACCATGCACATCTTCATGGCCCCATGCATCCACAGAGACACCTCCAGCTTCTCCCAGTTCTGCTCTACCCATATCAAGTAACCAGAGGTTTAAACCAACTGTGGTGGCAAATATATCCACTAAAGGTCCCTCCTTGTCCCTGCAACTCCCCACATATGCTCAGAGCTACCTTTCTTATCACGAAGAATTGCATTTCGTAGGCTCCAATTGTCAGATGCTGAAGAAACATAGTGTAGAAAAGTTGGTTTTGTTGAGAATTTTAGTATTGGTACAGCAAATTCTAGGTAATAATTATATTGGCTTCCACTTGAAAGCTTGCAATGTAGGCCAAAATTGAAAATTGCATCTACAGGAATTCTGAATCAGATCAAACCTATGAATCATTTTTATGCTCATCTACTGCCTTATTAGGAGGCAGTTATCCAACCTATAAACTCCTTTTTCATGGGGTACTATTTGTGCGACTCAAAAGCAAATTCAAATGATGCTAAGAGATCAGAAATAGAAGCTTTCACATCACTTAAGGCCCTGAACAAGAGCACATATGCTTTTTCCTGCTGCAACTACAAGATAGATGCCAAAACTCAAAACAAAGATTTATAGCCACATGAATATGTGGAGAAACAACCAACTCAGACGCTTCCTCCTTGGTAAGGCATCTCCTTGTGCGAGTGAAACCAAGAGTTCAAATTCTGAGTTTATATGGGGGCAAGTTTGGATGGAGAGGCAAAGGCAAAGGATCCTGTAGCTGCTTACACCATTAACTAAATTGGTCACCACAGACTGCAAGTGTTTGTCAGCGGACTGTGTCCCACTGTCTATAGGCTGCAGACCATGGCACACAGCAGTTGTGTCAGCGAGTCAACCTTCCCTGATCCCACGCATTCCTCCCAGCTCACAGAGGCCTTCAGTGAGATAGTCTCACCTGGGAGAACCATCACTGGGACGCCACTGGGACAACCATCCATTTGCAGCTTCAAGAGGTATTTGGGCAGCAGGCAGTGCCACAAAAGCAAGAGGGGCAGTAAGGCTACTCTCTCACGGTCTGTTTTTAGCTCCTTGGCTCAGATGCAGTCCTGCCGCCACTCCGTTTCCTGACACAGAAGCATCCCGCAGTGAGCTGCAGAGTGCAGGCAGCAGCACAAAGCCTCGCATAAGCCCTGCCAGGGAGGCAGCTTGGTGACAGCATCTCCCATGTGCAGAACAACACCGGCACATGCAGGCTTCAGGGGAGAAGTATCACGAAATAATAACCCAAGAAAACAGTAAGATTTAATACAGCTACTATCTGTGAGACTTTGCTGCCTCAGGGGTACAGGAAAAGCTGTTGAGAGGGTCAGGAGTCTTTTACGTTCACTCTTAAACTTAGACGTACAGATTTACACCTGGCACATCAAAGATCAGGAAAAAGGCAACCAACCACTTACAACACTGTTTGGCAAATTTCGTAACTGCATTACACAGTGCCCCGCAAACTTCCGTTTGTTTTTCCACCAAACTTTTTGTGGATCCCCTTACTTTTAAGTGTTCTAAACCATTCCTGAGATACAGCAATCCAGAGTGCAGAAAGGTTTTCAGAATGCAGCATGCTGGACAAAAAGAGTAGCATTTACATTTAGCAAACACAGGAGGGATAATAACTGTCCAAACCAAATGAAGAAATCAATTCCTTAACCAATGTCAGAGAGGAGAAGAACGAAAAAGCAAGCCGAATGCCAAGATGCTAAATTTAGATCAGCTCTTATTACCACTCCGCAAGTATCTGCAGACAAAGAACCTTCACATTGAGTCGCCATTGCAGCTCACGCAACCTAAAACTCAGAATTAAAACACACGTCCTCAATACCAAGTTACAATGGCAATCAGTTCTGCAGAAACATACCAAAACATATAAAGCTACATGAATTAATCAAGTAAATTAAAAGACTAATATCCCAGATGTTCTTACAGCTTACATCATCTCCCAACTAAGTATGAAAGTAAAAATATGAGAATTTTTAAATGGTTCTGCCATTTGATCTTGATCAGCACTCAAGCAACAGAATAGAAATTCTCCTACATCCGGCCATCTCACTCACACATACAGAAACATTATGATCCTCCATTCAGAAAACCAACTCAGCACACAGCCTGTATACCATAAAGGAGAGAAGGAATTTAACGTATTTATAGAAAGCTTTCACTTTATCTGTAACAAAAAAACTCAGAGTCTTTTCATAATATTGTGGTTATGAAATAAATATATTCCAGTATTTTATGGATGATGAGGTGTCGATAAGGGACATCATTATTCAAATACAGATACAAGATAAATGCATTTGATAAATAGTGATGAACAGCACAGATGTTTCTCTCTTATGCTTCAAGTCCTTATTTCAATTCTCAACCACAGGATGGAAAAGAAAAAGGAAAAAAACTATTTGGGTTTATTGCCAGAGCTGTAAACATTTCCAAGAATATGTTACTAGCTGTGTTAAAAGCTCTGCCAACATACACTTTCCTATTGGAATAATGAATGATACTTTCTAACGAGCATGAGATTTAATTCTGCATTTCAAACCTGTCCATCAGTCTCCTCCCAAGACACGTCAGGTAGCACTTGAAGGGACAGCATCACAGAGCCTGCAGCTACACACGGTCCCTGCCTCCTGGAGGACTGGACCACATCGTTAAGTGGAGAGGGTAAAGAGGGCACCCACACCTCTCACCTCTACAAACAAAGGCATCAAAACACCCAGCATTTCCACATGCCCACAGGCATGGCCCAAGGCAGGCTGCCTGCAGGGCCAAGATACCTGTCTCAGTGGCCAGTCCCTGCAGTAATGAGCACTTGCCAACAGTGTGGCATCCCCTCCTGGAGGCAGAGCATCAGCAGGAGACACCAGCTACAGCAGGTCACCGCTGCAGCACTGGGACACTTTGTCCGCCTAAAAAGGAGTGAGAGAATGTGCTCCCACAAATCCTGAGGGTATTATTGCAGGATGGATATTTATTGGGAAACACTATATAGGAAAAACTATGAAAACAGCAGGGCTCAGAAGGAAAGAGAAGCTAGATTTATACAATGACCCATCCCTCTGAATGAGCAATGTGGAGCATTCCCACCATCAGGCAAGAGCAGAAGCTGGGGAACCGCCAAAGGAAGACAGGCTAATGTGGGCAAACAGCGCAGATTCAAAATCATCAGGACGAAAGGGAGGTTGGGATTAATTTCTCTACAAAGAGCAATTAAGACATAGGACAGATCATTCAATGTAGTAAATCATGTTGCAAGATTAAATGTGTCCTCTAGTCTGAAACTATCCTCTTGCTTCCCACAGCGCATTAAAGAGCCATCATATAACAACGCCTCTCTATCCCTACTGAGGTTGGTCACATTTGAAGCAGGAAAGATGACCTTTTTGTAAAATTACTCCACCAGCAATCTCAGCAGAGAACCTAGTTCTGAGGAAAAATTAACTATCCATTTCATGCTGGCAGCTACACAAGGAGAAGGCTGTCTGTATAGCTTCCATCTTTTCTGGAAGACTTTTTTGAGCCAATTGTGGAAGGGAGGATAAAAATAAGTATTCAAATGACATGGATTTTAAGCCAAAATCTGTCAATGCAAGTATGTCACTATCTGTAGGTACTCCATCTCCAATAGCCTGTCAGGCCTCATAACTTGAGAGCCTGGGCTGCTTCCTCCTCAGCCAGAGCATCCATGTCTCCAGACAAACTCCCTTGGCGGGGAAAGCCTCCAGCGATCAGCAATTAGTCTAAATATCCAGCTCCGGCTGAGATCAGCACCTTACCAAACTACTTCAGCACTTTGAAAAACTCTGTAGATGTTTCCTGCATCTCCTAGATACATCAAACAAACCTGATCTCAGGGGCACAGAGATGCCTGTACCAGAGAAGACCAGGCACCCAACCAAATGCAGGATTCTGTCCCAGCTTCACCTCTTTATTTCCTTAATTTCTGGAGCTCTGACCCTTGTCCTGATAGGATAATGAGATCAAGCGATTAATCCAGTGAGACTCTCAGCAGTCATTGCTTCTTCAGAACCATATCAAGGGCAGTGACCACCAGACGAAGAGGACTGTGGTGCTGCCCCATTGCCACATTAAAATGCCACATTGCATTTCAAGCATACATGCTCTCCCAGGGACAGGGTTTAGGCACCTTTTACACATTTCCCCATGTACGTGATCAGGCATATGGTTCTCTCTAGCCTGAGCCCATATTTTTCCCTGCCTCATTGCTTTTCCTGCCTTCCTTGAGGTCTCTATGGCTGTATCCTACATTGCTGCTGGGCCTTAGAACTAGCCAAAGAACACATTTTGTTTTGTGAAAGTATACAAATACAAACACACACCATTAAGTGATTCAGAACAATAGCACTTGTGAGAGGCACGACACATGGGAACCTATGCTTTACCAGGACTTCAGAGGAAACCCAATGCACCACATAAACACAGTTTTCTGGTTTCTCAGGCCCTTTTCACAGTTATTTCACTGCAATTATAATATGCTGCAATTGTATTAACATGATGCTGATTAAGATATTAAGAATTTAAAAGTAGTCTCAAACACAGGTAACAAAGCAGAGTACATCTCATTACTGATAGGCTGCACTACACGCATTGATCTGCTTTAAAGCTATCAGCTTAACAATTGTATAAGGATATACTTCCCAGACCCAGCAAATGGAAGCTGAACCCCCCTGTGCTCCCTTTCTCTTTCTGCTAGCAGTGTATCTGCAATGCCTTCGTAGCAAAACCAGACAAGACTTCCCAAGTCAGCATGTTCAATAACCAGCTGCCCATTTCCTGGTCAGCATAACTGATTTCTCCAGTGACCCCAAACAGGTTGCATGGGGACAGCAGGTGTGACATGCTATACTGCCTGTCCTGCCGGCAGCCCCTCCAATGATGTGACTTTTCACCCG
The DNA here is from genome assembly GCA_026546715.1 of Gallinago undulata. Classification (NCBI taxonomy): domain Eukaryota; kingdom Metazoa; phylum Chordata; class Aves; order Charadriiformes; family Scolopacidae; genus Gallinago; species Gallinago undulata. The sequence continues at coordinate 4,382,462 of JAOTQQ010000023.1, forward strand.
TATTAATGAAGCAAATCCTTGGGCTTTAATATGACGCGATCGTCTTCCTAATCAAAGAGGTTAATTAATGGCTTTCGCTTTACTACACTTTCAAAACATTTAGGAGAAAGATTCAAGTATATGTCAAAGCTGCCTTAAATAAAAGATACTAAATCTCCTGCAGAACTGCCCACACAGCTTTGTTGCTACCATTGCCATCAATCACCCAGTAAGGCCATCTCTGAATCCACATCTCCCTCTGAAACACATGAAATGATGCCACACTGCTGTTGGCTGCCTCTGCCCCTTCTCCTTTTATGCTTCAAGTACCATTTAACTCAACGGGGACGAGATCAGTCAAATACAGGGAGTTCTCTAGAACCTGAAAATGGTAAACAGTTGCAATAATTCTGCAAGTCTTTAAATCTTCTGTATTTCTTTAATCAGGGATATAGTACTTTGTTCAGTTGTACAAGAGGCTTCGACATCCAGCCAAAGCTTAGAATGATTCACAGAGCAGTCGAACTTGAGAGCTCTCACAGCTGCTTATCTACATCATCGGAACAAAACAAATATTTTAAACAAGGTCTCCTCTGTTTATTTCCTGGTTACTTCACTAATGGAAAAGCAATTTACATATTTCCTCCCCCCAAACATATAAATAATTGAGAAAAGCTTTTGGTTACAAAGGCTGTTGGAAACTGTCCTGTCCTTCACACTGAGCTCTACACAGAGCAGTTCATTACCAGCCCTTCTGCCACAGCACAAGGAGAGGGGCTGCGTGAGTCCCTCTTGCCCCACTCTGCAGCAGGTCCCTCTTACGCTACACCATGCACACAGAATAACAAGACAGACTTCAAAAATCAAGATTGCACACATTTTTGTGTGCACATACGTGTGCAGTGGGAGTCTTTTTATTCACTACCTGCCTTAGAGTTAGTAGGACTTCTTTCTGGCCAGAGTTTGAAGGCTTTTTTAATAGGATTTCAGGGACTGAAAATTCGCTCCTTCAGCAGACAAAAAGACAGAAGAGATATTTTTTTCTCCTTAGCTGAGCATTTCCTGAGCAGGTGGTAGGGCACAGTCAGAGTTAAGACATCTTTCTGATTAACACTAATACTAAAACTGAAATATAATAATGTTGGGAAACATAATAAATTCTAGAAAAATAAAAAATACTGATGTTTTACTCTCCTAGCAGCTGTGCACTAGGACTGAATCTCCTGAGACCTTCTAGAATGAAGACAAAAAGACATAATTATTCCAAGAGTTCTTTTTGGGCAATAAAAGGCATACATGACTGTAACCACAAACTGAAGGAAAACTACAAGTTGGGGTAAAAATCACAGTTGGGGTGGAGTTACAAATACATACATACAACCCCTGCAATTCACGTTAAAAAGACAACAAAACATGACTACCTACTATTTGATGACACAGGGAGGAGCTTGGATACTATAGCGCTGAGGGCAAAGAAGGTAGAATAAGTGTATAAACGAGCCATCAGGGTAGCTGCTGTAAAAGAATGCAGACAGCATCCTAAAATTTCTGAAAATTGAGAAATATAGACGGCCTCAGAGGTTTAAGGCTAGAAAAATGCCACTAAAACAATGTCGCCTGGCTTCCTGCCCTGCAGAGACAAAGGAATTTGGAGAATAATTCCAGGAATGCCCAGCTTCCTTTCCACTGGTGGAAGGGGATACAGTCAAAAGAAGGCTGTGGGCTCTTTGTCTACAGAAAATTTTGGCAAAAATGGAAAAGCAACTGGACCAAAATTAGGTTTATGAACAACATCTTTCATGTGACATAGGACGTAAACATAAGATCTGTAGTAATAAATTATTGCAGGAGGTTATATTCTCTATTTCTGTGGTTTTTGTGAAGTTTGACAACCAGTTTCAATCCATTCACATTACTTCCTGCCATTCATTGGGATAACCTTGCTTTAACATTCACCAACGGAAACAGCAGGAGAAAACCTATATCACTTATCCTCCATTGCTTCGTTTACATCCCGTCGCACACAAGAAGGAAACCCATCTGCCTCAGCCTGCAAAGCACCACGGAAGGACATCCCGTGATGCTTCCTCCATCCACCTGCTCCTATGGGGGGTATGGGAAGAGGCACCGTAGCACCAAGATTTGTCATGCTGCAGTTAAGTGTTATCAAAGTCCCTAAATACAGTGAGAAATCTTACACAGAAGATGACTCCCAATAACCCACTGGTATTTCCCAGATGGTAACAACTATCTGGCCTCCTCCAGATTTTACCAGAGAACTGCCCTTAGCTCCTCTTGGGCACAAACTGGGGCTTATGGGTCAGGGGCAGGCTTTGCACAGGGCTTGTGCAACTGGCTCTAGAGAAGACAAGGTTTCAGAAGAGGCTGCTGTTCACAAACTCAACAGCAACTTCCAGTCTTAATGAAAACTAACAGAAAAATCTCAAAGCATGAGAATGAAGAGTAAAAGGAATCTTCTTCCTCCCATTCTTCTAATAGCAGCAATTATGACATACAGACTCCAGAAACCATTGACACACAAAACAACTTCTTCCTGGAATTGTGCCAGGAGCTCAGGAAAATTATAAGCTTGACTTTCCTGTAGCATAAACACATTTCAGCGAAGCTCCACAACAACAGCAGCAGCAGAATTATGAGGCAGAGCAGCCGCTCAGTGCTACCTGCCTCTCTGCTGACAGCCGCCAGCACAGCCAGGCCAGCCCACACATTCCAAGGAAAATGGCATTTTCTCAGACAGCTGAGATAACCTTTTCTTGAGCACTCAGGATCCAGGGCTCGCAGGAACCGAACTCTTCCAGCAGAGTGGCAAGTTCCATCATTTCTCATCAGACAAACAGGATTTGGTAGACCAAAGCACTTGGGCATCAAATGGAGCTAGAAAAATGGGAACTGACTGCTTTGTTTTCGGGGGAGTGTTTTGGTTTTTGGTGGTTTTTGCTTGTTTGTTTGGGGGGTGGGTTGATTTTTTGTCCCACTGTTACAAACAGGCAGAAGAAAAAAGGCATTTAACACATCTCTAAACCACTTCATAGGCTGTAAAGAGGTAGTGAGACGATGCTTTTTTTCCACAGCTTTTTACTGTTCTCACACCTGCTTGTTTCAAGCAGGTCTGTAGATAAAGTCCTTCCACACCAATGACTCCCAATATTCCCAAGTTTCATTTTCAGTCTTTGTTAAAGGAATGCTTGCAGGAGCAACTGACATAGTTGGCTGAGTTTTGCCGAGAGCATTTGTTATATCGTGACCAGAGGCCTGGCTCCACAGACAGAACAATTTACACTGTACAGGACAGCACAAAAAGCGCTACAGTTGCAGAACATGTGTGATGACTTCAAGGAGGTTATTAAAAGGCCATGGGCTTTTTCTGGTTTGAATGAAGTACTTTCTTTAGTAAATTATACAAGGATAATATGGAGGGTTAACTTCAGTGATCAGAGCACCAAGCTAGCATTTGATACTGGAGATCAGAATAAGGATTTGGTTTCTGTATTCCCCACAAAGGGAATTGTTACCTGCTCTTATGACAGGCAGCGAACACTCTTCATATCTCTGTTTCATTTTGCTTTTCTATAAACTAACTCAAATTGCTCTAAGGGGCAAACTCTGCATATTTCAGTAATACCCACGCTCCCATGAACCCTGACTCCAAGGGCTGTTCCCCATGATCAGAGAAAAAGGAAAAGCCCAAAATTCAACAGTATTATACCAGATTTACCCAGCTGTATGAATTTGGTAACCATGGTGGAGCCTGTAAGCAAAAAGAATTAGAGTTGCCCGGACAACATTTTACCATAACATTTACAACTGTATCACTGTCATCGTTTCAGTTGAGATGGAGTTAACTTTTTTTGCCAGCAGCTGGTGTGGTGCTATGTTTTGAATTTGGGATGGGAATACTGCTGACAGCAGCACTGGTGTTTCTCGTTGCTGCTAAGCAGTCAAGGCCTTTACTGATCCTCACACCACCCCGCCAGCGGGCAGGCTAGGAGGGCACTAGATGTTGGGAGAGGACACAGCTGGGACAGCTGACCCCAACTGCCCAAAGGGGTATTCCATGCCATGTGATGTCATGCTTAGCATATAAAGCTGGGGGAGGAGGAAGGAAGGAGGGGGATATATTCAGGAGTGATGACATTTGTCTTCCCCAGCAAGTATTACACATGATGGAGCCCTGCTTTTCTGGAGATGGCTGAACTACTGCCTGCTGGTAGGAATCACAGAATGATATGGTGTTGGAAGGGACCTCTGAAGATCATCTAGTCCAACCTTCCTGCCAAAGCATGTCCACCTAGAGCAGGTTACACACAGGAACTTGTCCAGGTGGGTTTTGAACATCTCCAGAGACAGAGACTTCACCACCTTTCTGGGCAGCCTGTTCCAGTGCTCTACCACCCTCAAAGTGAAGAAGTTCTTCCTCATGTTTAGATGGAACTTCTTATATTCAAGTGTGAGCCTGTTTCCTCTTGTCCTGTCACTGGGCACCACTGAAAAAAGACTGTCCCCTTCCTGTTGGCACCCACCCTTTAAGTATTTATGTGTTGATCAGATCCCTCCTCAGCCTTCTCTTCTGCAGACTAAAAAGACCCAAGTCCCTCAGCCTTTCCTCATAAGAGAGATGCTACAGGCCCCTCGTTTTGCTTTGCTTGCATGCATGGCTTTTGCTCTACCTATTAAACTGTCTTTAACTCAACCTACACTTTTTTCCTCACTTTTACTCTTCCTATTCTCTCCATCGCAACCAGGGGGAGTGAATGAGTAGTTCACTGGTTCTAGCTGCTGGCTGGGGTTAAACCACAACAGTCACCTAAACACCAAGTGTGTAACTAAACATCATCTAAGAATCACTGAATGCTGTTGCAGTTGAGAGCACCATTTTCAGCTGAACAAAGAAGAGGTACATCATCATTTGCAGCAACATCATTTCCTGTAGGACTGCTCTGCCTCTGAACTTCTGGTTTTGGCCTCGCATAGAACTTTAAGCATGAACACTAAACACAGATGATCCTCTGACCAGGACACTGCTCCAGGGCAATAAATCATCAAAGACCACCCTCTTATTTCAGACTGGTCACTGAACAGACCGCAGCTTTCCTTACAAAAAATACCAGTAACGAGAAGAGCCTTTTGTCAACTTCCAGATGTGCTTGCTGATTACCCTCCTTACCCAGGACATTTTATATTTTGATGAAAATGCTTGTGCTTGTATTAAGCACAAACCTGTAAGTCACTGTTCTGGCTTAGAAGAATACAAGATTAAGGGGCCAGGTCTCAAAAGGATTGGATCTCTTGATTAGAAAAAGATTACAGGACAGACTCACACTTGGATTTGAAGCTTTCAGTATGGAAAAGAGAAAGAAAGGGAGGCAGAGTCTGAGAAAGGAAACCTGACCTGAATTTGAACTAACAAGCGAGACAAATCTCTTATTGTGGAAGTCAGAGGAATGCAGACCTGTTTGGAAAAGTAAAATCAGAGGAAGTAAGTAATAATCAGTAAACTTATTTCCAGAAAATTACCTTATCTTTCCTGCCTTATCCCGAACATGGACACAACGTTTCTTATAAAGAATTCTCTGTAAAATTAAAAAGAAGTGATTTTTTTTTTCTAGACAGTTTTCTTCAAGTCATCTATTACCTCCAAAGAAAGTCTACAATCCCTTAAGCATCAAAACATTTACCACCGAACATGTTAAATGTTGGCAATAGCCAGTTTTGTTTCAGAAACGCTCACTCTGCGGAATTAAAATTCCTACTTTTCACCATTAGCTCTTGTCAAAGCCCAAATAATATCCACTGCTGGTACCACCTAACCAGTTTCTTTCCTCAGCTGGCAACTAAGTACATTTTAGAACTGTAAAATAAATACATTAAAATAAGTTGAAAGTGTTTTTTGTTGAAGCTGTTATGACTATACATTTGTTAAGTACCATACCCACTGCAACAATGGATGTACTACTGCCAAAAGAGACATTTTACTGTTTTATTAAAAATATTTGTGCTAGCACATAAGATTTCTAAAAAACCCAGTCAAAGTGCAAAAACAGAAGTCAGTGACTATATCATAACTGAGTTCTTAAGATAACACATAGAAAGCTGAAAAAAAAGGTATATGCTCTGCAACTGCACCATGTGTTTATACAATGCGTTTATAGTAAGAATTTCACTGAATTTCACTGAATTATTTTTAGAGTTGGAAGGGACCATAGAGATCATCTAGTCCAATTCCCCTGCTGAAGCAGGATTGCCTAG
>JAOTQQ010000023.1:4388807-4449959 GCA_026546715.1 Gallinago undulata
ATGCTCCAATCCTTGAATCATCTTTGTTGCCCTTCACTGGACTCTTTCCAGTAGCTCCCTGTCCCTCTTGAACTGGGAGATCTTAGCCAGATCTAATCTCTGGCATCTTGATCGATACATAAATTTCATCTGCAAACCATTTTTCCCCACTTCTATATAAATGTTCACACATATGTGTAAAACTAACAGCAGAAATGACTGTTCTAACTGAAAACAAACTCTGTTTCCCTCCAAAGCACAACAGCAAGTGTTCTCGCTCAACTCTATAGTAGCACAGTAATGGTAAGTGAACATGCCAGAAGGCTGCCTGGAGTGACTAGAGCTGACATTTGGACATGTAGAAATGTCCATTTCTATGAATTTGGTAAAGGTGCCTCAGTCCATATTCCCAAGGTGTTCAGATCCAACCTATCTCACAGGGATTTCCTAGGAACAGAACAACACACCATAGACACGTACTGCTTTAAGAACCAACTCAGTTTTCCTAATCTTTAATCAGACGCATATAACTTTTAAAAAGTTTAACACACCAAATTAGGACTAATGCATTTGTTGTGATTTGACTTTCAAATTTAAGAATACTCATGAAGTCACAAGATGCTTTTCCCACAAAGGCAAGACTAAAATTCAGCCCATGCTTAATCTATTTATATAGTCTTTTACCTTCATCTTGTAAGAACATTCAATCAAATCTGCTGATTCAGACAAATGTCTTTACAGGAAAAAGGATATTTGTCCTTTGGATTCAGGTTTGGAAAATATCATAGAAAACACAAGTTTTCACAAATCATGTAGTAAATGCTGATATTCTGCAGAATTGTCTTTGCAAGTTATTTACTGCTTGGAGATCATATTTGAAGAAATTTCACGTCACAGACAAGCTTTCCCACACTGTAAAACAAATAATTTCCCATACTGCATATTGTTACCGTCCCAAATTAAATTCCTTTCCCCATTGAAATAATGGATGAAGCCCATACAACCTACAGTTAATTTAATGCATTGAACAGATCACCTATCAAGCCAAAGTCACTTTGATCCTAAAAAAAAAAAAAAAGACTGTTGAATCAGCAGTGTCACACACTAGATTAAATTTGCCGCTAATCCGATCAGATACACCACTTACTTTGTCCTGCATGTTAAGCGTGCACCCCCACAATCTATTAAAGACCATGTATATCATTAAATAGTGCTGGTTCATAATTTCCAGTTAATGTCTCAGCACAAATTAAAAGGGAGTTTAAATTCTACTTCCCTTTGCTGATGTGTATCTCTGTGATCAGCTGCTTTGCCACCCCTGGCAGGGTGTATTGCCACTAATCGCTTCCGTTTTTACAGTGCAGTAAAATGGGTCATATAACTTTAGAGATGACTGATATCAGAGCAGACACGAGCTAGGAGCCAGTGGAACTGGGCACAAACCACGAATCTGGCCAAACGCTCACTCTGCAGAATCAAAATTCCTACTTTTCACCATTAGCTCTTGTCAAAGCCCAAATAATATCCACTGCTGGTACCACCTAACCAGTTACTTTCCTCAGCTGGCAACTAAGTACATTTCCATCATGCTGAGAGTCATTTCCCAAACACTAGTCTTTACCTGCTAATTGTTAAGTTTACATTTTCACCAGTAATTGGCTTTCACCTGTGGCTGTTGCTGCTATTGCCTTTAAGAGACCTTAAACACTTCTCACCAAGAGCTCACTCTAAGCAAGCATGGCGAGTTGCTTCACACTATAATTAAATCTTCCTGGGCCTGTGAACCACAATATAAAAGTTAATCAAGCATAAAAAAAACAGGGATGTTGTTACTCAAAACACCTAAATTTTACAAGTCATATTTCTTAACTTTGAGATTATTTCACATCTGTCATTCATTTGTTCTAGCTTTGCTGTGAAAAGACTGCAGAAAAAATATATTTATTTGAAATGTCACTTTTAGCAATCTTCATACCAGATTTACGCTCAGTAAGTTCATACTACATTAAATTGAAACTGTTGAATGAAAGATGAGTTTGACTGAACTGCAGTTTTCATAATGTAATGGCACATAATCAAAGGTAAGATTGCTATCCCCAGCAGAGCTCTCTCTAGTGAAAAACCTGTTTCATGGTAACAGGGTAGGTTAATTACTATTTCCCCCCAATAAAATTTTTTTTATATAGTTTTTGCTTATTACATTAGAACAAATGACGCATGCACATTTTTAAATACGGTTTCTCTTTTCATGAAGGTAATCATAATTAGCAAACTCCTAAGTCCTTTCACAGCTTTTAGTCTTTTACTTGAAGAAACTCTCTCTAAGGATCACAACAAAGTCTTCAGATTTTACCCCATTCTTACTAAGGTCATTGTCTGACACTTTCTGGGACTGCAAATTAATAAATAAGCATTTTTCTTACACTGCAACTTTCTTACGTCTTCATATCCATCAACATAACTATTAGCTTCAACACTTAGAGATACACCAACAAAATCAGCTGAAAACACATCGAAAACAGTAGGAGTGGACATATGCCTCCATGTCCTCAAAATTTTGCTTTCTATCTTCTTGTCAAACATGTCTCTTGTATTTGACATGTTTATCAGCTGGATAAATATGCGCATTGTCAAATTTCACACTCAAGCAGCAATTTGACCCAGGGCAGACATTCACATTGTTTATTTTTGCAGCTGGAGAACTTGCAGAAGACAAATATGCTTTGAAAAAGGCAGCGAGATCGAGGTCATATGAATGAAGATTTAAGATTAAGATTTACTTATGCAAAGCACAATTTAAAAAAAAAATAAAAATAATAAATCCCCCAAAATAACATTCAAATGAAGTTAGATCCTGCTGCAAAGAAAAGTCAGAGCACAAATTTCAAAAGTGTGTGTCACTCAGGGCCTTTTTCAAAGAGCTAATATACATGCAGGAACTTGTTGAATGCTTATACAGCTATATGTAACCTCTAAAAAATATGTACCATTTAATATTAGTATGCTGCAGACCTTGTATTTGCTGTGAGAATAGTTCTACTGCCAATTCCCATTAACTAGTTCAGCAATTTATAAAAGTATTGGAGGATGAAATCTTTGACACAATAGAAACTGCGATTTCATCAGAGCATTTTGAAGATCTGCAAAAGATGTTCCTTTATGCCAAACTCAGTCCTGTGTTGTGCAGCTTACCAAGAGGGGCAGTGGTATGAGAGCACTTAAGGAAAAGTAACACCCATTCTGCACACCAGTATTTTCATCCCAGTGTCTTCACAGCACTTTCATTTTCAACCAACGGCTTTCTCACACACATAGAACTTGCCACACAGCAATTATTTAGGATGTTCAAGGGTGGACGAATGATTGTAGTAAAACTAAGACAATCTGAGCCCAGATTGATTTAAAAAACTCCTTTGCATGCCTTTTCATGCTGAAGGCTTAATTATGCTGTTTTTTCAGATTAATACTAGCATAAGGAAGGCCTGTATTTGGTTGCAATGTGGTTTGTCATTTCTTTTACCTATCTGACCTGTAATTTGTACTTTTGCTGGTTTGACTGTTTCTCTGCATCCCCATTTGCAGCCAGCCATGGACCCAAGAGTCGTTTGTCAGAGATTCAAGTTCTGCGCAAGTCGTACATTCTAGCTTGAAAACTGTCACTGGCCATCAGGCACATGCACCATTCGAACACCAAAGTCCACGAGCTTTGCACGGGTGTTTTCAACGATTGTCCTCACACATATCCTGCTCCTACCATGTCTGTTTTGCTATAGAAGCAAGTAATAACCCTTCCAAATGGGAGTTATAAGAACCCATTGCACATGGTGTTATACAGTGTGGAAGAAACAGAAAGAGAATAGAGTCATGAAGGACCTCCTTTAATGCAGTTCAAGGAATTGGTAATATCTGCCCAGCCTCACTGCATGTCTTTCTCTCTGTCCCACATACATGATATAGGTGGGCCAAGCCACACACACAGGGACCCAAAACAGATCCTCTCCTTTAAATGCTCATTTCAAAATGCGAATTGCCCATGTTTATATTTCTGGGGCCTCTTCCCACCTCCAGAGAGAGAGGCCCTCCTCAGCTCGCTTCAAAGAGTATTCACTCACTGACGTACCTCCATGGGAAGAAAATTATAAATTTAAAAATACTTATTGCATTTTCTTTTAAAGCTTTCTAATTCTGAAAGTGTCATAAATGTCATGAACATTAAGATGTATGAGTTCATGTCATATATTTCCTGTAATAAAACAGTTCAAACAATAACCCTATCCTAAAGAGCTATGATGGGAAGCTGTATGGTTAAAATTATTAATGTGCAGGGGCTGAGTGAAAATTTGGTCCTGATTTGTTTACTTGAATTATTCAATGCAAGCAGGTGTGAAGAGAAGCAATTTTCCCTAAAAATAAAGGACAAGTTCCGTATTCTTTATTCTCTCTCTGGCTTCTGTGTCAGAAAATCAGAAAAGCTTTCTAGCTTCCCTTTTAGAAAAAAAAAAAAACAAAACATAAAAGCTTTTTTAAATTACAGGAGCTGTGAAGTGAGTGACTGAAATGATGGGAGCCTGTCCAGGAAGCCGCCCTAGAGGACGTGCTGTCAGTTAAGGATTTGCTTGCAGCTGCAGCAAACTTGTCAACAATCTGAAAACACGTCTTGCCCACAGCCACTGGCCCTCCAACAAACAGGAACGCGGTGGAGCCACAGCTCTTCCTGAGGGTCTGGACCTGACATAGCTGCCCTTGAAACACCAAGTGATGCTTCTTGAGAGAGACATATGGATACCTACCACAGTGTGCCTCTACCATCTACACGTGCTTATGGTTTCAAGTGTGATTTAAAAGAGATTTTGACACCTATAGCAGGATTTAGGTGGAACTCAGACTACTACATCCAAAAACTGTGCTCTCTTCTTTAAATGCACTGGCTTGGGCTCCCTCAATAGGCAGAATGCTAAGGAGTGAATTGTACCAGAACAGTAACTGTTTTACACAGCAGCACGTTTTGTGTAGTCGTGCTGCAGCATATCCACTGCATTTCTCTGGTTCCTTCCATTATCAGAACACCTGCATGCTGCTCCATGAAAGCACAGCACTTTGATTTTCACTTTAAGTTATGTAGATACCATACAAATATTTACATGTATTTGCATTTTCCTATAAAAATTACTGTATTAATAATTGCTCTAGGCACTGTAAGAGGAACTCTAGCTTGTGTAAGAAGCGCAGTCCCTCCCGCTGAGGTGACAGGAGAGCTGACCCCAAGAACAGACCATAAGCTGCCGCTGGCAGCAGAACACATGGGCGCTAATCCCAGGCTGAGACACGACTTTCTTTGTAAACCACAGGACCTCAGGACCTTTTCATTTCCCTCTTTCAGAGGCAACCACTCCAGTAAAAGGAACTGCCTCATGCTATGTGTTTGCATACTGCCTATTCCAGCAGAGCTGCCATACTGCCCGCTCTGATACACAGGCACTGAGGAAACCACATACCATCAAGACAAATTCCCCAAGAAAGAGCCCACTGCAAGTAGCCAAAATGGAACAGCTTGGCCTTGGCTGGCAGCCAAACAGTGTCCCAGCTGAAGCTAACAGTAACTCTTCCACTTCTGTAACGATTAAACTAATGGGTATATTTATAGTGTAAATGCTGCATATATCCACTGTAAATGCTGACATCAACTGTAAAGCCACTGTAAATGCTGACAGTGATTTGTTGTTTAATAAATTACGGGTCTGATTTTCAAAGGCAGCCAAGTGCCAGCTCTGTTCCCGTTGAAGCCACTAAGAAAAAATACCTCTTGACTTCAGTACTCAGATGAAAACTCAAGACTTTTAAAAATCCTTAATTATGTGGAGATGTAAAAGCCCACTGAAAAGAAGTATGTAAAAACATAAACTGCTTAAACAATTCTTTAAATTTACATCAGACCAAATTGTGCAGTTTGCAGGTATTTCATATCAAAGCTGTAACAGATGTGAAAGCCAAAAGGAGCAAAAGACAGAGAGAGGGAGAATTGAGATTCATGACTCTTATGTTTCTTAAATCCAGGTATAATGCATAATGACTGAGTCTTAACCTTGCCCTGAAGTATAATACATGACAGTACACTACTTCTTACAGAAAAGGTAGCTATATCTTGTGGCAGTAACATGTAAAATTTAAATGACATTAATAATTAAGAAGAGATTAATAGATACCGTAAATAAAAAATAAGGTTCGTGAAAATAGCATCACATACATGTTTTAAAACCCTTAACTGAAGGGGGTGTAGTAAACAGTAAAGCACTTGCAGGAAATAATTTTTACTTCCACAAAACAGTCTATCCATTTGTAATGTATTTACCTCGGTAGCTACTATATATCCAGAGTTTCAATACAGGGTTTTCTTAAGGGCAACTTAAAAAAGCTGGATTTTATTAAATGTAAGCAAGGATCAGATCTTTTATCTTTACACATGCCGAGCTCATTTTACTCGGGACCTGATACTGCACATATGTTCAAAGCTGGTATTAAGAGTACAAAGGTTTAGCCACGTATCATAGTTCCTGGGACAAAGCCCATTTCCCCAAGAAATCCCAATTTATTTCAAAAGTATCTCCCCATCCAATCACTAGCAGATGTGATCCTCAGTACCTAGATATTTAGCTACATCCAAGAAGCCAGATACCCTAACATCTGCGTTAATGAAAAAGGTATTTACAAAAGAAGGGCTGGTGAGAAGAACCACCCCTCTCAGGCTCCTGCACCCTTTCTGCACTTAGAAGAAAGAGAGCAGAAATCAGCATCTGCAATTCACACAGAACTAACAGGTCGTCCTTGCCCCTGAGGCAAAAGATAACAGTTATAAGAATCTCATAAATAATTATTACTAAAATAACTTCTTGCATGAGGTTCCACAAATATATTAGGCAAACGAAGGGCACTTAAAACAGTGAAACACTTGCTTATTTGGAGTTATTTGGGTGCAACAAGCTCTCAGCAACTGCTCTCTACTGTAAATTATGACAACAGGCTACATTATAAAATACCCTGGGGAAGGGATGACATCGGAAAGCAGCCACAGCTTTCGATTGCACAAGGCGGACAGACGTCTCTGCATTTCAGAAATCGTTCTTCAGACCGGAATATTGAGCCCTCAACAGGCAGAGCATTTCCCATCCCTAACCACGTTCTCAGCTGAGATCTTACCGGTGAAAAGCCTGAAGAGCAACAGTATCACCAGTACACCATGCGGCCCCCCTCCCCTACTGGTGTCCCACACAAAGCTGAATTGAAAAAAAGCCACTTCTGAGGAGCTCATAGAACCCAAAGAGCAGTTAATGGAAGAGAAAAAATTCCCTTCCAGGACACCAGAGACCTCAGCCAGCAGATTTCACCTGAGAGTAAACGTTTCAATGCTTGAGCTATAAACCTCCAGAAATAGGACTTCAAGATTATAATTTTCACGTTCCCTTGGCTAAAGTGTTACTCTAAAAAGAAACTGCTAAAGAGACATCTCTCTCAGGTAAGATTAAAATTAAGGTCTCAGGGCAAGTAAGTTAAATGCAGAATCTATATGTATTTAAGAGACCCATTTATTCCATACAGTTATATTTCTCGCTGATCTTCTTTTTCTCTTCACACAATTACATTTAGAATTAATAGGATTTAGAATTATATTTAGAATTACATAGTCAAAACTGTAGAGCTGTGTCCATCTTTTTAAGAAGCTTTCAAAAACAATTTTCTCAAAGATTTATCAACCAGCTGAACTAGATATGGATTTGTTTTCCCATTTTGCAATTTTCCAGGTATCAGGATTTTTTTTAAAAAATAATGCTTATACAAAATTCAGCTTAAAAAAGGTACCTGCTAATAACAACCATTTTGCTTAATGGTAGTTGTACAGACGTTGCAGTAAGAGATTGCTTACATCTGCAAACAGAAACCATTTATAAAAATTACTCTTATAACCCACCACACATAAATCTATGGGAAATCAATGCCCGCGGTTTCTATTAGGAAGCAGTAATGAATTATTACTTAACCAAGAGGTAAAATAAGCTCTTTTGCTTTTTTCCCCTGTAAAATTCTGAAGGCCAGGTCCAAAGGCCTTAATAGTCAGTGAAGCTCCATACTGATGACACCCTTTGCCTGTCCTTAATCTCATCAACAAATTCTATCATATCCTTCAGAGAAAATCCTGTAGTTGTTTTAAATATGTCTAATCCATAAGGACAAAGCTTTAATGAGTTTCTAAATTTATATCTTAAGAAGTAAAATAAAATAAAATAAAATAAAACCCTGTGACCTAGAATCTATTCCAAAGCACCACTCATCTTTTCATGGGCTCTGCACTCTCTTGCAGTGGATTCTCCAGATCAGATTAACTCAGTACACAAGCCAAAAGGCAGAAAACAGGAAAGAATTCTCATGCTGCACAGAAATAAGGGTTGCACCATATCCCTCAAAAGACAGCCAAGGGGCCACGCTCTACATACCCACTGTCAGCCCAGAGAAGAGGCCACCTCATCTACCTGCAGGTGGAAGTCAGTAAAAAGCTACATGCATGAATAGTGGTTATGCAATTTGACGTGCAACTTGCTAATGGCACATGCACATGTGTACGTGTGTATATAAATGCTTGTGTTAATAGGGAGATAAAGAAAATGTATATGCATTTAAAGAAAAGATAATGTAAAATTTATACGCAAAAAAATCTTCACTACTATCACTCTCCAGCACAGAGGCAAAGGCAGATTTTACCTTTCAATGAACAAAGAGTTTCCTACTTGTTTAGCCAAACATAGGAATGGCTTAACATTCACCAGAGCTTCCTTCAATAAGGGGACTGTGAAGCAATGGCGCTGACAGCCTGGGGGGACTGTGAAATGTTTGTCACTGGGGGTCTGAAGAACAAGTTAGAGAAACATTTGTCAGGGAGGGTTGGGATGGAGCTGACTCTGCCCTGGGCAAGGAAGTGAGTGAGTTAGCTGACCATAGATAGAGTCCTTTCCATGTGAGTTTTCTGTGAGAGTGGGTGTGTGTCTGACAGCAGCACCCCAGCTCTAGATGAGAGATACCACTTTTACTGAGAATGAGAAGTCAGATAACGAGGGATGGAACAGATCCCTGGGACCAGTAACAGACTTCTTGATTCTCACTGTCCATCCCTTAGGTGGTTTAATAAAGGGCAGGATATTGTACATCATAAAACCAAAGAGAAAATTCATAAGAATTGCTTGTGTTCCACTGAGTTTGTTTATAATTTGACGGTTCTGCAATTTATAAGGAATAGAATGGTACTTGCCACACAGACTTTATCAACCTGAGAACAATAACATCCCAGTCTGTTACTTAGGGTTTATTACACTTCTAGTAAAATGACAAATGAAAGCAAACGCCAATCTTTCACTAGTTCCTATTCAAGAATTTAAATTCCTTCAAATGACCCAATTCTGTACCCTCCAGGAAACTGCAAGTCAAAATCATCTACTTAGCTCCTCTTTATTTAATTTTTCATTTAAATTTATTCACTTTAAGGTAAATAAAAGGAACCAAAGCTGGTAAGCAGCTAGGGGAGTGGAATATGAGTGGGTGCAATCATGGGAAAAAGAAGGAAATATACTACATGCATGCATTATGTACGAAAAAATATATGGAAAATAGATAAACAATAAACAATGCATTTATCATCACACTGATCATTATAGCTGCCTACTGTAGTGCTCTTTGCATCCCTTCTCTGCTGTTATTGTTTTTTTAGTGTCGTTGTGGAAAGAACAATACTCCTTTGTGTTTTCACATTGCCAGGCACATTTGGGCTGATGCTGCGATCTAGCCCATGTGGACCTGCAAAGCTAATGTAAGATACAGCAGGGAGGACCAAGACAGAAAGTAGCAGAAGGGCAGCAACCAACATCTGCTGCAGTAGATGAAAGTACAAACCAACTTCTTTAGTCTTCTCTGTTCTTGAACAGATTTGGATATTGCTCTTAAGACTTGACCTGGAGTAAGTCGTGACTACATCACAAAGACAGGGCACAGGGCAATAAAACGTAACTTCAAGTTATCACACCTTTTCACTCCTAATGGTGATAAAATAGTGCCCATTGACGTTTTGACCTTCTCCCACCTGGTGCAAGGCAGAATCCTAGAGAAAGATCTGCCCTTTGTAAAAACAGACGGGAATGCCAGGCACACAACAACGAAGAGTGGTCCCTGTCATGTCGCTGGTGTACAAGACTGAGGAGATGGAGCAGCTAAAACCCCAAACCAAGCAGCTCTTGTACTGTGCACCTCTTTATTTTTGGTCCTGCAGCTTCTTTCCTACTTGATTCTGCTGAATACAGAATAAGTAATGCCTTTTCTTTTATTTGTGAATACTGTTGGAGAGCTTCTCCCTCACTCTTGTTTCATGTTTATATCTATTCAACCTCTTTTCTAACTGTTCAGCCACATTTTCATATAAAAATGTGTGTATATCTTTAGAATTCAATCCGTATGGTGTTATTTCTGAACATATAGCCTAAACAAAGTTTCTACTTGCAAATTCCCTTAATTATAACTATACACGTGCACTAAAATAAGTTACAGCATTTAATGCTCACAGACTTCAAAGTTACAGCATCCTCACGATGAGCTCATTTTGAATGACAGCCAAATGATGCATAGAGGCTGTGTCTATACTGCAAAGACTGTGCGTGGAAAATTTCCCACTAAATGAACACATCTCCATGCATGGAAGTGATCTATTTGAGAAAGATGTAACACAAACAATGCAATAGGACTTAAGTATGAAACAAAGCTTCAGCATAAGAGGGTAAATACAGCCTTTAAGTGGACAAATCAAGTTCCCATTTCAGCAACACAGGAGTTGCCATGCTCATCTGAAGTCAGACAAGTCCCCCAGAAATTAGTTCAAGATGTTGCAGAGCAACAGGCAAATACCCCAGCACAGGCTGACACAGGTTTATTTGTCCCTCTCCGTAGGGAACACACCCTGTTCTTTAACAGGAGTAAACAGAATCTTGAAATCTAATTATTGTGGAACACAGGTTGTTCCAGTTGGTTATAATGACCCTGAACATTACCACTATTCACATTCCAGTCTTTTTTCAATTATGAATACCTTTTTAAGTATCAACCACCTCTTTTGGTTGTAAATTTTAATTATATTTTTAAACAACATGTTTGCTTATTTATTTTTTATTTCCAGCTATTGTATTTCATTATCTCCTACATTTTCTAGTAGTAAAATAATGCTTCAATCGGTGTTTTGCAGTTACTCATTGTTTATATATTTCCAAATTCATTCTCCTCCTCTTCTCCTCAGGGATTAAAAAAAAAATAAAGTAATCTTTTCCAGCTGTCCATCAATTTATTCTTTTTTGTCCCTGAGACAGAGAAGATCAGAACTTCACTTCTTATTTACAACAAAGCTTACACAAAATACGGATGCATTACAACATTCTCTGTAGCATTCACAACTCCACAGGGCCACTTTTCTTTTTCTAACCAACACTGCACATGCACAGGACCCTCCTTTCAGCTGGAATGCCCAGGTTCAACACCAGGGCAATAATGCTATTATTTTAGCACCTTTAGTGCTAAAATCACTTTTAGTGATTTTACTTTCCTATTAAAGTTATCCTTGCTGCACAGTACAGGGGTCATACTGGGGCCACAAAGAATGGTCTGTGTCCTCTGTAGCCTCAAAAATCCAAGTAACAGGAAATGACTCATACCACCAAGGAAAGAATTACATAAAAATGAAAGAGAGGTGCTAACACTACCAAGATAGATAACAAGACAGAATTTATTTTTTTTAAATACTTAGGTTGATGTAATACATTGACTTAACATAAAATACTAGTGGAAATGGATAAATTTATGATATTCAAGTATGTTGATCTTGAGGAAGTTTGTTTTGCTATGGAACACATCTTGAGTAAGTTCATTTCTCCACGCATGAGTCACATATTAAGCAAACACTGTCCACAATGTGTTTTTACTCCCAAAGACATTTGAATATTTTTCTTAAGTGACAGAAGGACAAATATTTGAGAACTCCTTTGGGGAAATCTTTGTTCACTTGCTACTTGACTGGGATTTTCTTCGTGTACTCAATCACACCTTGGTTGTGAATTCTGCAGATGCTCCCTTTGCTGTCTTTCAAATGTCACTCTCTTTTCACGTCCTAACCATTTATTTAAAAACAGTTTTTCTTACTTGGTAAAAAGGTATTTGAAGCCATAGCAGTAATCTAACATTTTCAGCTCCAGTTCTATACTGTGGCAATTAAATTTCATCCCTTGCCTCAAAGTCCTTTTATTATTCTTGATTAGGAACTTACAGATGTGTAGCAGTCATCACATAGAGGCAGAAAGAAGTAGTATGTGGGTAAGCTTAGAGCAAGCTAAGAAAAATTAACAAGCAAAAGGTAAGTTTTTTTTTTACTAGAGGTAACAGTGTTAAATATAGTACTCAAGTGTCCCAAATCCAATAGCAGACTTTCTGTATGTGTGCAAACACTATAAACACCAGATTTTCAGGTGGCAGACTTTGGTCAAGTCAAGGCGAAGAGCAGTATTTCTCCTCAGCTGAAATGCCAGCGCTTTCTGTAATTTCACAGTCAAGTTCACAAAAGGCAACTAATCACTAGAAGCACGTGCCAGCAAGGAAACAAAAGCAGCTCACATTCACCTGCAAGGTCAATACTTTGTCAACAGCAAAAAGTATTTTCTGTGTGAATTTGTAGGTATTTATTTCTCTGGTTGCTCCTGCACTGGTACAGCAAGAGCCAGTGACCCCAAGGAGCACATAGAGGTGCCAGCTGGAACCCCTGCTCTTGTAATTCACAGACCAGCCTTGCATTAGTGGATAGCAAAATGCAGAATCATGAAATTAAAGGAAATGAGATTTAGTTTATATAGAGATGAAGGTATCTGCCTCCTTTTCTTTAACATAACATCTTCCAAGATAAGAGTAAGGACCATCCTGCCAGCAAAGGTATACAGAAGTTCATGTACCCATACTGATTAGACATACTTTCAGGTACAAATCAAATGCAGAGTAATACAAATGCTGTTTTAAGTAAGAGATGGGTCCTGCTGCTTAACACCACTACATCATCTGCATCATGTCCTAACCTGTTAACAGATAACTGGACTTCCCACCCAGACCTCTATGAAAGCTGAGAGAGAGGCTCTAATATAAGCAGCACACCCAGCCCACTAGTAGTAAAACACTGGATATTCTATTTTAAGCCAGTACTGATGCTTCTGTGGTGAAGTTTTCCTTCATCATTCCCAAGAAATACTGAAAAAAATCTGTCATCTTTTAGTAAGCTTTAGTTTTACACCTTTAAAGGAACAAAGATGAAAATTAATAGTGTTAACATATATGCACAATAAGAATATCAGCTGATAGAAATCTGTGTAAAAATGAAAGACAGCTTCTCATTCTTGCAACTTTACTTGCAGCTTGCATTTCTTCCTAAAACTTCAGCAAAGGCCAAGAAACAGACTATCAGAAAACCATCAAGCTAGAATTTCAAGTCAAGTTAAAAAGATCCCAGCTGAGCTGCTCGCTTATATATAAAAGAACCCATGAATTATGGTAAAGAGCTTGATTTCTTTAGCTTTGAACCCCAAAGCAGAATGGTCAAACTCCAAAAACTTTATCCACAGTTTAATTAATCTTATTTTTATAGTTCTGCTGCA
This sequence comes from Gallinago undulata, assembly GCA_026546715.1. Classification (NCBI taxonomy): domain Eukaryota; kingdom Metazoa; phylum Chordata; class Aves; order Charadriiformes; family Scolopacidae; genus Gallinago; species Gallinago undulata. Next base: position 4,402,496 of record JAOTQQ010000023.1, read on the forward strand.
GCATCAATCACCTTTGGATTTGCTGTCAGGCCTTCCTTGTACATCAGACTATGAAATACACACACGGCCCTGCTTCAGCTGTCAGCTCATTCAAGAGAGCACATTGAACGCTACAGCACTATGGAGACAATCACAAACCTACGCTTTTTGCATAGGCTTCTATAGAGGAGGAAGATAAGCAAGAGTTTGGAGTCAACTAGGCACACCAGGTGCCATGGTAATGGAATGAAGTGGTTAAATAAAAGGATTGGAAATTTAACAAGATACATGTTACGTACAAAGGATTCCTTAAAAAAAGTTCAGTACCGGAGCCCGCTTTCAGACAGAGGTTCAGGCAGTTATGCTTTTGACAACAGTGACAGAAGAGTTATGGATACATAATACCATACCTTGCAATTAGATCTACTGTATATAACACAGCTTCAGTGAATTCTAAATCATGAGTTACATAAAATACATCAGATGAGCTTACCTGTTAAAAATGACTCATTTTATTAAGCAGAAGTCAGGGTATGGAAGAAAGATGTAAAAAAAATAAATATATATCTTACAATCACTGGGATGGCCACTATCCAAACCTTTGCAGCTTTTGTAAGAGCTGTCATTATGTATGTAATATAAGAAATAGCTTGAAGATCTGAAAATCTAAGCCAAATTCTTAATCCGTCAGAAGTCTGTTGCACTATGCCACCTTGCATTAGCTAAGGATTTGGCATCTCATCCCTTAACATTTTAAACTTTTATTTGGTGATTTGGATCACCAAAACAAACTGGCACCTGTTCCCCATGACTGCAGGGGGCTGGTTGGATGGAGTCACATCCGTGAGGTCGTTCTTTTAGCACTGCTAAAGGGAAGGAGAGATTTAACTTCCACAGCTCTTTAGTCGGGAATCATTTTCTCTCCTTCTCACTACACTGTCTTTGAATTTCTTTAAACTCTTTTGGGAAGAAAAGAGAAAGAAAGTGAAAGCAGCAAGATATATTAAGATGTTTAAATAAGTAAACAAAAAATAAATCTGTTTTCCAGCTATTACTAAATGAGATTAAATCAGCTCCTGTAATCAGACCCACCTCTTATCAGAGAAAGGAGAAGTGAAGAAACGGCTCTGAAATAAGAACTGGCCTCAATAAAAACATCATTATTCCCTTTCCACTCCACAACCCTAAACATACTCAGTCTTACTTGATTTCACCAACACATGGCCTCAGCAAGTGAGAAGATTCCAAAAATAGTGTCAGCACCAAGACTACTTGCACTGCAACACATTCTCGGACACTTTCCTTCTGATCTATCCCTTCTGTCATGACATCCAGAACATCACTGAAGCTTAGTATCAGACTGTGGCATTCAGAATCTGACACTGCAGCAATTACAGTGTTACTGTGATTGAACATCTCTCCCTGAGTAATCCCCACAGACCGGTACTCTGCATGAGAATTTAACTTTTGAAGAGAACACTGATCTTCTACACTCTGACACAGGATGTGTTTCCAGGTCCTGTGCATTCAGCATAACTCAAAGCAGCTCTGCTAAGAATTTCAACCAGCAGATTAAAGTTCTGCTGTTCTGCAATCTTAACTTTGAAACAGTGACTATTTATGTCTTCTATCTATACAAAAATCACCCTCAGCACATCCCATTGCTTCCTAGTTTCTCTCTCTTGTTGGGTCTAGTACAGCATCTTCACAACTTAATACCAAATCTACTCATTGTTTTAACCACTCATTGCATTATGTGTAAGGAATACTGCCTATAAACTCTATCGTGCCCTTCACTATCCTTCTGCCTTCCAGAGGCTTTTATGATTCCTGCTGACACTGCCTACCTGCCCTTTTGGTTTCTCTAAGGAAAAGAATATGCAAGAAAAAAAAAACAACCAAAAAACAGCAGACAAGAACTCGATCAAATCAATTGCCTTACTCATTAGTCAGGCAAGCATTGTGGGTTGCTTCAGGTACAAGAGCTCTATTTGTGTTCCATCCAGATTAGGAATCAAAACTTCAACTACAGCACACACCAGCCTCAGCAAGTGCAAGAGTAATGTCACTTTATGCAAAATAATAGAGTTGTTTTGAATTTGTTTTGGATTTCAAATACAAGACAGACATCCATTCCCTTTTTACTACATTTTTGCTATTCCTTTGTCAATCAACTGGGAAAAGCTAAAGTGAAGCATATAGTGGCATCAAATATACAATGGCATCAAATCCAAATTCTACCTTGAGATGGAAGCATAAAGCTTCTGCAGTTATCTAAGGGAAATGAAAACTTTGTCAAGATGTAAACAAGATCACAAAGTAGGAGCGTAATGTTCAAGTTGTCTGAATTGACAGAACCAGAAGCTGCAATGATGCCTGACCTTCTTGAAAATACAACACTTCCTACGATCCAATACATGGCTCCAGTCAAGCTCCTTTCCCTGCACTCATGGACATCGAAAGACCAGGCTATCAGTCCATCACTGTTTTCTATTCTAAACTTTCATCCTGTTTCAAGATTGTCTCTCATTCCTTGCTGTCTGACAATACTTTTAGTTTTTCACAAGTTCCAATTCTACTAATTATTTATATTCCAAAGAGTAACGTTTTTGATGCATATGCTGTTCTTGGCCAAAGGCTTTTTTACCCCTTTTTCTACTGCTCTGACCTGTGGAAGCATTTTTGTTTTGCTAAAATGTCCAAAGAAGGGACACTTCTACCAGCATTAAAAAACATTACATCTTTCTTGTCTTTTATATAAAATTAAGCCCAACCTGCCATCTGTTCAACCTGTCACATCTAACATCCTACAAAATAGAGCTAGTTTGATCAACATCCATCTAGACTTTGATAGAGTGACCATATGATCCTATCTAAAGGACAGTAACAAATTTTAGCATCTCCTCTGTTAGCAATCATAAGATAGTTTAAACTTATGATGAGATTCAGAATTATGGAAAAATTCCCCTATTATTCATAATAATAAAAAATAAAATCTTTTATTGTTGTTATTACTTGTGTTGCAAAGAAAGTGAGGAGTACCCCATGGAGACAGAAGGGAAACTTCAGTAGCAGTTGCAATAGAATTGTATTTGCAGTAGAAAACAGTAAAACATATTCTACCATTGAAAGCAAAGCCAAGGCTGAGTCGTTCTGGGAACGCCCATGGGAAATATGGCAAGTCTATACCAGGGGAACAGCAAACAGATCCCAGATTTGGCCAGATTTGTTCTGCTATGTCCAGAGAGTTGTGTATAGTAAGAGTACAGCCACGTTAGGATCATTTCTGAGAGCTAGTGAAGAGCCCATAGAGGTTTGGCTGCTGAGGAAGACAAAACTATTTTTGACCTAAGATGCTTTTAAAAAAAGATTTTTCCTTACCTTCACATTTCAGAAGTCAATAATTTGAAATCATTGTTTTATGACTACACTGAGCATTAAGCTTAGACCTTGACAACAAACCCAGGTATGCTGCAACATCAACATTTGTGCACTTTTTACAGTTTTTTAAGGGTGAAGACTGAGATGCCAACAGTCCTTTAAGGAAACTGTCTTATATTTACTGTTGTTCATCAGACAGTTAAGCCAGATATAAGTATGAAAGTCGAAACACTGATCATTCTGATAAATCCAAGGTGACAGATAACAAAACAGGGAGCTGTAGAAAGAATAACCATGATTGATTTTTACTAAACTCTATATTCACTGGCTTGTTGCATTGCAGGGCTTAGTATCTGTAATGTCTAGCAATCAGTTGTGAGCAGCCCAGAGTCAGAGGGCACGGCAACTGTTCTCACAGAATCAGAGTAGTGGGAATTGCAGAGTCACCTGACAGTTATTTTCTTTACCAGCCAGGAAAGGCAGAAACCTGGCTTATCTATTTTAAAATTCTTTAGGACTGAATTTTCTGCAGATGCATAGGAAAACATAAGGGAATCAACATTTCCAAGAAAGAAAACAGGTCAGAGGAGGAAGTTTTTCCCCAGAATGGAAATGATCTCTTCTTGACATAGTCCTAGACAAGTTCCATCTCAGCAGGCGTTTTTACTTATAATTAAATATATTTTATCTTCCAAAAATAAAACACTGAAGAGTGGGAGGGACAAGGGGCAAAGAGATGACATAAAACAAAAGATGGTTGTGATAAAGAGAATAAATAGGTGCTGTGATGAGAGAAATGAAAGTGACTTGAAGCAGACGGGCACACAGGGCTGTGTTGAGTAGAAGCACAGCATCGCACAGCAGTTCCTGACAAGAAGTGAATGATAATACATTCCACCACCAATGTCTGCAGAGAGCCTTGAAAAAAAAAACACAAAAAAAACAAAAAACCAAAAACCACCCCAAAACTTTAAAGCTCTTGGTCTTTGGGACTTCGAATAACAAGCAGAAAGAATCTCAGCTTAATATTTCAACCTTTATTCTCTTAATATTTACAACTGACTCAAAAGATAATGGTTTTTCCATCAGTAACACAACTTTGTTCTTTCCAGAGGTTAAAACTCCAGGTAACGACCCAGGCTGACCTTGCTTGGCTTACAAATTCTGAGAAGAGCCTTGCTTGCAACAGTACAGCTTCTTTTCTTTTAAGAATTAAATAACACACTGAGTCTTTGCTTTTGTTTGCTAAGACACTGCTGAGCTCTTCTGTCACTCTGGAACTGCACAAGAGCCAATGTCTAAAGGAGGATTATGAAACAACCTCTGAACAAAACAGAGTCATTGGCTCATCTGATCTCTGTAGGGCAAGGACCAAAACTACTAAGCACTTGAAAAACTTCGTATAAGTCCAACATACAGGTGTTACTGAGAATACTGTTAGAATATATCCTATGTTACCTAATTCCACGGATTTATGAAGTACAGTTGACACTGATGCTTCCACCAGTAGACATGTATAACCCTGAGCTTGATGCTGTCGAGCTTCTCTTTACTCCAGCAAGACTCAAATATGCCTTGCTCACCTACAGGATCCAATGCACATCATCAGCATATTTGATATATTCAAGATTACTGAAGTGAGAGTTCCAGTACAGGCCAGCTGTACACATTCATGTAGAACTGAATTTAAGGAATCCACTTAGGAAGCCGCATGGGGATTTTCAAATCCCCATGGTGAAGGAGTCAAATCCAACTCTTGTTTGCACCAGGAGAAAGCCCCAAACTTGGTGCCATTGGGTGCTTGCTCTCCAGCCCACCATACTCCAGCTGGTCATTTTCTTTCAGAGAGGCTGCCTTTTATGCACCTCTCCCCTGTCCATCTTTTGCTGGATGGATTCTCCTCAGTTTTCTAGTTTTTGCTAATCCTGTGCCTGGGGTTTAGAACTGCAGCCTGTTAGCTGAGATGAGCCCACAAACTGCTCTGGGTAACAAAGGCCCATGCAGAGGGACGATCTATACACTTAAGTCAATCTCCTGAAAGCTTTAAAGAATAAGACCAGTAATTTGATAAGGAACCAGAATAAAGTGAACTGTAAACAGCTTTTACAGCATGAACTACTGCTAGATTAGGTTTGTAAAACATCTCATAGGAAAAAGGGGGGTATTGTGAAAACTATGAATTTAAAATAAATAAATCAATCATTTATGAGTTTGTTTTTTAAAAATTATGTTTATCAATCATACAAGATTCCATGTAGTACAAGCAAGTGATAACATGAATAATCGACTGAAAATTAATTCTGCATGTTGGTTCTACTGTTTTAAAGGTAATACATCATCAATCACCAGCACAGAACCACAGCATCTATTTCATGCATGGGGCAGCACTTTCATCACGGTAAATTTAGCTGTGTCTTATTAAACTGACTGCAGTCTCTGGCCAGCTAGTAGAATCTGAATATGTTTTCACATTATGTTCCTCAGAGCTCAAAAAAAAAATAATCAAAAAGCCTCAGCTTCTTGTATCTGATTTTTAGAAAATGACTTAACCATTTCAATGACTGCACTAAGCAGCAAGCTCAACCAGGTTCAGTAGTCTGAGAACTAAAGGGTTCAAGGAAATAATCACACCTCATCCCTCACGGCTCTGGCATAAAAATCATATTAAAAAAGTCAATTTAGTCTCTACGCAGCCAAGTAGATTTTGTTTATTCATGTTTTGGTTGGGGTATTTTTTGAATGTCAGTAAATTACTTTATACCAACAGAAAAGCATAGAATCACAGGCAAATAATGCAGCTATACCCTGTTTCTCTAAAAATCAATGGCAATATTGCTACAAAGGATCAAACCATGTATGATCAATTTCTCATTCAAATTCATTTCTTCTTCCCATCAAAATGAAATTTAAGCAATTTAAGTATTTTCCAAATCCCTCTGTCCCTTCTCCCCGTGGTTTACCGGCCATTCTTTTCTGGAGGAAAAGAAATTTTCTCCTCTGTTTATGTTCTAAAAGATGTATTCCATGTGGCTGACTTTGCCAAGGTTTTATTCCAACCCCACCTGTTTCCTTCACTATATACATATTGATTTGTCATAATTTAACTACTGTAGGAAGCAAAGATTTAGGGAAAGAGTTGACTATCAAGTATAAAACATATGCTGCTGTGAAAAAAAAAAAAAATCAAAAGAGAATTCTTGTGTGACCAGTTCTTTGCAGCAAGATAAATTTCCTCTCTCCTTCTGGCATTCAATTTTTCTTTAAAAACAAAATGGGGTTGAACAGGTTGGAAACAGTATTTTGGAACTACCCATGTCATCTGCTAACTTACAGCACCCCAAATGTTGTAAGGTCAATTGCTGCTCCTGGCAGGTGTAATTCTTACCCCTGCTTCAAAGACTCCACTGTTTGGCAAGAAAACAAGCCCAACAATTCCTAGTTGAATATTTTCTTGATACTACTTTGAATCTCTCTCCTTTGTGTGTATAAGAAATAACAGGATATACTTGTATATAGATTTCTCTTTTTTATATCTTTAGTTAAGAGGGTAACTGAAAAAGTATATTATGCTCCTTTCATTTAAGATATTTAAGGACCAGAACATCTAATGTTAAGTCATATTCAGTGATTTCACAGAGTTCTGCTGATTTACCTGAAAGATTCTGGGTTTATCATTACATGTCTGTTACTGTGATGAAAATAGGGTCCCCAGCACTGGGATCTGAAATGCTCACCACACTGACAGTCAGAAGCTACCAAAGCATATGCACCAAGACAATTCTCTTGGCTTTCTTTAATCTGAGATATTAAAAACCTAAAGTTTTCAAAAGAAAAGTGTCTGATAAATTTAGAAACACCTTTTTCATCTATGTGGAGTTACAAAGCTTTGCACCTACCACAGACTTCTGCTTGCCTGTCTCTTTACTCTGCACTGCTAGCTAAGTCCTGCTCATATGGCTGTCTTTATATGCCTATTCACAGGCCAACTGTTCAGAAACAGGAGTCAGCACAAGTACTTCCACTGACTTTAACCTCACCTAAAGTGATAACAGGAGTAACTGCAGCACAGCAGAATATCATCTAAAGACTGCACAATCCTTTACTTCTCTCCACAGCTTCAACAGCAACCATCACCACACATTTCCCCATCTAGTTCTATTTTCCTGAAAAGCAGCGAACCATTTCATGCAATTCCTTGACTTAAGAGGCTAAAAGCTCTAAACCACACAACCAAAATCACATTCACAGTAATTGTGACTTTTAATATATCAGAGACTAAAATATCTGCATTTCCTCAAGGAGAACAGTCATTTTATCACTCTACCATTATCTACTTAGCAGGCAAACACTGCTGGCCCTTAGCTGTCATCAGAGCCATGTCAAAAGGAAACAGGCAAAAAATCATTCCAATCTCCAGAAATGTAATCACAGTTCATGACATAACAGTTTGAGTGTTACTCACATATAGTTCTTCTCTTGAAGCATTAGCTATAGCTCGGTGCACAACAAGAGTGTCTCAGACTTTCATAATATTAATTCATTGCAGAGAGCAAGTCTAATTTCCTGCCCTCAGTACAGTAATACACTAGCAACACTCTTGTATTAATTCTACTTTATCTCTTACTGTTGAATCTCAGACAGCCTGTATATTTAAATATTGAGCTAATTTGTATAGCTACAATATAACCTATACATTACCACATTGTGTACATTCTTGCACTTGACCTGTCCTTTTGAAAGGCATTTAGAATTTCCCATGAAAAGGTTTACATCCTACCTGGAGTTTTGTTAAAAAGCATATACACTGCATGAAAGGAATGGGGAGGGAGGTATGTCAATGTAGCCCACGTCTACGTATTTTCCTGAGCACATATTACCTTACAATGAAATTGGAAATATAAAGATTCTCTCTTATAAACATTTTAACTTTTCACCAAATACCGTGGCAGGGGGTGGCAGTCCCCAGGCACAGGCATTGGATTATTCTCTGCTCTCTTTGCCTCAGAGAGAAGTTACACTTTTTTTGAAACAAAGCCAAGTTTGTTATCTTTATGCAATTAAAAAACAAATAATCCATTTCTCTTCTCAGTGACCTTCCAGGAAAGTTTTCAATCCCACAGTACCTTCGATTCACATTAAATTTATCAAAATTACCATTTAGACAAACTGAAAGATTAAAGGTACTTAAGGCTATGTTAGAAATCAGCATAAGGCTAAAACTAAGTGTTACATATTATTCAAGAAAGCTTACAAACTTACTGACTTTGTAAGATTATTTAGCTAAATTTCTTGATAATCTTGAAAACAAAAAAACCCAAACCTCATAATGATTGACCATGTTAGTTATATGGTGCATTATATCTATGTAGCATATAATTAAATTATTATCAAGCAATGCATAGAAGCCTTTGCAATTTAAGTAAAAGCAGTGGATTAACTTTGTCTGATGTGGTAATAGGTACACAGATGGATAGGACTACGTGTGCAGTTGAGTGAACATTTTCTATTTGATTTAAAATAAGACAAGTGGTCCCCTAAATTAATAACTACCATGTATGGACACATAAAATGAATCATCAGACTCATTCCCCATTCAATTAATCTGAATTTTTTTTCCAAGTGCAAAGCACAGGCACCTATAGGAACTTCATGTTGCCATAAACTTCATACTGCCATATTAATCAGAGAGCACTGTCAATTAAACAGCTTCTAGACAAGGACTAACAAGAGGAACCAGGAGGAATTTCTACATTCCTGTCTCACTCTGAATAATACATCACCTGCTATCAAAAATAAATCAAGGAAAAACAAACACTTTAGATGAGTCTCATCTTCTTAGTGAGTGGCAGATTTGCAGTGATACTTCTCAGTGTTGGTATGGGTGAAAGTCAGCGTTCATGGGAACAGGCACAGCACTGTTGAAGCTACAAAAGCCATGTCAGGTCTTGATAGAATTCCAAGCTTATCTGACAAGCTATGTTATGCAGAGGTAGAAAACACACGCACTAATCTTTTACCAATACACAAAAGAAATTAAGGCTATTTCTTACTATGCTTTACCCAATGTATCAATGGCAACAAAATATAACCCAAATAGAAACCATTAATTAAGTGCTGCATCAAAGCAGCATTCAGAGGATGACACTGTGTTTTAGAAGGACAAGACAGTACTCTCACACCCAACTCTCAGCTGGGTTTGTGTTGTGTAAGAAAACAAGGGCAGGCCGTTCTTTTGAGGATTCTGGTCTACAATAACATTTCTTTTGCAAAGTCACAGATAAGTAGATCAATGCCCAAAGCATAGTTTCCAAACCCAGACTTAAAGTTTACATATCAACATGGGCTGAACTTTAAGTGTGCATTAGCCTCCCTGGACCACTGCCAAGTTTAATGAAGAATTCTTTGCCCTTTTAAAGACCACATCCTCAAATCAGCAAATGCTGCTTTTGTACTTAAAATGAGGAACACACAGAAAAGCTTACAGGAGACCATAGCATCACTTCAGCACATCAGGTTAGAGCTGTTTGTAAATGAAAATTCAGGTATAAGGCTATACAGATTGAAACTGAGTCTTCAGTGCATTAAGAAGACTGCAACCAAACTTATCTACTAAGCTATTTTTTATTTCAGAGTAATGTGCATTGTCCCTAGCCTCAAGGACCATTCTGATTATGCTTACACACACCACACTACGCAGCTCTACAATGCTGAAAGAGCAATGTAGTGAAAGCATCTGGATCACCCATTGAAAAGTCTTCATAATGTCCTTCTGTACAGGACTCATCCTTTTTTTGCCACTTGTGCCAGGCTGCTGAATCTGTACAATTTCGCCACTGAATCTTCAGTCAAATCCCATCAGATTAAAGCAAGTGCAACGGATTTTGCATTTGCACTTTGAAGAACAATGGCTTACAAATTAATTTTTAAGAATATATACTGTTGCAGCAACAAATTCTGAAAAGAGAACTTAGCTAATTAATAGCAAAACTGAAAATCCAAATAATTGGATTGCTTCCATTCTTGTTTATAAAAGGCAGCAAGACACCATCTCTGCCCAATATAACTGACAGAGAAATTAGCACTGCAGAGTTTTTAATCTCACATTAGAGTTTTAGTTGGTCTTCTAATGTTATTGCTGTTGAAAAAGCAATTATCAAAGAACTCATAGGAATGCCCTTCACAAATTGTTAAGATTAATTTAGTTAAAAGTGGATAGAAAACATATTCTGTGTTTTTCTTTTTAAATAGGAAAGCTCAGATTTAATAGAGTTCATCAACTAACACCGGCTTTTCACTGATGCCACAGCAGCAATTGTTTGAAAGATTAAATGTTTAATAATGAAAGGCTTCTGCCTTCCAATAGGCAGGTGAAGAGTCCTGCTTTACAGAAAGCTCTGGTAGAAGACTAGAGGGTATATAAAAATAAATTGCCATTTCTACACTATTAAATGTTAGGATTGCTAAAGTAGCTGCAGTCATGCTTCTCCACTCTCAATCACAAGAGAAGACCTGCAGTAGGCACCTCTAAGTGTTCAAGGCACCAAGAGCCATAGATAGCTCAGAGAGGCTACTGAAGTAAAAATCCTGAGCACCGACCATGAGTTGGTCAGGATGACAATACCACAATGGCTCCACCATGGCTGGCAGACACTGTAATAAATGTTCTATTTTTCATTTGATTGCAGAAATGCAATCAAGGGGGACGGGATATCAAACTGATATCTGCAGCTCAATAAAAAAAATAAAAATAAAATAAAATAATAAATAAAATAAATAAATAAATAATAAAATAAAATAAAAAACTGCATAGTCATTAACAAAACCCTTCAATTATTACTTTTATGACCCCCCAAAAAGTAATATATAAGTGGTCATTACCTATACCATTTCCTACCATTTCAAGTTTAGAAATGCTGGAGCTTTGGTTGCCCCTGTAATCTAAATCTGCTCTCCTACACCTCTGTTTTCCAGAAGCAAGGATACTGTTAAAAACAGTGCAAATTCACCAAAATTCAACTTTTAGTAACTGAATTATGACATTTTCCCTTCTTTAGAGTCCTTTACTTTGACATTTTCCTTTCTTCAGAGTCCTTCACTTCACAACCTATGCACTCCTTAATATAACTCTGAACCTCATGTGGTTTCTTTTTTTAAAAAAAAAAAAAAACAAAAAAAAAACCACACCACAGAAACTACAAATTCTCTTCTGAGCAACTTTACTGTCTGTGCTCATTAGGGTACAACTCAAACCTTCAGCATCAAACACAGCCCGCTCCCATTATAGCTACAACACTACCTTCATATCTGAGTGACATTTCCCTAGAGATTGCAATCAGTTTCTGAACCCAGTTTCAGGAGTGAGGAGAAATGAGATCCTGTTCAGTTTGTTCTTCTCTTTCCTTTCTGCTTCCAGCAATTGTGCACTTGCTACTCTATCTGTAATCCCTCTGGGGAAGAGAGCTCTTTGCTCCATGCTCCAGGCCCCCAGGCACAACTGGTGGAGCTGCTCCTTCTGTCCCCGTTTCTGGAGACTGAAGATGCTTCATGCCTTCTAGTGTTCTACAAGATAGATGATTTGTCAAGAGCTCTGTTCTTGGTTCAGCATTTCCAATGCAGTAGAGAGGAAGCCTGAGATGCTTCCCCTGCTACTGAAAGCTGCAGACTCAGCTCCTACTATGTCTTCAGTGAGGGCAGGAGCCCAGCACTGGGGTGATCAATGAAGGGAGCATTCCAGGGAGAGAAAGGCCAGAGGGATTTTTTTGTGTCCTCAAACCTGGACTGAGAGTCTCCACATCAAATATGAATCTTACTGAAAGCAGACAGTAGAAGAATAGAACATCTGGAGGAAATCTTGCAACTTATCTTTCAAAATTAGAACATTATGGGCAAAAAGGGATTGCTGCTGCTTTCCCTGGAATAAATTTCCAAGTCCAGCTCATATTTTCATGACACTACTTAAAAAAAAAACCTCACCTGTTTCTAAAAGCCTGTGAATTCAGTGGGAACATGCAAGAGTGTGAAGTCAGCCACTTGTATAAACAAAAGAATATCAAACCCTAGATGATGTCATTAGCTAGATCAGTATCTCCAACATGACCAGTGTGGCAAGTCATTTTGTTTTCAGAAGGAGAAAGATTACAGCACACATCCACACACACGTGATTTTTCAGTACCATAGTACACAAGAGTCTAAAACAGGCATGCAGTCATTTATTTTAAGTAGCAAGAAGTGCTTCAGGTATTGGTTTAACACAACCTGGATGTATTTTCTGGCAGCTTCAAAGTCTTTCAAAGTCTGCCTAAATGCATCCTTATGTGCATTCAAGCTTCTGCCTCCTGGATAACATAGCTGCTAGGAAGCAGCGGAGCAGCACAAGACCCCATCATCAGTCCGGCACCAGTCCTACACATTAGAGCATCTCCTAGAGTTGCAGGTAACATGGGTGATGCTCATCACATTCCCATATCTCAGCAACTTACTTTAATTCAGGAGGACCACGTTAATCAGAATCCTAGCTTTCCCACTGCTATGTAAGAATAATAGTTTAAGATCTGCAGCATTCCCTGAGAGAAATATTTTTGCTCATTTCTAAAGAAGTTTATCACCTCTCACACTGCATAAGAGTCTAGCAATGTGGACAAAAGTATTCTGGTTATTCTACTCCTCAAACTTTTCCAGCTATGCCAAACTCTTCAGTCTCAGAAACATTTTCAGTTTCCCTTCATTGTACGTAGATGAATGTGTTGCTATTTTACTTTTTTTAATGCATCTTCATGACTCGAGTAGAAGAAACACTATCACTTGAAGATTGTGTTCACTGGACTGAATATAAACCACGAGACTGTTCTGGACACTGTATTAGAAGATTCCATGTCTACTGATTATCACTTACCTCAAGAGCTCAATTTTTTAAAAAAAATTATATTCAAGATATCTGGGAAGTGTTTTAGTAAGCTATTTTATTTTTTAAGTCATTATCACTATTATATTTCTTACTAGTGTCTTTGAATTTCTAACTACTTACTGTTCATTTTTCTTATCCAGGGTTCAGTTTTATTTCTTGACGTACATCCAGTAAAAGTTTACTATGACAAAAATTTGATAATCCCATGCTGTAGTTCTAAAATTGTTTAAATATATTAGGAATGTTTTTACAGGAGAAAATTATATGGTTCCGCAGAAAATTTTACAAGCAAAGATATTTAGACAAGTGCTATATCAGAAATAGCACCATATGTTCTCATACTTCAGCATGAAAGACAAAATGCCTGTAAAATGAAAAGCAATGTTTTGTTTTGTTTTTTTTTCAAAAGCTACTGCCCTCAGAACTTAAAAACATGCACTTATTTAAAGTGCCAAATAATCTAATTAGGAAGGAGATAATTAAAAGACTAACAGGTTGCTAAATCATGCTCAGGACACACAACCTGTTGTTTGCTCTAGTTTATAAGATTAAAATAGTAACAGCATCAATGTCGCTTTAATCTCTGCATAGGTTTGAAACACTAAATTGCACTCAGACCACATTTCACCATAAATGCCATTAAAAACTCACTACTTGGCACAGCAGGAAGCTGTTGGAATTGCAGTAACTTTCTACTCATAACCAGAATTGTGGCTGTAATCCTGTCATCACATATCACTGACTGGAAATGTTTAGGCTGTCATTTTTGAATGTCAAAGCCCAATTCTCCACTGGGTGTACACTACTACAAAGCTTTATAATCCTGGAGTGAGTTCTGATCAGTGCCATTCATAAACATTTTTAGAAATTACTCTGCTACAGTTACTTTGTACAGGAAACTTCCATCTTTTGGCAGTGAGAACGTTTACCCAGTCTTCCCCGAAACACAGCCACTGCTTCATGGGACTTTAAGTAAACCTTTCAGACTGCAGTATTTGAGAGATCAGCAGCAGTAATCACCTACCTGCTAGAAATGAGTCCACCAGCATTCAGCCAAAAAACTTCAAAATACACTAGTTCAAAAAGTTCCTGTCTTCCACATCTACCAAGTCACACAGATGTTCAGGCCGGGACTCATCATGGAGATTTATATCTGCTATGTACCACTTCCCCAGCACATTCACAAGATGCCACACTATTGACTGATACTAAGAGCCAAATGACCATCTTATCAAAATATTGTGTTCTCATTATTTTTTAGTGTATAAGACCTTTCATTTTCAAATGTTATTCTGATAAAAGATGGACACTCCTTTTTATTTACTAGTTTGCAACCTGAAATCCTCAGCTGATATCTTACTATGCCTCCAATTTGTATCAGCATCATGATTTCCCAAATGAAGACAACTACAGCTACACAACTATTCTGCAACGCTTAAAAAAAAGGCCACAAGAGAGAAAAGTATACCCTCCTCTAACAAAGCTATCACAGCACTTCAAATCTGGATTCATTGTAAATCACTTTCTATGTTCAAGGACACTTTTAAGCACCCCTATAAATGCAAGAGGCAGGTTATTATCTTCTAATTTGCCTGCCGCACACACACACTAATTAAAAATAGCTTTGTTCCCACTGGTCAGGTTAGCATAATTCAGGAAATCCAGGAAGGAAGGAAATGTCTTAAAAGTTGATTTTGAAAGGAAACACATTGAAAATGTTTGTATCAAGCTCATTGTTCATAAAGGTGTTTTCTAGACATGTGAGTAACCTCCGCCCCATTTTTTACACCGCATTCAAAGCAGACTAAGTAAAAAGCTGTTAGAAAAGTGGCATGATGCAATGGAATAATCAGGAGCTAAAACTCAGGAAACCTGGATTTAAGGTTTAGTTGGTAGCTGCTTAATCCCATTTTGTCATTTGTTTAGCTCATGGTTCTTCACACACAAGATGATGACCACAGTATTTATTTTGTTGGTAAATTGCTTTGAGAACTAGCGATAAAAAGCTTTAAGTAATAACCAGGCACAAATATCAGGTGTAAGAATTTGTTCAAGTTAACAGCACACCCATAGCTCTTTATACGCATCAAGGTCTCAACTTCACAAAGCCATTTTTTTCTGACTCTGTGCAATTGATATCTTCACACACATAAATCAATGCACTTCCCACACATAAATCAATGCACTTTCCACACATTGATGCTATCCTAGACAACACCCAAGAGATCTCCAGGGCTAGAACTACCATGAGCTAATCTTTCTACAGCTGGAAAGCCAAGGCTCCCTAGTCAGAGCTGCTTTATCTCCTAACAGTCACGCAAGACTGGGCCACAAGCCTCTGCAGGCTCAAACTCCACAGTTAGAAGCTGGAGCAAGGAGAGGACTTTCTGATGGCCTTCCACAGGTCAGCAAAAAAAACCCAGCAATGTCCTCCTCTCCTCTGTCTCTCCTGGCTAGTACCACAGTCCCCTCCTGTGAGATCATAGACTGGCTTTGGACCTCTCAGAAGCTCACAGGACTCACTGAAACACAGAAGCAAACTTAGCATGAACCAGAGCAGAAGTTTTTGGTCAACAGAATGGACCTGAAAAGAACAGACATAATGCCATAGTAATCTCCAGAAAATGCATACATGTCATTACTCCGATTATCAGCACGTTACAGATTTTTCAGTCCTTCTCTCTGTCAGATGTTCATGAATTCAGCAAAATTTAAACATACCTCAGACACATAAAATAGATATCACTGAACATTTATTTTGATGGCTTGAGTATTGCAGAGTTTGGCTTTATGACTCTGAGGGTAACATTTTCTGCACAATACGTAGTTAAAAACACGTGCTCACAAAACCAGAGTGAGATAACAGAACACCATTGGGGTCATCAGATCTTCAGTGATGCCATACCAGAAGGTGAAGGAAGCCACCTGAGCAGTGAGAAGCATACCCTGGCTCAGAGGAGAGCAGAAAATCTCTCTAAGAATACTCCCCACGCTATAGGAACAGGAATTAGCAAACTTGCATGCAATGAAACTGATACCAAGCCTTATCTGACTATCACTGACATCTCACACTTCCAGACAGTCAGTCTCCAGCCCAGCTGACTGGTTTGCAGCTACCAGATCACATCTTACATGGCATGGAAGATAAGCACCTGTGGAGTTCAAAGCAGACAGGCCCACAGATGACATCATGCCAAGCCAAGATCTACAGTTTCATCCATTCCTGGACCTCCACAGTTTTGCAGCTGGCTTGAGCCCTGAGTTAGAAACACATTTGGATTGCTTTAGCAATGGTGTTTACATGCCCATGAACTGGGTCTGCAATCCATAGGTCAAAGAGCTACTTCTGATTTTTACCATGAAAACAGAGAAATCTGGTTGTTGAAATACATTTCTTTACGTATGCAATGAATGTCTCTGGATGTGGCTAAAATTGAGAGTGTTCTCAGCTTTATCCTCTCCAGATTCCTGATCAGACTTCCAGAGCAGCAAAGAAACTGTCTCTCAAAGAACCCTTCCCATTGCATTTCACCAGATACAGTGGGACACAAAATTGATGGTACAGTACTTATGGAGTATTAGTCATGCTAGCTAGACCAACTGGCTGGTTTACTCATCATTAACTAGCATAACTATTCACACTCCCGAGACACCTGAATACTATGCGATGCATAAAAAAAAAAAAAACAGACACAGTGAGGCTTGGTGTTTAGAATTAAGATGCTCCTGGTTCCCTAGGAAACAGCATTTCCCAATAAACAGAGCACAAACATTATTTGGATTTTTCTCACTGTGGGGAGTGAAAATCTACTAATCACTTTCATCTTCCATTACAGATCCTTTCCCACAAGCTTCAAGAACCTCTTGTTTCCTGTGCATCATGATGTATTTCTGAGCAGCACTGCAAGAAGAAATCAATTAAAATCTAACAAAATTTGGGGGATATATAAAGCACTTAGTTAAAAATGTTAGATTTGAGAGCATGTCCCACCTGAGTGCATTTTCACAGTCAACACCCTGTTTCACCTGTAAAAAGCAAAATGAACATCCAAAATTCTCACATCAGCTTTAAGTGACTTGTAGAATTGATGTCTAACATCAATTAACCAAAAAATGCATCTGGTAGAGGTGCACTTAGCAAACACAAAGCAGACAGAGCCAAGATTTGCCACATTTAAAGTATAGATCTTTTCACATTGATAAACTCAAAAGATATTTTGCTCTCAAAGCAAACATAAATTATTTCTCATGCAGACATTATTCACTAATCCTTCAAGTATCCATTTTTCAAGCTGGTATTAGGACCAACTCTAGCAATTTTGTTAGTTTAAAAAAAAAAAAATAAAACCACAATTAAGCAGAGGTGGAATAGAACATGTTGCCCGGGAAAATCAACCTTAGCTTAAGTGCCTAAAGTACACATTTCCAGGGGGCAGCTGATAAGCATTGTCTTGTCATTTAGGCACATAGAGTTTGTTCAATTTAGATTGCTGTAGAGTTATCACGAAAAAGGGTCAAGCAAATCCTTTTGTGCTACATCTCTTTTTGGACTTCCCCGCATATCTTTTCAGTATTCCATGGGTCTACAACTAGATTTAATTGCAACAGTGTGATCAATACAATTATCCAACACATTCTTGACAAAAACGGGATGGAGTGACTTAAGAGGATAAAACTCTTAAGATCCAAGCTTTCAAGACAGTCTGATCAGTCACCTCCATACGGTCAGGCAACCCAGCAAATCATTTTCATCAGCCTGCACACAACTCTATAGTACACTCCAAAAGGTTAAGAAATCTTTCCATTTTATTGCTTTTATAGAGAAGGTAAAATATGGAAATACCAAAGCCTTAATGCTGATATTAGGAATTCTTTTAATATTCTCAGGATGCTTTTTGTCCTCCTAGTTCTCAAAAATATTTGCACGTGCTATGGTTGCAAGCAGTCAAAATGCAGCAGTATGGACTGGAGTGTAGATCAGGTGTCAAGTTCCAGAAATAAGGAATAAATCAAAAAGTTCTTAGCACCTGTACCTGGAAGAGACATAGATTCTGGTATCTTCTGCTGTTTAGTTAAGACTGCAGAGCCTTTGGTCTTGTTGGTTGAAGAGCTGGTTAGGAAAAAAAAACATTGTTGGAATGCTTTGCTTTCATTTTTCCTTTATGGACTTCATGATACTGCAAAAAACCTAAAATTTGAAATTTAACTTCAGGTCACAAAAAAATCAAAAAAATTGACAAAAGCAAACAAGATGAATGACAATAACAGACAAATTACTTCATTCAGAGTACTGCAACAGCATGGATATTTAAACATCTTGCTTCTGCCTGGGCATCCAATTTCAGTGCAAGTCAGGTACCCAATAAGGAGTGAAGTGCTCAAATACTTTGAAGGATCTAAGCCAATTTTCAGGTTCTACCTCACAGCATTCATATGCTTGTGCTTGATGTATTCAGCTGCTTTCAGTGAATCATTCTTTTTCTCTCTGATAATCAAACAGTATTTTTAGAGACACTTCTTAATGTTATCAGTAACATTTTCAGACCACAAAAATCGTAAAATGGATTTTTAACATCATTAAGATTCAACCACTGTAAAACAAAAATAGACTCGGGAACCAAGAGGGGATGTGGGTCACCTATCAATGCTTTTCTCCAGGCTTATCTGAACTTCACATAAATGTAAAGTACATAGTGATTAATCAGCCCTGCAACCATTGTAAAAAGTATATACATCTTTTTTCTTTGAATCCAAGTTACAAGTACGCACCCCAAAACCCTACAACAAGCATTGATTAGGGCAAATTTTCACAATTCACTGGAATTTAATGAGATGCAGTAAAAAAAAAAAATCTAGTGAGTTTTAAGGCCAAACATTTGACAAAGGTATCTCACTACTGATCAAATGAGAGAAGTTTGATACTACAGGCATAAAATAATTTGGGTAACCTTGAGGAAGCGCCAAAATGAAGACCTTTAGAAGACATTCAATATTGTTGCTGACCACATAGCTCATTGTGCTCTTTCAGCTCAACACATCTCTTACTCTTGACAGTGCTTGAACACTACTCTCATTAGTCTAAATAACCACTTCAATTATTATATGAACTTTTACAAATAGGTATTACCAACCTTGTCACCATCCTTCCCCTCTCTGTAACCTGACACAATATTTGTAATAATTCAGTGCAAAGTTCACACAAATAAAAAATAAAAGGGCTGAAGAAACACGTACTTGCTGAAGTATGCAGGTGCAAAACTGCTGAGTTCTTCCTCTTCCCAAGAATGTACAGAAACAATGCAAATATGCCAAAAGTTTTATAGCAGAACTGACAAGTTGAGCTAAGACTATTTGTTATTCAGAGTCTTCACATAACTGTTCATCTTTTAAGACAGTCTGGCTCAAGATAGCAGCTTCGCCATTCACAATCAATAGATTTGCAAACATTTTCATGCTGTATACCAAATGCTCAGACAGATCTCAAATCACGATCCTGACTCTGTTCTGTGTCTCTTGCAGAATTAAAAGCACTTTAGAAATTTACAAAAACAGTAAATGTGCACAGACTACAATCATTTGCATATTTATTTTTTAAAGGCAGCTTTAGTATATGTCCTTCCCCTTGCATGTTACACTTGTACAATTAATTTCCACCAAAACAGGTTACCATTATTACTAGTCTATCTCGTCTTTCAATCACACTGAACAAGGTCTCTCCCATTTAATCCTTCCCTTTTCTCATGTTGGGCGGTATCTCTCTCTTATGATATGGTCTAAAAATTCCATCTCAATTGATCAGATTTCAAAAGAAGAAATAGCACAAAGAAGGGAAAGAGAAAAGGGTGGATTTTTCTCCTTGTTTACTTATATATGCTTTTAGATTTCTTGACTGTGAATATGCAAAAGACTAGAGAAGATTCTTAATTCACATATATAAAGGAACCAAAGAACATTACTAAAACCCTCCACAGTACTTCAAGTTTGCACTAACAGTGAAGACCATATTATTAAGTCCTTCAGGAATATTACAAGCCACTGCCGCAGAACGAGTGCATGGAAAAATTGTATCTGCATACAAGGGAGCAATGACCAAAAGAACCACCTTAAAGAAATTAGAAATTGCCGCAGTGGATCCGAACAATGCAATTAATATTTTATCTTCCCCCTCTCCTAACAGGGACCACGCCCAGCTGCTTTAGAGAGGCAAACAAAAACTTCTGCCATTAACAGCAATGGAACGACAGACCAGTGTGAAATTCACCCTCAGTTTCATAGAATGGTTTGGGTTGGAAAGGACCGTAAGGATCATGGAGTCCCAACCCCTCTGCCATGGGCAGGGACACCTCCTACTAGACCAGGTTGCTCAAAGCCCCATCCAGCCTGGCCTTGAACCGTTCCAGGGATGGGGCAGCCACAGCTTCCCTGGGCAACCTGTTCCAGTGTCTCACCACCCTCACTGTAAAGAATTTCTTCCTAATATCTAATCTAAATCTCCTCTCTTTCAGTTTAAAACCATTACCCCTCATCCTATCATTCCACTCCTTGATAAAGAGTCCCTCTCCACCTGTTCTGTAGGTACCCTTTAAGTACTGCAAGACTGCTATAAGGTCTCTATATAAGGTTCCTATCATTTAGGAGCCAATGTTCACCTTACACCAAATGAAGCAGATCTCATAAACACCACAGATTCCCATATTATCTTCCATTTTGTACTATCTAAAGGAACATATGATACTTCTCCGGACTTTAACCATTTCTGGGCTCTCTGCCATTTCGCAGCAATGAGGGTCTGCCTATACCCGTTAGTGTGGCTTAAGAGTTTAGTTACAACTGATCACCCTACTTCATATTCTATGGCATGGTGCTTTATCCCTTTTCTTTACTAAGGTTTAATTCCGCAGTTACCTTCAGGCAGACAAGAACACTGATGGTTATACAGTGGACTCTTACAGATTCAAGTATAAGGTTGTGGTAAAATCAAACAAACCACAAGCACTGTATAATTTGGTTTTCATCTTTCCACAACTATGAATGCTGCATATTAAGTTGCACTTCTTTCTGCATTAAGCAAAATTCAAAGCTCAGTGTTTCAGTCCTAGCTGATTCTCTTAACAGAGCTCACCCTTTAACTATTCAAGAAGCACATGAAGACAAGATTTATATCTAGATCATGACTTGATAATTCTCAATGCTCTCTCAGTAACTATATATCTGTGTATATGACAATAAGATCTAAGATAAGATGTATTTCAGTTTACTAATTAGGACATGACTTACTAGCTCAGAAGCCAATGAATTTTCATTGCTAGAATCATTGCCTTATGTACACAAAGCTTTATTATACCTCATTAAATACCTTGTAATTTGGAATGCCTCACTGTCCTTGACTCCTGTCAATGTCTATGCGCTTTGTGTGTGAATCATAGCACAGAATTTTAACCCCACAGATTTTTAACCCCACTGAGTGCTATGCTCTTCCCTAATTGTTAACTAATTCAACTCTAATCCCTGCACAACTTGCAGCAGCTCTCCATTGTTAACTTCCTAATAAAATTAAAAAACTCAAAAAAAATTATCCCATTATTAGATAGAACAGGAGACAAGACATTCTTTGATTAACACACACAATATACCTGAAGTTCTTAAACAAGCAGCACATATAAAGAGTTATTATAATATTATAACTCTGAATTATAACTGCCAAAGATCAGAGAATTTGACAACTTAATCAATGTAATGTGTCTAAAAACATATTTTACCATTATAAAATCGTAACACTAACTCAGAAAGCTGTGCAAAGGACTATGTTACATGAGGTCCTGTCCTTAGGTTAAAGACATTCTCTCCAAGCAGGGACTCAGACAAGGCTTTAATGTGAGGATTCTCCATTCTGGTACTAAAAAGAAAATTAAAATAAAAGTCTGCCTGCGTATTTCAGGCATACAACACTAACAACTATGCAAGCTCCTGATGAGCTCTCAGAGCTAAGAGCTAATGTCTTGCATCTTGACCCCATCACCATGAAAAATAATTAAGCTTTTCTATTGTCTTCAGTACATAGTGAAACAAACTCCCATTCACTACTCAGAAAATACACTATTTTTTAAAACATATAATGAAATAAACAAAACAAAAAAATTAGTATGTCAGATCTATCCCAGGTATAACACTAGTAAAGTCAGGATGTGCACAAGCTGGCTCACAGAGTGTTCGTCAAGACATTGTCAGTAATGGCACTGTGATTTATTGTTAGCCTTTCTCCTCTGGAGGTCTATGGTCAAATGTCAGTAAAGTTCCAACAGATGCTCAAAACAAGAGATATGGCCACACATCTCAAACTAATCAGCCAGCCAGCATAGCTGCTAACCTCCACTTCATACTGGTTAAACGCTTGGAAGATAAGGGCTCTATTCCCAGGTCTGAAGGGAGAGCTACTGAACAGGCTGTATCAGCACTTCTCTGAACTATGGCATGAACCAGGGGAAATGAGTAACTTACTCGCTGGCAGAAGCTGTACAGTCATCACCAATTCCCTCCCTCCTTATTAATACAGCCACCCCCCATCACAGTCTAACATAGATCTTGTTCTAAAAGATACATGGTATACTGGTGATGATTTAAAGAGAATATAACTATATTCCCAACTCTGATTCTTACAGTGAAAGTGTCATTGCTTCCATCAAAGAAAGACCGAATTAGCATTGAGTCCTTACAGCAAAACCAAAGTCATCTGTATAGCAGGATACGCAACCTACGGGAAAGAGGAAAAAGTATAAAACTTGAAAATAGCTACTTCACACATGGCCATGGTGTATTCATAGCCCTATAACAAAGAGAGGTTGTTCAGCTGAATCCTTTCTACACTTTCCACCATGTGTAATGCCACTGTCTACCTGGCATCAAATAGCCAGGGACATAAGCAAGCCTCTATGCTCAGCACCAGCCTGTTTGCCACTTTGATCACCCACTGAACTTTTCAGTAACATCCATATATCTGTTTGAAACTAGGCAAGTTTATTTATAAGGAGGGACATCAATCTTTCTATTAGCATACCAGTAGTTTTGCTGGAAGAATGATTCACCTCATACGGAAACATTCAAAGAAAAACTCATTTTGTCAGTAAAGTTCTGAACTTCTCCCAGAAAGACCTACAACATGAGTTTCTAGTAGGTTCATTGCTTTGATATTATAAGCCACATTTTCAAATTGGTAAACTACTCCACAAAAAAATGAGTTTGCTAATAAATACAGCATGCTCTAATCACATACATATGCATGTATCATGCCCCAGTTCTCTTACAGTATGTAACAGCTAAAATTAATTTACAAGTCTGACATAAAACCTATGGAATCCAGTTGCAAGATTCCCACCGACAAAGTTTCAGAGCTGCATGCTTAAAATAATAAACTTCTAAAATAAATAGCAGAACGCTTCATGCTGGCAAGCAACAAAATTCTATCAATCCCGTAGCCTTTGTTTAAGCAACAGGTTACTCTCAAGAGTAAGTCATGCTGTATTGGGCTCCCAACAGCAGATGTACAGTGGTGGGTGCCATCAGGAAAGCTCAAGTCACACACAAAGTATTACACATTGCTATTAATGAGAGGCAAATTATTGCCAATTCAACTTTAAGAAACATAACACAAGCAAACCTACATCAAAACATGACATTGTTTCACTCTTTGGCAGCAGGATGCGAGCTATTTCCACAGAGAGGATATCGTTTAACTCAGTAATATTAGTATAAGTTTTTTCTCTCTGAAAACCTGATACTGCAGTTTCCTCTTTTTTATGCAGCATAGTATTTTCTGACTTATTTTCCTTATAAGAAGCACATTTATAGCAGGAACTGAGTAAAATTTAAGCTGAGTCTCCCTTTAGCCTACAAACACCTTTGCTCAAGGAGAGGTGCTGTTGCATTTGTTCTGTAAGAGCCCTCACACCTCCAGGAGTACATAGAGTGCTAGTCAGCAGTTTTACTTCTCCTCATTAATAACCTCAGCAGGAAGCAAACAGCACATATGAAAGCCTTCTGATACCTTCCTTTCACACAAAAGTCAAAGCCCAGAGTAAAACAAAGGGCTTCTTAAAATAGAAAGTTTACAATAAATTGCTTAGAATAAAAAATACCCCAGATTGCAAATGCTGAAAGCACATTAACTTGTAGAGAGGCACTTATACCCCACATATTTGTATCAGAGTTAAGCTGTCAAGTATCATTCTAGGTTGCATAAATGTTCTCTTTAAAATGCTTTACCATGGGTATTTTCTCTCCTAATTGCATCAATCTTTCTATCCCAAATACCTCTATGCTCATTACCCAGAACATTTAGGTGCAATCACAGCAAAAGATTGTTACAAAAAAAGATTGTTACAAAAGATTATTTGGTTAGAGCCTTTACAATGGAATACAAGTTTCCAATTAACAAACATCAAGCCAAATTTAGCTCTCACATCCCATTTTCTGTCATTCCACAGGTCGAGGACACCCATTTCAGAAAAACATGTCAGAGAACTCTGAACTATTTTCTTTAGGGTTTTTTTAAGCTTTATAAACCTTATAAATGAAAGCTGACATGTCATACAAGAAAAAATACCAAGATCAAACCTTTGAGCATAGAAAATGAAAGGAATTATGAAAGGAAATGGTATCACCTCATCCGTAATTCCTTCAGCTGTGCCTGAGGACCAAAGGCAGCTTCAGACTGAAGTAACTTCCCACATACCTCATGACAGCTTAAAATATGCATGAAGCCCAGATGATTAACGCACATACCATATCCTGTAAAGCAAACTACAGCTACACATCAGATTTCCGATACCATTTTATATTGCAACTGCTTCTACTTTTAACTTAAGAGTTTGTCAAGAACCTGCAAGCACTCTAACTCCATTCCTCGCGTCTTCACATACAAAGTTTCACTGTAGACAATTGCGCACCACTGCATACGTTGCTTCCCCAGGAGCATGCACGTGCTAACAAGACCAGAAGTGTGGGTAAACGGAGCCATCAGCAGTTTCTGGAAGCTCTCATTTCAACAGGAATAGCTAGGCTGTTTGCAAACACGCTTTCCAATCGGGAACAGCAATTTCAGGTAGACAGCATAGTACTCTTTAGAATGAGGTTTGACATGCAGAGGAATACCTTCTCCTCTCAGACCTGATTCAGAGTCCAGTTAAGACCAAAGAAGATGGGACAGGCCTGTACTGAGTCTGGCAAGTTCTGCCTACATAGTTAAAATATATTATTTTATTCCTTTATTTATACATGCATCAAAAGATGTTAGTTTTTTCTATTCATCACTTAAGATCAAAACCCCATCACTGTTGCTGCTCAAATGACAATCCACAAGTACTGCAATATGAGCAGAAGTGCCCTGCAAAATAATCACACAGATGTGTAATCAAACATCTACTGGCTAGATATACTCCACATTTTAAAACAAAATAAGTTCCACCAACATGATATAGTATACTTCCTATGGGATTTGGGGATAAGAACCAAAGATAGCATCCTTTCATATTGCTCATCAGAGCTTAGGGCCAGGTTTCCATGCCACTTCCTAACTCATGTCTTCACTGCTTCATCATTCCTTACAGAGGCAAAATATCAGGATTTTCATTGTTGCTAAATGCAGAGTTCCCCACCTATACTCCATTGCCAGGTTCACAAATACAGGTATACACAGAATATGCAAATTAAGATTTACACATTACTTTCACAACAATAATGGGTGATAATGGTCAGCAGTTTTACCACTTCCATATTAGCTATTCTTCTCCACAACTTTACAGTAGCTGACAAAATCAAAACACAAAAACCTGCTGTGAAGACTTTCCTGAAGTTTAAGACCTCTTCCTCAGAGCAAAGGTGTCAAGAGTTTTACCACTGACCAAGGTCAGACAAATGTCAGAAATAAACTTCACACTTGCATCAAGTTATATAAATATGAAAGAAGGGAGGTTTGCCAACTTACTGGTGAGAGAAATTCTCTGCAAAAGTGTTTATACAAAGTGCAGGGCAGGCAAAGCTCTGACTAAAGTCAATAAACAGACTCCCAAATCACCAGCTGCCCTCTCCAGCATCTCATGGCTAGATGTAAATAGTCAAATCATAAATAGTCAAAATAATCAGCAAAAAGGACACCAGTCAACTCAGGTTTATTATAACAATTTCTTTCACTGCATTATTAACAATAGAGCTGACTTATTAACAAGACTATTTAGACAAAAAAAAAAAAAAAATATCAGAAAAACACCAAGCTGAAAGCAGAAAAAAAAACAAACCCAAACCATATCTTTGTCTCTGCATGAGTTTTTAAAAACGTACACTTAAAACCTTAGATCCCCTTTCTACATAATCAGTGACTGGACTGATGATCATCACGAGTGGAAGTTAGAAGCCACTTTTAGGAAGTCTGGTTCCATATTTCACACCACCTAAAGCCAGGTTAATTTTAAGCAGAAAGAAGCGAATGGAGAAAGAAATACATTATTTAGTGGAAGTTTCACAAGACCAACTTTCATAACCTATGTATTACACATAATCATTTATTACACTTCACACAGCTGTCATACACTCATCTTATTAATCATTTTTAAATTATCAGAAAGAGAAGTCTCTAAACTTACCACTTTGGGGTTTGTCAGCCCTGTCAACTATACGCATTTCACTTAAAGTAATCCAGACTTGCCCCTACAGAGCAAGTTATCTTATCTCAAGGCATTCTGTAAGTTAATCACAGCAGGGAAATGGCCCAATGTGAGAGAGCAATGTGATAAATGATGAGGATAGCACTGAGCTCACTGTCTCCTCCAGCAACAAGTGGTCAGTTCCACCGATGTCAACACAACTTCTCACAGCTGCTTATAAAATGGAAATAAATGAACTGCATCCAAGACAATTTATTAAGGCAAAATCATCACTTTCCACAGAGCTTGACTTCAAAGACTTCAAAAACTTCTAAGAGCAAAGGTCTAAGAAATGGGTTTTCAACAACACTAATTTCCTTCATGAAGATGTCTCAAAGCACAAAGAAAAAACAGAATAAAGCAGACTATAGAAATTCTGCTAAGTCTATAAAAAAGTTATTTCTACAGCATAATAGGATGTTCAAACTTTGGTTTTAATAATTTCATTAGCTATATTTCATTTATTTCAATATGGCTTTAACCCCTTGTCTTTCAAATATAACAAAATACTTAAATTGAGACTATCTTAAAAAAAGTAATTAAATCAGGAAGGATACACAGCCCTTAAAAGCCAGGTATGTTTATTGGATATCTTTCTAAAATGCAGCAATAACACCACAAAAGAAAACATCCTGAAGATCTTCCTTAATGTTTAACTTGTTATAATTAAACACATGCAAACTCAAGGCTTTGAAAAGCATTAGGAGCTATCAAAGTCATTTATATTGAGCCTAGGTGTTCATTTGGGGTCTTTTCCAAAGCTTGTGGAAAAGGATATAAGAAACCTCCCATCAATAAACAGGAAATTTTCAAATCTTTAAAGCTACAGAGAGGGTAGATTAGGAAAGTGGAAATGAAATTGAAGGCATTCACGTCCATTCTGCTGACTCAAATATAGTCAGAACAAGCAACATACCCAATTTCTCTGATGTAAACAGAAATCTATGCAAGGACACACCGCTTACATCTACCAACCCCAGAGCAGGATCAAGGCCATGAGCCAGTTCTTGACACCTGACACTCAAGATGGACTCTTCCTCTACTTTTTAATCCACCCAACAACTGCTGGATGGACAAACAGTCCACAGATACACCAGTTAATTCAATCGGTAAAGGAATAATGCTGACACAAGACTTGTTACCTTTCACATAAAACATTCCTTTTCCAGAAATAATTGAAATATCACTGAAGCTACCTTAGTAATTTTCAGAGTGAGTTTTCACAAAAGGTATTGACCCACCATTCATTCCATTGTATATACTTCTGTGGTGAGGTGACAGGTCATCTGTTACTTGTCTCCTGAGGGTACCTTCTCTGCTGCCTCCACTGAGGTGTTTGAGATGCTCTGGGCTCCCTCCATAGTGTTGTTTGAGATGCTCAGGGCTTGTACCCCTCACTTTGTGGAGATGTTCTGTACTTCCAATCGGCGTGTGCTTTTGAAGGTGATCTGGGCTGCTACTGCTGTGCTTTTGATGCTCAGGGCTACTACCAGGCCTCTGCTTTTGAAAGTGTTCAGGGCTACTACTCAGAACATGCTTTGGAAGAGTTTCTGGGCTGCTGCTGCTGCTGTGCTTTTGTTGTTCAGGTGCTTTGACAATGGTTTTGTGATGTTCCGGACTTGGTCCTTTCAGGTGGTGATCAGGACTGCCAGAACTCCTAGGCTTCTGGAGGTGCTCTGGGCTGATACTCCTGTGTTTCTGACGCTCAGGGCTTCCTTCACCCCGAGTTTTTTGAAGATGTTCCGGACTAGTACTTGGATGATGTTTATGATGGTCTGGACTGTCTGTACTTCCCGTGCTAGAAGTACTACTCCCGTCACCGACATCTCGTATGTAAGTACTCGTTGTAGTTAACTGGCACAAGCTGATTTGGCTGTCGATAGAGCTCCGGCTGCCTGCTCCACCACTTTTCTCCTCATCTAGCAACACACACAATTCTTTCAGCTCCAGGTTTTCCTTAACCACTTCTTCCTGCCTCACTTCCAGTTCTTTTAGCTTCTGCAAGTATAAGGCAACCTCTTTGTGCATAACACTAGCGCTGTATCTGCCCAGTCTCTGCCATTCACGGGACACTTTCTTGCCTTTCTGTCTGTCATCATCCAGAAAGCAGCAGAGGTCTCTCAGTTCTTGGTTATCTTCTTGCAGCTTCTGGTTGATATCCTTTAAAAGAAAGACAATCATGACAGAAAAGTGTCTAAAAGAATTAAAATTATACTACTACCAAACCCATCATCTAAGCACTCAAGTGAGGCATAAATAATTGTGTGGGTACATCTGGCATATTATAAAAACACCATGCTTCAAATAAAGCAAGCTGCTGCCCAGTATAAAGTAACTATAACGCGGAGATAATCTTGAAGGGTTCAAAGACTAACTTCTGATACAGCATAAAAGTTTCAGGTGCTTAATTAATTTTCTTGTGAAATATCAGAATAAATCCCCCCCAAACTGGGCAAAGATCATAAGCTCTCTCATGATTATCTCACTCCCTTGAGAAATATTCACCCGAGAGTCATTGCTGAAAAGAACTGCAAAGTACATCAGTAATCTCACTTAAATAACTAATTATTAACATTTATATTCTCTATTCCCTAAAAGATATTCACATATAAAGATGAACTTTTTACAGATTTAAAATATTTGGGTTTTGTTTCAGATTTGTATAAAAGAATCTTGTCAGTCATCACTTAATCAGAATTGCTTCAACCACACTGAAATTAAGTAATCTGCTTTACCAGATTTTTTGCTCCTAACAAAGTGAAGTACATGATTCCATACCCTTCTTTAAGTAAGGAACAGTCTGAAGCAAAAATGTCCAAGCTATTACTATAGCAGAATACTATGCCGAAGAAAATATTTTCAGTATTTCATTCTCCTAGTTTTACTGAACTGGCTTGTGACCATATTTATCTTTCTTTCATCTAAATATTCATTCCTTTTTACGTATGATGATAGAAGTCGAGAATAGCCATAAATCTTTAAAATTTAGCCTTATGAAAAGGCCATTTTAGCACTGTTTCTTAAGAAAAGCTTTTGTAACTTAATTGGATTTCTGTGCATGCATGTTTTTGATCTTTGTCTCAAGGTAACTTTGAACTTGACCAATTTCAACCCATATTTGACAAAGGATAAATCTCAATAAACCTACAAGGTATCCTTAAAAATCTTAGATTTTTGTGGATCTCTCACCATTTATGCTGGTGAGAAATATTTAAAGTGACCCCATGGTGGAATAAAACAAGTTGTGGAAGGCCACAATTCAATCAGAAGCAGTAAACACCCATCCACTAGAACCAGGCATGGCTGGTCATTGTTACTCATGGACCAGTTATTTCACACAGGACAAAGGAGGTAGGTGTTCAGATACCACACAGAACTCAAAACCTCATCCTTCCAAATTTCTTTTAAAAGTTCCAGCTGAGGCATCTGAACAAAAGGCGGAAGTTAAACATCACTGAAGGATTTCAAGATTGAGAGAGGAATTTGTCATTCCTTCCTACACATCTTAGTGTGGTTTGTTACTTATCTAGAAGATGTATAAATCCCCATGATGTCACATCACCTTTGCACATAACTTTGCACATTCCCTTTCTCTGGGGGAAAGAGACTATTGTTGTAACTTAACTTACATTTAAAATCTTGTCATTTAACTTGTATTTTAAATATAAGCTTTATTTTTACTAAAGTACTATCATCAATGACAGTAGCCCCAAGACACCATATATTGTCAAAAAAAAAGACAGGACACACACACTCATACTTTGAAGAACAGGAAAACTTGGGAGACGGGAACAGTCTTCTCCCACGTGTTATTCCATGCCACACTATTATCAAAGGCACTTTTACAATAATTGAGTTGTTTAAAGCCATTCTACAAGTTAAGAACTTTCTTCTAATGTACTCTCACATAACAATTCAAAACCCCACACTGCATCTGTCTCTCCTGTCCTTCCCTCCAACATTACCTCACTGAAGGAATTTCCTAAAAAAAAAAAAACCAAAAAATTCCTTTCCCAAAGTCACAGGACAGAAAATGTTTTGTATTTATGCCTACTTTAAGATAACTTTCTAGATCTGTAATACATGTGTAGATGCTACATCGGGGTAATTATGTGTCAGTGGTCACACTATCTTCCCAGTCCTCAGAATTGGGAAAGAAACAGGGACTTTGCTTCTCATCCAAAAAAAGAGTTAACTTAAGAAGGGCTAAGTCATGACAGACTTGGTCTGCCTCTCACTGTAGCTAGTCTACAGAAGCATACAATCAGAAAATACATCAGAGATGTGTTATCAGACATCTTTTTCAGACAATAAACTAGGGATTGGTTCTAATCATCCTGAAACTGAGCCCAAGGGTCTGCCATCACCTGCCATACACTGCACTGCATCCTGGAACAACCAGCTCTCTCCAGCAGACTACCAGACTGCCTGACAGATGAGCAAGTCATCTTAAAATAGTGACAGAAACCAGCATAAGCTATACAAAGCCTTTTGAATGTCTACGGCTCTGCACACTATTCTTACTGGAGGACTTCAGACAGGATCATTTAACCTTACTAAAAACGACTGAAGTCCAACACCAAAATGACAACACTTAAGTGCTTTCATCAACCCAAAGCATACTGGGGCAGACCATACAACAGCTGCGCTCCACAGCCTGCCAAATAGTTGGTCATCTCTTAACCAGACACTTGATTTTTAAGCGGTATCAAACGCTATTCACTCCAGTCCCTGTTCACTTCTCATCAGATTCTCGGTAACGGCTCCTCCCAGACCATACACCTGACAAGATCGCTCACGACGGGCGGGCGGGGGACGCGGAGACACGGCAGAAACTTCAGGGGTCCCACCCTGCCCACCCCGCTACCTTCAAGCCGCGGATCTCGCCGAGATGGAGCTGGAGGCGGCGGTTCACCTCTCGGATGAGGTTGCTGTGGTCCAGCATCGCGCTCATCTTCTCCGCCTCGGCGCGGCGGAGGCTGCGGATCAGCTCCTCCTTGCTCCACTTGAGCAGCTCCTCGTCCGACACCTTGGACAAGTCCTCGGCCGGCGCCGCCCCGCAACTTTCCGCCGCCACTTTCGACATGGTGTCGGTCCGGCAGCCCGGGAGGACCCCGCCGCCGAGGAGCTGCGGTTCCCCCGGGGCCGCCCCACCGCCGCGGGAGGAGAAGGGCGAGCCCGGAGCCCGCGGCAGCTCCTGCGGGAGGGCGGGAGTGCCCCCGGCTCCAGCGCTGGCGGCGGCTGGGGCGGGCTGGGGGGTTCCAAGGGAAATCCCGTCTGGCCCCAGGCAGCAGATCCTGGAATAACGGAGGAAGAGGAGGAGGAAAGGGCGTGGAGGAAGCCGAGCCACAGTCTGGGGAGCAAAGTTCCCCCGGAGAGAAGAGGAAAAACAACAAAAAAAGAGGAGGACAAAGGAAGCGCCAACGAGCCCGGCTCTTTCAACAGGTCAGCGCCCGCAGCGAGCGCCCGCTCCCCGCTGCCGCGCCGGGGCTGCCTCTCCCGGGGGCCGGCGCCGCCGGGCGGAGGGATGGGAAGCCCCGAGCCGGCGGGCGGGAGGCCGGCCCGGCTCCGCGGCAGCGGGAGGAGCGGGGCGCGCGGGCGCTGCCGGCGCCAGTACCGGGCGCGGGGCGGCTCGCGGCTTTTCACCGAGGCGCGCGCCACGTGCGGGCCCGCGCGGGCGGGGAGGCGGGGGAGGAGGGGCGGCGCCGTCCCCGCGCGGCTCGCGGGCGCCACCTGCCGGGCGCTGTCCGCCCGCCCCGTCTCGGCCTCATTGCTCCGGTGGGGCGCTTAGGTCTATGACGTCACCGCCGGCGGGAGCCGCCGCCAGCCGGAGCCCGGCACGGCCCCTCGCTGCCGCCCCCGCTCCGGCTAAGGGTGGCGGGAGCCGGTGCCGGGGTGGTCGGTAACTCTCCCCCGGGAGCGCCCAGCGGCGGGGCTGTGACAGGCGGGCACTGCCCTGCTCCCTCCCAGACACCTGCCTCGCCGGTGATCTGAGACCGAACCTCCGTAACCCGCTCGGCCGGGCGATACGGCACATCCCAGCGGCAGGAGTGGACGAACTGGAACGATCAGGGGACTCACTGGTTGGATACCCATTTGTAAATTACCTATTTCCCCCTGAACAATCCCCTGCAGCCGGGGGAAGGTGCCTCACTTAATAGGCCCTTACTATCGCCAATTTAGCATTAAAGAAAATTTCTGACTCCTGAGGGGAAAATGTGAAATACCGAGTATCAGCACAAGCAGGGCTGGCTCTGCTGGAGGCAGCGTGAGAAGACGTGCCCAGCCCATCCCACCATCACCGCCCCAGCTGCCCCCCTTGGCACTCCCTGCTGGAAGACCAGCCAATGCCACAGCACCAGACTAGCCAGGGGTTATTTCCTCTCTTGACGCATTTAAAAGATGCCACAAGAATGGTTAAATGAAATGCTAATCTTTGTCCTTATTCCTAATCTTCTCCTTGAACTACCAGCTGTCACTTGATCAGAATAAAAGTTCTGCTCCTGTCCCTCTTGGGCTACACTTTGCATTTTCCCCATGACAAAGTCCTGCGTTTTCCCTTTCTGAGCACTATTCAGAGATGTTCTTCCATCTGATCCATTTGTCACGTGCCTCCACTTCCCCAGCAACATGCCGGACCCTCTGGTCCCACCCAGCTACGTCCCGGGACAACCCAGCAAGGGCAGCGCCAGAAGCCCATACCGGCTTCCTCCCGTAACAGTCACTTGCCAAAAGTCCTGGCAGAGGAATCACTTTTGAGCTGCCACCACAGGTACAGGCTGCTCCTCGGGATGCAGGAGAATGTCCCCCCAGCTCCTACCACAGGGGGTACCCGAGCCGCAGAGCGGAGCGCAGGCGGATGGGCATGTCTGCTGAGCTGCGATATGAACCCTGACATCCAGCCCTCTCAACACGAGTTTCAACAGAGCCACCATGGAGCTTTGCCACCATGAAATCCCATTTCCTGATCAGCGCCAAGTATTGTGTGAAAATTTTATTTTCACTGAAAACTCCTCTATCACTCTCTTAAATCCTCTGAAATTTTTTCCACTGTAAAGAACAAAGCTTTAGATAAAAGCATCTGACCAGCCACAGCAAAAATACAGTAAAAGGCCATAAAAAGGAGCTGTCATCTTTTATGCCCAAATATATTCCATTTTCATGCAACTAAAAAGAACAGCTTGGGAAAAAGGAAGCAATAAATAAAGGCTTTTCTTATTTTTCCAATTCATCAGTGTATTAGTTGAAAGGTCATATGATAGATTTTTAAAAGTTGTATTTCTTTCCGTGAAATGAACAGTTTAAATGTTTATTGAAAAATGCCTGAAAATTTTTAATCGAAAAGCTTCAAGAAAGACTGTCTGCTTGCCTCAACCCAACGTTAATGGCACTTCTCAGGAGCAGCATCTCAAAGCTTTTGATCCTGGGGTGCCATGGAAAGCACAGATCCGAGATTACCAGCTTCAGGGAACACTGCGTTCTCCACCAATATGAAACACCTCCACACTTGTGGCTTCAGAAGGCACAGCTTTATTGTATAGACACACATGTGAAATGAGAATTCATAATTCATAAAGTGTGGCCATTAGAAATAGTTTAATAAAGTCAAACTTCAAAAGTTTGGGACAAATGTAGCTCTAATAACGGAACCAAAAATGTATCAAGTGAAACTAATCTGGAATGTTTCCATAAAGAGAGGATCTAATTTCACATTCACTCATGCTTGTGTAACAAGATCAAAATGAGAGTGGGAAGTGCGACAAAATTATTCCCATCTCCTGGCAATTTTAAAACTTTACTTTCAGGTAGTCCACCTTATTCCTCAAATGCCAAGTTTGTCCCCACGCCTGGGCTGTTGTCATCAGTGGTGATGACAACGATTGCCCTGAAACAAACACTTTATTGTTCAATGAAAGCTGGGTTTTTTGCAATACTTCCTTACTCCCCTTAGCAAATCTCATTCACAGGCTGACATGGAGAGAGGCTGGGCAAATGAGCCGGGGGGCTGCAGTGCTGGGATCGCTCCAGCCTTTGCCCAGTGGCTAGGGGAATGGCAGAACCCCTTCTTTTTCAGTTCTTTGACACCACGCGCCAAATGCTAGCAGCAGTGTGGACTTGCATACAACTAAATCTCTGTAACTGACCATGGTTTTCAACTTGGCAGCATTTTCGCTGCTGTGTCCTGCTGACCTCTGGATATGCACATACGCAGCTACTGTCACTAGCAAATTCTCCTGCAAGTTCTCTTGCTGGCACTGCCTTTTCATGGCCGCTTGCAGACTATCTAGTGCTTTAAGTCTCTGATTGCTGGGTGGAGTCTCTAAGGATTATTACATACAATAATAATCATCTAGTGATTTTAAAAACACTTTTGGACATTTATAATGAGACCCTAATGCTTCTCAATAGCCATCTGCCAAAAATGTGTCATAGCGAGTACTTTCATAGCCATCATTTTACACAAAGATGGCTGAACTGTTTTGGTTCAGACTTTCCAAAAATACTTTTTTGAGAAGAGTTCAGACTTGAAAAATGTCATTCCCAAATTGGAAGGAAGTGGAAAAAGCTTTAAAAATGAAAAGTTCAAGTAATTTTAGTTATAGTTCCTTCTAGATATTCTACCCATCATTCATGTGTTTGTAGCTGACACCCAACACAGCATCACGCACACTGGCTGCTCTCTAATCCTGGCCCATCAGTTCTCTGCTGGTTTATCACCCATCCCTAGGCAGAGCTTCAGACTTTCCCATTGCTAACAAAAAAGAGATGACTCCTCCTCCTTGCTTTCCCTCCTTGTCCTTCCTAAAGAGCCTCTATCCATCCACAGCAGCACTCCAAGTCATGTGAGCTATCCCACCATGCCTCCATGATCACAGTGAGATCATGGCCCTGCAACTCCAAACAGACCTCTAATTCTTTCTGTTTGTTCCCCATGATGCCTGCACTAGTGTTCAGGCATTTTGAAGAGGCATCCAGTTGTGCTGATTTCCCAGGAAAAGTGATAAAGCTTCCCCCGCAATGCTGTCCTCTCTTGGTACCTCCTCACTTAGGTGGGCACCCTTCAGTCCTGTGTATAATTTCTGATGTCTCTCTTGTCCACATCACCCCACATCCCTTCCTTACAATCTGCTCTGTTATTTCCTCACTTGTGTGTTTGTCATCAGCTCTCTCCTATCCATTCCTAGGTAAAAGTTCTCCTCACTAGGTTTGCCAGCATGTTGGCAAAAATGCTTTTTCCTGACTTGTTTAGGCAGATCTCATCACTTCCTAAGCATCCTTGACATTCAAAGAGAGTTCCATGGTCATAAAAGCCAAATCCCTGTTGTCAACACCAGCTGTGCAAGCACTCATTGACCACAGGATCCATCCACTCGCCCTCAAGCCCTTTCACCACTGTAGAATTCTTCATTTTCCAGCCTGACAAGCACAGACCCTGGCTGCCCCTCCTTTATTCACTAAACCAGTATAAGTTAGATTAATGCATGCACATAAGAATATTTTACAATGCAATGTAGAACAACTTTTCCTAACAGAGTCTCATACGGTGTTCACAGAGTATTAGCACATATAAAAATTAATAGACTGATACTAGGCAGTCCGTATAATATTTTCTTCTTCATTGCACACCCACTTCCATCACACAAGGGAGATTGGGGATAATGCCATCTAGCTACAGCTGGCCAGAAACAAAATTCTTCATTACAGACACCTTCTGTCATTTACAGACAGAATACTTGTCTTTTGCTCCTGACTTTACAATAGATGAGAGTAAACAGCCAACTTTGAGCAAACCCAAACT
Source organism: Gallinago undulata (assembly GCA_026546715.1). Lineage (NCBI taxonomy): Eukaryota > Metazoa > Chordata > Aves > Charadriiformes > Scolopacidae > Gallinago > Gallinago undulata. Next base: position 4,439,254 of record JAOTQQ010000023.1, read on the forward strand.
GCAGTATGTTCACAACCCAAAGTGAATGATACTCACATTCTCTGGCTTAAACCCATTGCTTAGGCATGAACTTGTTTTATTTTGTATCTCTTTATGAATCTGTAACAGGTATAGATATACCAGCACACTTCTTAGCTTTCAATGAGACAGTATGTTACATGAAAGGGAAAGTAACGCAAAATGGTTGGTTTTTCAAAGCTCCTGTGCCTATGTACCCTTGGAATTTCAGAAATCCTGTCACCATTCCCTACTTCGACTTGTGAACTCCCTCCCAGACAACACTGGCCACCAAGCACTGCACCGCAACAAAGCCAACACACCAGTATCAGCTGTGGAAAGTGAAAAAGGAGTGGAAATAGCAGAGACTGCATGCCCCTAGGACAAGGCTGGCTCTGTGAAGGCCCCCTGTGCAATTCTTAAACCCTCTTGCTGAATGTCTCAGCTTTATTGTAACGCAGATGACAAACAGTTCCACAAATATAATTTCCAGTGCAATAAGCAATTTTTTTTAAACTAGGCAACATGCAGTTTTCTCACCCCAGAGATATTTTTTGAGAGAGCAAAAGGTTCATGTATTCCCTACCACAAGGAAATGTAGAAGAAATCTAGAAAAAATGTTTTCAAATTAACAATCCGGAGAAGGGAAAGAAGCTCAGCTTGAGTTAGTCATTGGGCTTTTTAAAACTTTAGAAGTTTCAACTTTAAGCCCTTTAGTAACCTACAATAAATAGCTTCTATTTATTCTGTAAAAAAAAAAAAACCACCACCAAACAAATAAAACCTTTTTTTCTTCTTGAAATTGTTTAAAAGCTTATCTCCCGTTTTCAAAACTAAGAATTTCTCACTAAACAAAGTTTGCTATGAACTCCCTCCTACTGCCACCTCCACATTTCTCATGATCTAGCTATCATGCAGTGTGTGGTGAGCTGGATCAGCTTCATGAGTCAATTAAAAAAAAATTAAAAAAATTTAAAATCAACCATCTAAAAATAACGACTGGTTTTCTAGTGGGTGATTGCACTGATCTGGCTCACGGTACCTATGTTGGATGCAAGGGAGGTGGAGAGAAGACACAGCCCGAGGGATGGAGATGGAGCAAGCCATCCCTGTTGATGGCAGCCTGAATTTAGAGCCCATTAAACACCCCATGGCTTCAGGATAGCCATTAAAGATGCCCCAGGCAAGAGGAGTAGAGAGCAATCAGCACTTCCTGCTAACAGTTTATGTGGTGACTGTGATTCAACCAGGCTTGCAGATTGAATTGGAGTCTGTAACAGAATGAGAAATCTTGAAAGGTCTTCTATGGGCACTTCAGTTTTTATTTCAATTGGAAAACTGATTGGAGACTTTTGCAGCCCTCCTCCAGGACAAATCCGGGATCCCCAGTTCACGGATTACTCGCAGGAGACACCAGGACAAGGTACTGCCATTCAAACTGACTCGGAAATTGCTTTCACAGGTCTTGGCCAATCTTCCTAAACCATTTGTTAATTGCAGTGAGGTACATGGATATGAACACGCTTCATAACTGCTCAAGGTTAAGCAAGTGGTTAGATGACTGATCCTTAGAAACAAAGTGAAATATATAAACGGGCACCTTTCCAACTCAGTGGAAAACATACCTGAAACAATAACTTAAAGGCATCCAAAGCTGTTAGAATGAAATCATTAATTATAATGTTTTTATGGGGTTGATTTTATCATGAAGAGCTTGGCAACTTTTCTGTACAGCTAACAGTTTGTTCTGGCTGGGATCCAACACAGATGCATAACCAGAGCATCTGTGGGTTTGTTTTAATTGTACTTCTGTTCATCGTTTGGGTAACACTGGACTTTGTTTTGTGTTCATATTTGATTAGTGAGTTAATAAGGGGCCAGATGCTTCTTTCCACTATTGCTCATGGAAGTAAAGTAGATGACTATGTGATGAGAAGCGAGAAAAGGTGCATGCCCTACAGCATAATCCTTTGCTTCCCCCAACCATGTAAAAGTGGCAATTACTGGCACTGTATCTACAGAGATGAAGACGGAGATCTTCTGTCTTCCTGTAGCACACCAACATAACTGTAGTACAACATACTTAGTAAGCACAGCATTGGAATGAGATTAAGGTAGGACAAATCCGGGGAGGGAGGAGGGAGGGAGAAAAAAGTTTAGGAAATTAAGCAGTACCATGCTAGGAAGACAGGCACCACTGTCTGGAAGGAGGAACACAAAAAAATCCCTTGCCCTGATGGACACTGAATACATGAGCTTTTTTTCCCCCTCCCCTCTTCCTGTCTATGTCTTCTTTTCAAGTTTGAGCTCTGGTATCATGAATGAAAATTGACACATATTGACTGGAGTAGTGGGTTCCTTGATAACTATACAAAAAAAACAATACTCAGACTTCATGTCCATTCGCATCACACCAAATACACTGTTCTGTCCAAAGAAGAGTGATCCAAACCAGCTATCTAATGAAGGGAAAAGGAAAGCCTCTATACTTTACTATCATTTCCCTGAATCTACAACACAAAATACTGTATTTTCAAGCTAAAGCTTCTTTTTTAATGTCTTTTCAGTGGCATTATTGTAACTTGTTAATAAACATTTTTTGTGAAAAAGGGATTATCCATTGTATCTCTATAAAGCTATGTATGCTTAAGCAAAACTAATCTACAACAACAATATATGGGACAGATCTCCAAGAGTTTGTAATACAGTAGTTTTCATTTAGAATAACTTTCACTTATTCCAAAATGTTTAAGTCAGACAGCCCCCATCAATTCTGGCTAAATGGCTACATGAAAGCTTTTTATACCCATCTCCTTCATTAGTAGGATGGTATCTTGTGGTTTCAGCAAGTCTCCCCACTATTCAGTTGTTCTCTGTGATAAGGCGGGCTTTTGTGAAATCATCGGTTATTTATCCATCACTTTCCCCTTTGCCAGAGGGACACTAGGGGTCTAGTGCTGAAGGTGATTTCTCCCTATATCTTGCTGCTTCACAGTGACAGCATACACAGTGGAACTCGGTGGGAAACAATACTAGGATTTTCCAACTTATCTCGACTTCTCATTCTGAGGTGTTCATGTCTTTACTAGGATTACCTAAAGAGAAGCAAAATTATATTCTTTTGAATATTTCCCTAGACTCACTTTAAATACTAGACTATCTTAAAAATACAAACAAAACCATTCTTTCCAGCTAAGCCTCAGTTCTTGAGAACAAAATTAGAAACCAAGTAATGAAAACCAAGTATAAAACCAAGGAACCAACAGTGTTCATATTTACTGTTCACTGATACATGTTTTCTATCAGTCTCATGTCCTCACTGCAACACTGAATTCACCTACAGCACTTCTCAAAGCCAATGGCCAGACCAAAGCATTTAGATGCCATGTTTCACAGTGGGCCCTCTCCGAGGCCTTGTTTGGGTTCCCTGCAATGTTGCATTACCAGCCCCAAACCCACACTTCATCTGAGGGGTGCTTTGTTCTGTATAGCTCTTTCTGCAAGACAGAATTCCAAGACAAAAACCTTCCAACTTTTATCTAATAAAAAGCAGCAGGAGTAACACAACCTTTCTAGCAGATGTGGCTGTGATAACATTCACTTCCTTTATACCAACTGCAGCTCTGATAATTCCTGTTCCTTCTCCCTATTCTTTATAACTGGGCTTTTTTTTTTCCATTCCTTTTAATTAAAAAAACACCAAAAAACAACCTTCAATGCTTGGGCTTCTATGATGCGAAGAATTCAAAGCTTATCTAATAGAAAGTGATACTTCCTATTGAATGCACTCCCAGTGTTGCTACAGCAGTTTTAAAACTATTGCAACATTTTTTTAGAGTATATATCACATATCTGATGAAACCCACAGTCTCCAACTCACCAGTAATTCTTCACAGTGATCTGGTGCAAGATGCTAATAATATGGATAAAGAAGCCAGCATTCAGAGCCTGTTGGACTTACTCAAAATATGGATTGCTTCTCATTTTTTCCAGTGAAAGCAACACAGAAAAGCAGACACCTTTTATCTTAAAAAAAAAAATTATTATCCTCAGATGATGTTTTATGAGAAAAAACAGAAAAATTGTTGGAGAGAAAAGAAGAATTAATGATAAGTCAGTGAAATTATCACAATGTCTAATGAAGTTGCAAGCTTAAGCTGGAACGAAAGCAGTTTTGTCTTTGCATCAGTTAGAAATTACATGAATGTAAAAGGAAACTGCCTGTTAATAGATACACTTTTCACTTGCTCAAGCCTTATGCAGATACCACTGGCTCCAGCAATTCTAGCAATTAATTATCAATTCTGATAATTCTATTCAGGATGAAATAAAGTCTGTAGTGTGCTTAGTCTCCTTGAGTTTATTCATTTATTTGTACTGCAATAACACCTGAAACCTCTAGTGATGGAGTACGATGCCTTTGATTTGGAGCTATAGAGCCTCAAAATGAGAAGACTGTCCTTAATATACTATATAAAAAGACAATGCTCCTAGAATTTACAAGCTACACGTTAGACCTGTGGTTCCTGCAAACTGCAGGGGAAAGGGCAGAACTAGTTAAATAAGACTATATACAGAGTCATGTATATATATATATATATATATCACAGAATCACAGAATCACTTTTCACTATAAACCTACACAGGTATTAAAATAATGAAGGAACAAACCACACTAAAAAAGTAGCACAAGCCAAACAGGAGGACTATAAAATTTGCAATGAGAAGAGAAGAAAAATGCATATTTAAGAGGCAAAGAAGAATTCTAAGGAGTGTTGTAGTGAGACTAGTGAGAGTTACATCAAGCAGTTATAAACTCAGTAATATAACCTGAAAAGATTACGAAGGCCATGATAGCAAAAACAAAACCTCAAAATGCCTTGGTAGATTTTTATGAGAACCTTAAAAGCATTGTGGACACAAGGCATTGAGCTGTAACAGGGGTAATGCCAGAAGTATTTAAGTCCTCAAAGCAAGGATGGTCCTTCTGCAAGTATGTCTCAAGCTGGTCAGCCACAAGGATGTTGCTGATGTGAAATGGCTGAGAGAACGGTATGCTGTCCCAAATGACAATAGCCTTTAGGAGTTGAGACCACAGGGTCTGCTGAGATTTTGCAGGGGAGAAAAGGTGACTGTCTTCTGACAGGCAGTGTTCTCACATCAAATCACTCAGTCTGGTTGAAGTGACTGTTTAGTTGGTGCAGTGATGCTGGAGATAGCTTTGTCAGCGACACTGTGCCTTGGCCTGGACATTCCTAAAAGCATTTCTCCTTTTAAAACATTTTGAAAGTGTACTGTTGGTGAAACATGCAGAGAATGGCCCATGAATCCCATGATTGCAGGCATCTAATCTGCTTTCGTCTCATTGCTCATCTCATGTTTACTCTGTGTTCTGTTCTGACTCTTTGAATGTGTTCAAATGATGCACTGGCTTTGAACTATATTGTCAGTTCAGCAAAAAGTAATCAACCTCGTATTTACCATTGTGTCATGCAATAATACTTTGAAATTCTTGACTGGTTTGGGTCTGCTGAAATATCCATATACATGTTAACGCATGCAATACCACACTTGGAAGAAAGATATAAAGTAATTGGAAAGGCAGCTCACAAGTTTATTGAATGAACAGTGATCCCCACAGATCACCTTCCTCAGTAACTTTCATCTCCATGAACATACTTGTTAGTTATTCTGCTGAATCCTCTTGGCAGGAAAAATCCATTAAATATTTAATTAAGCTACGTTCAATATATTAGGTAAGTGAACTACTCTATTTAGTGCTAGCTTAACATTACATGCTGTATCATAATGTTCTGCACGACAGTGTTGCAATGACATACACATTATTGGAGATTTTGTTCTATTTGCTTATGAACAGTAAAAGCAAAATCACGATTTCTAATCTAAGGGCACTCCTTTTAGCTAGTATTATTCAGTCAATTCAAGAGCAGATGCATGAACTGAACTCTGTGAAGTGCACTAATAGGTGGGCATCCAAGTGAGGGGTTTTTTTTGCTTGTTTGGGTTTTTAAGCGGAGCAGCAATTTATTGATAGAGAAAATCCCTGTGTACAGCTTGCACAGCCACCGGCATGCCGAACCATAGCGAAATTTTTAAAATAAATGAAACAGAGGTAAAACTGAGAAGGGGGCAACTTGGTGATTCTGAGAAATAACATTGAACCTCAGTGCAGCACAAACCACTGCTTCAGAACTGCCAACAAAATCTTGCCAACCTCAGTCAATTCCCAGCAATTAGGGATGACATACACCGTAACGTTTGGAATATACAGGGAGAGGAAAGGAAAGAGAATCAGATTGCTGCACATTTTGCCACAGCTCACGTATGACAACTGCCAAGGGCAAGTGTTTCTGAAGATAAACTGATAGGCTGCAGTTGAAACAATTGCTTCCAACAAGGAAATATTAGAGGCCAAAAGTCCCCTCCCAGTCGTCAGGGCACCAGTATTTTCTCTGTAACGTTAGATAAACAATGTGCACAAAGCAAGATCAATGCATAGGGAATTCTTGCAACTGCAGCACCATGTGAAATAAAAGAAGATCTAATCCAGAAACTTGATTTCTTAGGCTGACATAGCAAACTTTCATCAAAGGTTAAATGAAAGATTTTAACGTCCTAATATCTGAAGACAGGGACAATTGGGTTCAGTCCTACGAAGTCTGAAGAACTGGGGACAAAATGCCACTACATAAGACCCCAGAACCAACGAAGAGAAAGCTGTGATTAAAAAAAGGGGACAAACCTCAGTATTTTTTTATCAGGAACTCAGTGCTATTGAAACAGACAGCTATTAGATGTTTTAGAATGCGTCCCAAAACTCAGTGGTACCCTGCTCAATTACTTAACTATTAGCCTTATTCCTAGTGTCTTATTAGAAGCAGGCTGACATTTGCACAGAGAAAACAAAAGAAAAATGCAGAAGAGAGAACTAGGTAATAAAAAAATACTTAAGAAAAAAAAATAAAAATCACATCGCCCACTTTTTTCTCTTGTCATCTGGAATCCCCTTACAGTTCCAGTAATGCGAGTGGTAAGCAATTCCTTACATTGCCAAAAATGCAAAGATGATACAGAGAATTTTGCAAGTCAGCCACGTATCAGAAAATCCCAGCTGATTTAACTTTGATAAATGTCTTTTACAATAAGAGGAATGTATTCCTTTTTCCACTGTAATGTTTTTTGGGGGGTTTTTGTAGCATTTTTAAGTGGAGGTTCTTACAAGCACTAAAACAAAAACATCCTGAAAAATGCAGAACGCAGAGCCATGTTGCAAGCAGACGGGAAGATTTGCCAACTGTCCAATTACTGGTTTTGGAAATAAAGCAAGTTCTGGAGCTAGACCATCTACAACTTTACACAAACAGAAATTCCCTCATCTTGCAGGAGGATGGAGTGAAGCAGTTTGGCCCAAATCAAAAGGAAAATCTCACAAAGGTTTTCTTCCAACAGGATTAGATGTTGATGCTTCCCTCAAAAGCCTTTATTTATAAATAAATAAGGCTGAATAGAAATAGTTATTTTCCATACATCCTTCTGAAGCACAGGTAAGAATGAAGGACAAGGTCAGCAGGTTTTGTCATGGTTGCAGACACAAAAAGAAAAAATTAAAAACTACAACCAGATACTGTTAAAAATACTACTGGTTTAAAGCCAACTCCCCTTTTTTAAAGGGTGACAGAAATGTCCTGACCCAAAAGAGAAATTGTGAATCATCTCATCGTTGTGCTATAATCTTCTTGTTTCCAGCCTTTCAGGGCCATAAATCACTGCTTAGCACTGTGACACATCCTTCTGTAGAAATACCATCACCAGGCCAGGCTGAATATGTCCTAGCCTAGTCTTAGACAAAAATAATTTTAGGGGAGAGGGAAACCATCAGATGCACATGTTCATGTAGGGCAAATATAAAAAGATTTATGTATCAATCCACATAAACAAACTAGCTGTCTTATTTGTATGTATGGGCACTGTAGCTGCTCACTTCACCAGGATTCTAAGGATAGCATTTGGCCTGAAATCATATTCTTTAAGTTTACATCTCAATAATCCAATTAAAATGTATGAGAACTAATTAAACATAGTGGATAATGACAGTGCATAGTGTAACGATAGTACACAGCAATTCATAGCATTTTAGCATTTTCTATCTTCAGTGCATTTTACAGACATTAACTAATTAATAGATAACATGAATTTAAAAATCAGTGCATGAGCATAGCATATGATTAGAATTAACATTTCAATTATTCTCCTTCTCTGACCACTACATTTACAAAATGCTCATTTCTTTGAACAGAAATGTAATGATTAAAGATAATTCTGTACAACTTACCAGAAAATAATTCTAGAGTTTCTGAACCACCCTATATATACTTAATGAGAAATCACAACTGCTCTCTTATTCTCCTCAAAATTCCGCCTTTAGTTGATTTCCACAGACCCCTGTTAACATAAACTCTTTTTCTTAACCTTTGCTCACACAGAGGGGATTCTGTGTAGTAACTTCAGTCCTCCAGCAGCTATGCCACACCAGAAACAAGGGGAAGCTCCTCAGAAAAAGCCATTGGAGCTTCCAAAGCCCTGAGACTGAAGCGTTCACATGCAGACACAAAAGCTGCATTTGTGAATCTCCAGGTACCAAATCCCCATCACCTTTTCCTATGAGGCAAATACTCTCACCTAACTCCTCGTGATTGCAACCTTCCCTGGCAGACCTTAAAAATCACCACTTCCAGTATCGCTAGAGTACAGAGCTTGCCGTAGGCTAAGACTGCTCTGGACCTGCTTTAGGCCTGAGCCCTCTGATTGCACCACAGCAGTTTAAACGTAATGCAAGTCTGTCTGTGCAGGGACCAAACATGGAAGCCTTCCATTAGGAGGAATTGAGGCTTTCAGAAACAGCAAAACAAAGACACATTTTGGCAACTCGTCTTCCCCTGCTGCCAATTTAAATCTTACAGTTTAAAATTACTTCCTTTAAACATCTGTTGTTTTTGTGGCTAATGGATTGACCTTTTTGAGAAGGGAAAATTTTCTTCTGGGTTGTTTTGCAGGCCATTGGTCTGCAGGGCTGTCAGACCTGAGTGCCTAGGTGACTCACTGATGTTAGATTTTTCCAATAGTTTTCAAGGGGTATCAGGTACCAAAACCCAAACCTCAACAAAAAATCCCCAAAGCCGTTAAGAGTCCATATACACTAGTTGTCATACACATCCTCCCTCAGCTGACAGGGCAAATGCATTTGCCTTTTTTCCAAACAAGAATTTGCAGCACAGGGTCTCCCTCCTGATGCTTTCCTATCACTGCCCTCTCTATCTGCAAAGAATTTAGTTTGCCCTCCTGCTGTTTCACAAACTTTTTTAATGAAAATTAATTCATATGGCAGCATTTTCCCTGCTAGATGTGTAGGCTGAGACTCTCTTCGCTCTGCTGTTCTCCGGCTTTCTTTATGGACAAATGCAAATTGCCCAGCTAGAGTTTCCTGTAAGAATCTCTTTTTTTCCACGTCCCTACATAATTGTCAGGCATTACATTTGAACTTGTAAGTGTGGAGAGACACAAACATTTATCCAGCCTGATACAATTACCTCTTTCAAATTACATTTCTGCTCACATCTTAACTCTTTAGCTGCCTGCAGGAGCCTCTGAGCAGCTGGTATCCATTCTCACTTGTCTTTTTGGGTGCTAGTTACATGTTTGCAATCAATGAAATCAATAACACACTTTTCATGTTTTCCCTATTACACAAATAAATATGGATCTAATGCCTCCAGCATACAGGTCAAGGTGATGAAAAAAGGGGAACAATAGGGAAAACCAACAGAAATCGCTCAAGCCCTGCTAAATGAAGTTCTTACTAATAATTCAATTATCAGATTTGTTTTCACTTCACCTAAGTTAATAAAATACCCACAAACTTCTAGCAGGAAGGGCCAGCACTGATTTTAATCTTGCTCATTACATCATTTGTTTCTGACTAATAGGGCTGCAAATATTTGTTCTTGTGCTAATTAATTTTTTTATTATTTTAAAAAATTGAATATTTCTTTGATTTAGAGAGAAGCTAGCTGGTGAGAACTACATAGCAAAATTCCAAGCTTATTACGTTTTACTTTCAGCCAAGAAAAAAACTGTATAACTATGAAAGTAAGTTTCAATTGATCGCTTCAGAGAAGCATTTGTGGAAGAACAAACTGTGTTTATTCATTGTTAATAAAGTTTTCTGGACTCTGAATGGAAATTGTCATTGGCCATTTCACTACCAGGATGGTCCTAAACCCTTACTACCACCTGTGAGGAAGATTTTGTAACAGCAATAGAGAGGCAAAGGGACTGAAATAGGAAAAAAATCAATTTTCAGAAGAGCAAACAAGTAGGCTTGTGAGAACTGCTGGAGAATAAATGAGCACTGGAGAGGAATAATGCTCTGAGCAGAAGAGTTGATTTTAGACAAGATTCAGGCACTGGCCCAGAGCATGAGGAAATTTCCATTGCTGTTAGTACTGTATGTCATCTGGATAAATAAAGGCTTTCCTAAGCCATCCCCTTCCCATTGAATCATAGAATCGTTTGAGTTGGAAGACCTTAAAGGTCATCGAGTTCCAACCCCCTTGCCATGGGCAGGGACACCTCCCACTAGAGCAGGTTGCTCAAAGCCTCATCCAGCCTGGCCTTGAACACCTCCAGGG
>JAOTQQ010000023.1:4450059-4519981 GCA_026546715.1 Gallinago undulata
TTGCTCATCCATGCAGGCCTGCTGGCTATTTTGCATGATTTCTTCTTTTTTGGGATGCACCTCTCCTGAGCTTGGAGAAGGTGATCCTTGAATACCACCCAGCCCTCTTGGGCCCCTCTCCCCTCCAGTTCTTTTTTCCATGCTACCTTGCCAATCAGATCTCCCAGGAGATCAAAGTCTGCTCTTCTGAAGTCCAGGGTAGCCACCTTGCTGGCTTTCAGAAGTGCTGCACTTATAAAGCAGTAAAAACCTGAAGACTGCAGGAAATGCAAAGTATTTCTCTTTTATAAAAACATTCTAAAGGAAGGAGGTATCATATGGAGAAATAGTTCATAAGAAATTACAGCCTCATAGCTATCCCATTTTGCTTTTCCAATTTTGATTTCTACCTACCTGCTCTCCCACCCACACACCCCCAGCATTATTAATGCTTATGAAAGAGCATAAAGTTTTCGTAATAATGTTTTTGTCCATTATGTACAGAATAATATAGTTCATTCAATACATTCTCTTGGAGAAAAAAAACCCACATTTTGGTCTAGATGCTCTTTCTCAGGACAATACGTTGCACTCAACTACCTGATTTTCTTTAGATTTTTGTAAGGGTATAGAACAGTTCTGCCTGGAGACAGTGATTTTGATTGGGGTGATGCTCACCCACAGATGATGTCAGGTGTGCTGTTTGTTACATATCATCATCCTATACCATGTGTTACATGTAGAACAAGGAGATCTATTTTTATCCTAGAAGATGATTCTGTTCTTTTTATCTCATTACTGAAAAGACAGATGTGCTAAGGCTCAGGGTCTTGTACCCAAAACCTACTTCACCGATATACTTTGCTGCCATTTATTGTTTCTTTCTGGAAAGTTTGTTATTAGTCAGAAATTTGGTGATGTCACTAAATCATATACTTGGAAAACAATCTAAACAAGCATTTGCTTATGCTAAGTTTAGGGCTAGACTACAAATTTGAGAGCCAGTTGTGGAGCCAGGGATTTTGTCTGACAGTTATTTTGCCCTAATATCTACAAGCTTAATGTTAAGGTTAAAAGAGCAGGAGCATCTCAGGTAGGCAAGGATGTTCTGGAAGAAGAGGGGAGAGGCAGTTCTTGAAGCAACCAGAATTCAGGCAGTTAAGTGCTCTCTAAATGGAAACCAAAGTTTCATTGTGCCCATGACAGCAAAATGACAGTCAATGCTGAACACAGAGGCACTGTTACAGAGTGCTAGTGTCAGCCTATAATATTGGTGGCCATCTTCAGCATTACGTAAAGCTACTGAGGAGCCTTCAAGGGTAAACAGTCCTCTGTTATTCTGCTTTATAGTGATCTAGTCCAGAAGAAGCCAGGCAGGGGCAACTATAGCAAGGACTGTGGCAGAAAAAAAGAAAAGTCTGCAAACTCTGCGCCATCAAAGCTGGAAGAACCTACGCTACGGTTAAGGCTGCAATCCAGGAATTCAGGGCTGTTAACAAAACAAGTCTGTAGAATACTGAAACTTCTTCAACACCAAGGATAATACGATTCCCCATAGTTCCCCAGTACTTTTCATTCCTACATGCCTAATTTCCAAACAAAATTCATATCATCATGCTTTTTCTTAGGGGTGCCCTCGCCTAGTAGTTTTAAAAGCACAGGGAAACTATGGAAATCCAGCTTGCATTCTTGCAAGGAGCACTGGCTAACAGCTAGATGTCTGCTGGCTAGGCTATGGTCCTGTTGCTCCCCAAACCCTCACACACCCCGAGCCAGGAATACAGTTTAATGATTTATTGGGAGACAACAGCGATCTCGTTTGTAAGAGCCCTCAGTGAGGATTTATCAAGGAGGGGAAGGACTCCTAAATATCACTCCCCCCAAATGAAAGAAACGATTGTATAGCAGCCTCATCTGTTCATGAGAGGTACTGCATGAGAAGTGGGAATACTCGGCAGTGGTCATTTCAGACAGCTCAGTGAATTTCGTGGATTTGTTATTTAGTGAACATTTACTTAAAAAACAAAACAACACAACAACCACCAAAAAAAAAAAAAAGAAACAAAAAAACCCTCACAAATTGGGTTATTCATTCGAAGTCTCAAAAATAACTCTGAGTTAGCACTGAAATTACATAAATCAGAAATAAAGATAGTACTGAAGACCCAAAAGCTGCATTGCTCTCTGGCCTTTATCTACTTAAGTCAAATACAGCTTAAATAAACTTTCTCTTTGCCAGGCTTTGGTTAGAAATGTTGACCCAGACCCCTTAGTTTTTTGCCACCTACCTGAATGTGGTCTGTGGTCAGGAGAAACAGAGAAGACAACTCAGCTCTCAGGGAGCCCTTCAGACACCTCCCCAGCACACAGACCCTGAGGGAAGCAGGCTGAGGGGTGCCTGGGCCTGGTCAGCTATGCCCACAGGACTAGGACAGCCCACAGGTTAGATGGGGCAAATCTAGGCTTTTCTTCCAGCTTTGGAAAAGTATGGTCCCATCAGAGAGAGTTCAAATAGCATGTGACTGCCAGCCCCCCAAACCAGAGACAAGCACTGCCAGTGATGAAAGTCCAGCCCTATATGGGTATAACAGTGAAGCTGCTAACAGACAGCAGGTTCCCAGCGGGCACAAACTTGAATATAAGAAGTTCCACCTAAACATGAGGAGGAACTTCTTTACTTTGAGGGTGGCAGAGCCCTGGAACAGGCTGCCCAGAGAGGTGGTGGAGTCTCCTTCTCTGGAGACCTTCAAAACCCACCTGGATATCTTCCTGTGCAACCTGCTCTAGGTGGACCTGCTTTGGTAGGACGGTTGGAATAGATGATCTCCAGAGGTCTCTTCCAACCCCACGTGATTCTATGAAATCCCTGCCTGTGGTAACCAAATTAGGTATAGTGGATGACGACTGGGCATCACAGCTGGGAGAAATTCTTCACAGAAAGCAGCCTCATGCAGCTACAATTTTCACCTGGGGCTGAAAGCTTGGCTCTCCCTTTGAGAAACTTAAAATATAAGGCAGGACAAGCGCACGTGACGTGTAACAGCATTGGTGAGATCACCCAAATTTCAAAATACCTTAGGCCTGCCCCAGCCGGCGCCCTGGAGACTGCACAGCGTTTGCCGTTGTTCCTCTCTCGGCCAAATCTCCTCACGATTCGCACTGGGGTATAGGCCGCAAGCGGAGGGTGCGGGGGACTCTGCGCCCCGTGATGCCGCACAGGCCCTTCACCGCCCGCGCTCTCCCCTCAGAGGCGGGGAAGGCGGCGGGCCGGGCCGGCAGGTGGCGCCCGCACACCGCCCTCAGCGGCCGTTACGCCGCCGTTACGCCGCCGCCCAACGGCCGCGGCGGGAGGCCGGAGCGATGGCCGGTGCCGTGAGGAGCGCTGGCGCCAAGCGCCAGCTGCAGGCCTGTACACACACCGTGCTTCTCAGCCGCCATGGGGATCTTACCCCCTGACCTTCTCCGTACGGGAAAAGGCGCTTCCGTGGGTACCAGGCACACGTACCAAGGACCGACTGCCGCTCTACAGGGGTTCCCTTTCCTGGGCCCCGTGTGCGGGGATTGCTGGCAGTGGTTTATAGGTCTGACGAGTCGGAGGCTATACGCGGCCAGCAGTTTAAGGATTGCTGAAGCGACCCTTAAGTGTACAAATTGCGGCTTACAGAACCTTTTGGGGTACCTCGGGAATCCCCCACGCAGGGAGTAAATGGAAGCAAGCATCTGAACAGAACAGGACCCCTGCTCCGACTCCCTTCTTTAGCAACGCCACGAGTCAATGGGATTAGACCTGTTTTTCAGACAGAAGTCCCTCTGAAGGGGCTTGGAAAGGATAAGTGAGAATTGCCTCAAGCGACAGCAAGCCGAGCGAGCCGAGGCTGCGGCAGGGGAAGGGCAGAAGTCCCCGTACCCGACTGCTGCACTAACTGCTGGGGCCACCACCGTAACAACGTCCACCTGCTCTTCCTCCCTCGCCCTCTTCCTCCCTCACACACGAGCCACAAAAGTGTGTTCAAATACAATCAAATCAAAATAAAAAACAAAACCAACTTGAGCAGCTTGCTTTTACTGCCCAGTGAAGTGCCTTATGAAGATCACTGGGCAGTAACTCACAGTTACTGCTCTCGAGATGTGCTGAAGAAAAACTTAAGGGTGTTTCCTGAAAGGGCCACAGTCCATCCAGCTACAGCTCATAAACCTGAAAGCAGCTGATAAAATGAGCACCAAGAAAGCCAGAATTTCTGTGTGCTATAGCCATTGCAGCCTCTCCAAAAGCATCTGTGCCTAGAAATAAATGCATTTGGGAAATATCCTTCTTCCTCGATGCATAGCCTTCCTTACAGGAAGGCAGGAAGAAAATATGCCGCTTCAAATTCTGTATTTTATGCATTACAGTAGCTATATTTTTGTAGAATTGGACAATTCACTCTACTGAGTGACACTGCCTCACACTATCTGCACAGGGGCCTCTGCCAAAGACTGCTGGCAGAGGTGCCTGACAGGCTCGTTCATGCTTCTGGGGCTGAATAAGTTCATTAGGCTTACAAGGAAGAACAAGCTCAAATAAAACTGCACACATCAGTGTGCCCTGCCTTAATTAAAATGTACAATCATCACAGAGCTGACACCCAAAACACTGCTGACACAAAGGAAGAACACAAGTCCTTCGGTTCATAGTGATTTATTTTTTGTAAAACTTTCCAGGTGAAGCTTTCGGTTTGGCTTATGGGGGGGGCTTCGGGGGGTGAGGGCAGTGTCTTCATTGGGCATAAGAAGCTGCACCATGTGGAACCAGGTCTTGTGAATTTCTGGATGTTTCAGAAAGCACTTGGAAAGTAAAGACTGTCAAGACAATAGTTGGAAAAGATGTGTATCTTTTGGTGAATTTGTGATATATTTTTTTTTGTGATGAAGATTTTGTGAAATATCGTGCAAGTATTGACCATTTTTTACTTTCATTTCCCATTTTTGTAGCTGATTGCTACATGCATACAAAAGTAAAAGTTTTGGTGGAGTTTGGGGAAATCCAGAAAAACCCAGATCAAGCCACTAGAGTTTTCCACTTGCATTTTCTGCTGTCTATAAAAGTTCTCCATCTATATCAGGATACAGAGGGAACAACCATTCCCATAGTACAGAACCCAGTCCCTTAAGATTTTCCTCAGCATCACAGGTCCCTGCCCTCTGCCCAGCAGCTGTAGCACCAACACTGGCAGTGACCTTCCTTTAACCTCCTTCCCCAGCCTACCTGGGGATACTGGGGAGTCTGATCAGTCTTTGAATGGTGGTCATAAAGCCAAAGGAGTGCCAGTATGTGGTTAAGAGGATATATGTATATACACATCAGTATCTCAATGTGATCAAGATAGAAGAACAAAGGCAGAATGTACTACACACACGCCAGCAAGACTACAGCCATTGCCTCTTTCATCTTCAACCCCTTCTCCAAAAGGTGTCTCCTCACAGCAAAGCTTGATCCTTCAGACTGCCCTCCAAGGGGTTCTGCACTGAAGCAGGGAAATTTAGAGCATGGATGGTTTGCAAGATTAGCCCTTTGGGACAAGCACTCTGTGTTCAGTATCAAGCACACCTGTGGCACTAAGAACACTTCAGGGAACAGGAACTCCAGAGCTAGGCCAATGTTTGCTGTGCATAAGAATTATAGGACAAGTTTAAATTGCAAGGCTACATTTACACATCAGAATGAAATATAAACATCTGACTAATTATATAGGTTTCTCTCCAGAGGGGGGGAGGTGGGGTGAAGTCAGTCCTGTGCTGCACTTTTAGTATTGCCAGACCTCAAGCAATGAATGTTTGCCACAGGAGTTTCAACACTGCTCTGTCCACTAAGTGTTCATGAATATATGATATGCACTCTCTTCTGACAGCTAATTAATTGATTCTCAGATAGAATCAGCACTCCAAACATGAGCAAAAACGATCTATACAAAGAAGCATTATTGTCACAGCAAGCATAGCTTTAAAGCAAATAAAAATTTTACTTGGAATATGATAGAAAAAGCATTTCAGCAAGCAGAGTGGTGCTGGCTCTTGTTGCTTGTAAGAAGAAAAATCTATTTGTATTTTTTCCCTTTGTTCTATTACTTGTGATATAAAGAATTTAGATTTAAAGTTATTTTTTCTGTGCCCGCTTTTATCAACATGATGTCTTTCCAATGATCTTGTTCATTCCAGCTGCAGAAACTGCAGCATATACTGTTATGCCATTTGCAACCCATTATGGCATGTTGTTCCAATGATTTGCAATAGAGAGCAATATAAAGCTGTTTATAAGGCAGTTACTTGTGTATATAGTTTAGTGTAACTAAAAGATATTGAAAAGAAAGGCTCCCACAGTCATAATTTTTTTTACTTGCTCATAAAACTATTTTGGAACTTTAATATTCAAGTGTAAATTTAAGCCAAATTAAAGTGCTGAAATGTTTACTGAGAGTCATATTTTAGGAACAAGTAACTTCAAAAGTATTAAGAAAACAAAACATAGGATCTGAAGGCATACCTCTGCACAGAACAGCAAAATTCAAACAGTATGGTTTAGCTGGAAAACAGTGTGTTCAGTCAAAGTGAGAAAGAAATGAATAACCCTCTTATAAAGGTGCTTCATATTGACAAATCCCACCAAACACAAGAGGCTGAGAGACATGTTCAAGTCCCTTTGAACATCAGGTGAAAAATCTAAATCCAGTGTACATAGACCTTTCCTTAAAAGAGGCAGGTCTTTGGTAGGTAAAAATAGTTGAACTTTGCTAATTTCAGCATAGGACTTGAAAGTGTTTTGCAAACTCTCTGGACTTAGCAGTGCTCCAGGGAAGCGAGGGTGTTATTATGCCCATTTTATAGAGAATGTGCATTAAGCAAATTTTTGTAAGAGTTTTTTGCTGTCATATTTTAAAACATCATCCATGAGGTAGAAACAATTTTGAAGCGCAGCTGTCCTGAATGGGGTTTTAGGTCAGCTGTGCTGACTGCTGTAGCCAGAATGCTGAACTATTGGTCTGAGTCAATACAATAATTTCCGTGTTCCCAAAATTGAGACAAGAGAGGCTAAAGGCCATCACAAAGAGTACAAAGGCCAGGGAGCAAATTCTTGTATATTACACGATGAGTAAACACTATCTGCTTACTAGTCACCCTGATCCAAAGGGAAGATCCTCTTGTCATGGACGTGCAAACCAGAAGCAGATGCCGAGGGGGCCAGCACAGAGCATAAAGCAGCAGCACGGGATCCTGCAGGTCTCCCAGGCAGCGCTTGCCTGCTGCAAGGAGAATACTTGCCCCAGCCGGAGCTGCCCTCTGGGGCAGTACCAGAGACTGAACTTTCCGGGAGGGGACAGCATTTTCCTCCGAGGTGCTCTGTGGTGGCGTTTGGCAATTTTGTTGCTTTCCACATCATTTGCTGTTTTTCATTACTGAAAAAAGGCAGCATAAAGTGGAAAAAGCACATGTTTTCAGAGAGCAGAGAGGCCGTTTCTGACAGTTTATACAGTATGCCATGCAAGATGGCCCAACTATTTTTCTTTTCCGAAAAGATTATTCCCCTGAGCAAGCCTTAATACACAGCTCCAAACTGACTGGCAACCAGGAGTAGATGAGTGCTCCAGATCACGCTCCATCACAATACAGTTACAACTATTTAAAACCCAATTAATTCTCATTCTAACTTTCCCATCAAGCTGTAAAGTTCCAGTTGGCAAGGCTTTATACTTTGATTTTGAATTCCTGCTTGGAAGATTAACTGAAAATGGATTTGGCTTGAACAGCTGCACCGAACATATTTTGTTGCCATCTCAAATAACAATACTTAGCACTCTTCATCTTCAAAGCATTATACAAACATTGAGTCACATCCCCTCACAACAATCTCGTGACATCACCTCCTGTAAATAAAATCATTCTCATTGTAAAGAGGTGTAGAGTAAGCAAGAGATCCACAATTTGTGCAGGGTCACAGGAAGAGTCCTTGGCAGAGGCAGACGTAGAAGCCAGTGTCTCACAGGCCCCTTCTGGTCCTCACTTTATTAATCTCCACTTCTGCAGACACATGTGGGTTGCTTTGGGGTGGGGTTTTCTTTCTTCTCTATTTTTTTTTAAGCTCAGTTCATAGTAAGGTAACTCCCATGGCAGCTAGTACACGCACATACTAGCTTGCAGGCAGTTTCTGCTGCTACGTGCCCTGTCACCCGCAAGGCTGGATCTGCAGTAGGAAGTTCCCTTTTCCCTCAGTGTCTAAAAGGTACCTTGGGCATGGTTGTATCCAAGTGTCTTTGCCCTCAAGTCATGGAGGCACATATATAAGGCTACATCCACCCAGGGAAGATCATCCTTTTCTTCAGACACACTCAACTCTGGCAAAGTCGTGATCTCCCCAAGAGGTTGCTGCCTGTGGGGAGAGAGCAGTGCCAGGGCCAGCACTTAATCAGAGCATTGTGTACACAAGGCTAATGCACTGGGCACGGGACTTATGGAGCCTCAGGTCCCTCTGAAGTCAGTGGAGAGAGGTATGTTCTTTCAGGGGGTAATTCAGAGACATTAATTTAGGTTCTGCTGACTACAGAGAGAGCCTGTGCTCCTAAATTAGACATCTAAATCAGCAGTCTGTGTGAAGCAGAAGTTGTGTGAATACATCCCTATAAATATACATTCTCTGCAGTGCCAACTCCCATAAAGTGAATTAATGTCAAACATGTAGAGCATATAGCTGTCAGGGCTTTTTTTCTTGAAGAAAACTGACAGAGAAAATATGCTATTTGTGTTCCTCGCACATCTTATTTTGCTTCCCCCCTTATTTGATTTTCCTAACTATCTGAAGAGATCTTTGAAGATTAAAAGAATTGGATTATTCCCTATAAAACTATAAAGTTACGCAGAGACCCCCTAACCAAGGCATTCCAAGGCACAAGCGAGGGAACTGCTTCTCCTAAGGCATGACAGGTATGTGGCAACAAAATCCAGAAGCTTCTGTTGAATTTCTGCCTCTTTGTGCAGAAGTACCCTCGTAGTACCTAGTGCCTAGTACCCTCGTTTCATTGGGAAGAAATGGCATCACAACCAGGCTGAATCATTCAGCAATTAAGACACTGGCCTAGGGTAATTCCCAGGCCCATTACTCCCGCAGCACTGCTTTAAACAAGTTATTTCTTCTACTCCTGTTAGCCTTGATCTCAGGAGACACCGTCAGGTGCTTCCTATATTAAGTCCTCGTGCCAGTTTTCGAGTTCATGTGAAGACGGTGGGCAGGATTCCCAGGAGCGATGCCCACACGGTGAAGCGGAGGCTCCTGGAGAGGCAGCATGAGCAGACTTGCACCCACACCACTGTGCTGCTCCTTCTCGCTGGCAAGATTTCAAGCCAGACCTCCCTTAAGCACAAATGGCAACAGCTATGTCAAAGGCTTACACAAGCTTCTGGCCCATTTCAAAGCAGTGAGATATTTGTAAGAACTCTAGCTTACATAAAACGGAGGAGGGGGAAGCATTAAAGGAATAAACCCCACAAACCAACATGGCCATTTTAATGTGTATTTTACGTTCTGGTTCTGTAAGTAAACAGTACAATTAGAACCCATCCAATTTAGCCCTCCGTCACTGTAGAGACAGCTTCTCTCTCAGGACTCCGACAATCTGAGGCATGAAGATCCTCATTGTCAACAACAAACTTTGGTCCTCTCAAAGAATTCTTCCTGCCTTCCCTGCAGGAAATTCCAGCCAGGAAGAGGGTCCGTCAATTATGAAAGCTGGAGTCAATGACCATGAATGCAGAAGGACTAATGAAACTGTCCAAAACCTCACCTAGAGGTCAGGTCACCCTTGCCACTCTTCTCAACATAGGTAATGTATTCCTGATACTCTCAAACTAAAAGGAAAAAAATAGAAATAAAAATGCCACCCATGTGCAGCTTCTCAATTAGCAAGTGTGACTCCCAAAGGGTAACACTGCTAGTGACGCAGACCCAGCCCACGTCTTCAGCAGCACTTTCTGGCATTTTAAGTCCCCCACAGAGAGCCATTTATGACCTTTCTATCACTGCGGTAGGAGGAACCCATAAAGACACCAAGAGCACATAAAAAACCTCACAAGAATAGGAAGAGGATGTAGCTGAAAGTTTTTGAGAACCTCTTTCACTCAGTATCAACTCCCAATTGATGGATTTTGCTTTATTCTGGATCACCTTCATTTCTTCTGAGACTGTACTATCAATTTCACGTCCAAAGACTGAAATAAATCCATTATCCATACTATACTGTAGCAAGTCTGTAAAATAATTAATATTTCCATATTTATCATCCATCTCCACATATTCTAACTGCAGAATGGTAAAATATTGCATGATAAACTATGTGATGGAAGAACCAGGAACAAAATCTTGTACTGTTCCTCTTGGACACCCTTATGCGCAGTGAATTAAGAGGTGCAGATGGACAAGTTTAAAATTGATATTTCTCATTGTGCAATAATGCTACTTAAGTTAGCAGAGTACCACTACTGAAAGCTGAATCAGATTCAGATTCCCACTGACATTTCAACATATGACATTTTAGATCTTCCATTAAGCACTATTAAAGTTTTAGGTGCTGTTTCATACCAGGACAGCATTTTATATAACCTTCACTTCATAGGAGCATCACTGTTTTTCAGGTATAATGAAGTGATGAGCTGTGGAATAAAAAGGATGAAAATGGTCAAGGTAGCTATATAGATACCAAAAGACTATGTGCATTTATGACTTCAAAGTGGAAACACAGTGCAGACAGGAAGGGGAAAAGGTTCAGTAAAACCAGTTTCAGCAAAGGAATTTAAAATTATTCACATATTCCTTGGAAAGAATCCACAGTACTTTCATCTGGTAATACTAGTACTGTGTTAAGAAACAGCACTTGGAAGTTCTGGATTGAATAGCTATCTCGTAAAAATCAGGTGGAGGCTATTAGTCCTAGTCATCTATAACCGGAATTAAACCCCTGCAATGATATGCGGCAAAGGGCACATGTGAGGAGGAATAAAATGTATTACTGATAGAAAACAGAAATGTGGCTGTCATTATTTGTCTTCTCCAAGGGTAAGCTTGGATTGGCTGATGGTAACACCTGATATCATACAAAAGAAAAGCTTCATTGCACTGGCCACTTCATATGCAGCGGGTGTTTACAGACAACAGCTGCTGCTAGCAAATGGTCAAAAGTGGAAGAGTCCCTTCTTAGATCCACACTTAACCTTTGAAAGTTCAGCAGTTTCGCCATACCCCTTTATACTTCCACAGAATCTCTCAAAGGCCTGTAAAGATAATAATGAATTTGCACATGGAGATGCTGCGTACATTTTATCGCTAGGCAGCCTGCAGCACAAAGGTTAAGATCCTCACCCGAGGCCAAGAGGGAAGCAGTAATAACAAGGAACAAAAACACGTGCACCACCAGATCTTCAGTTTATCCACAATTCGTTGAAATTAACAGACTTTTACAGTTTAAGACAAAGACAGCTGCCTTCCTCCAGTGCAAAGAACTGATACGGGGGGGGGGGGAAGGAAAAAAAAAAGGAGTATAAGCACAACTGTATCTGGCTGCAGATTTCAATAGGAACATTTCAGGAGGCAATATTAGGTGCCAGCTCATACACAAGCTTTTAATGGGTTAAAAAAAAAAAAAATCTAGCTAACACTTGATTTTGAATCAGCTGACCTGTCCCAGAGAGTGAACAAAGCAGCATGGGAAGAACAGGCAAGAAAATACACCCCGAGCAGTTCAGGGCTGAGAGGAAGTTTTGTGGACGGTAATAGCACAGATCCCCTCCTTTAAGTAATAGCTGTTATTCCAAATCACTCCTGAAAAGCACTTTCATGAAAATTCCATTGCTAAAAAAATAAACAAGCAAGTAAAATGACCACCATAGATAAACAAATAACGAGTAAAAATACACACATATATGTAATATATATATAAAAGACAGACAGAGAATGAAATGTTCTCAGTTAAATCTGAAACACTACACAAAGACAATTTGGTGTTCTTGCTAAGCCTACAGAAAGAAAAAGTCCAGCAATTGTGGCCATCAAAGATTTACAGAAGACTGCTCTAAAAAGCAAGAGGCAAAAACCTAGAAGTCACCAAAGCCCATTTCAGTAGACAGGCCAACTTAATTAATTTGTTCAATTTGTTTCTCTTCTATGCATGGGTGTAAATGCAGGTTCGAAAGCAGGAGGCTAGAGGTGATGGGAATGAAGCTCATTAGGAAGCAATAAAGAAGAAGAGATGCCAGAAAATGAATGCTAGTTCATTGGGAGAATTCTAAAAAATGCCATTTGTCTTCATGACAGAGAGGGAGAAGACTCAGCAAGCCCATGCATATGGTTAGTTTTCAGGGACCTTTGACTTCTGCTGGCCTTTGACCTCAGTGTTTCAATCAAGACAACACTAAGCTGTGCATGGTGCCACCTTTTAGTATCTAGTAACTACAGTTCTTAAAGATTAAAAGTCAAACCCAGAATAAAAAAAAGACACCTAATACAGGATTTCAGCAGGACACAGATTACCAATGTCAGTGTTGAAAATCTGAAAAGCCAAGACCCTTTGCACCCTAGCCTCTGACAAGCTTAGTCTCCTTTACACTAACATTTCAGACCATCTGGTCCCCTTTGATCCAAAAGTCCTTTTCTGCACATTTCCAAACTAACAGGCACAAACTGGCAAAATGACTGTACTGGTAGTCTTTTCTTCAGACTGGCCGAAGATAGTACCACAGTATGAACAACCTGCTGGTTAAGGGTTTGCTTAGTACATCACAGACATTGCTACAAACATTTCTCCTCTTTGTCATCTTTCAAATCCATATCTGCTGGTGCTAAGCCCGTGGGTAGGGAAAAGAATTCAAATGCAGAAGCAAATCTCTACTATCAGGGAGCTAGAGCACTCCCCTAGAGACCAGGAGGTTTGGCCCTTCCCTCTTGGGATCATTTAAGCATTTCATGTGACCTGTGCAAACCTCACCTCCCCAAGAGGTAAGTCCTGCCCAACAGCAAAGCTTTCACTGCAGAGGCAGAGGTGATACAGTTCACCAAAGAATCAAGTCGTACGGTCCTCCACACAGGTTAGAGAAGAGAGGGGGAATGAAGGAGCTGCAAATCCCATCTGCTGCCCTACACACAGCTTCTTCCTACCCCATGCCCATGTGACATGCAGAAATATTACTGTCTGATGATGCATCTCACATTTCCATACTAGCTTGGACTTAAATGCTCCTGAACTGGGATGATTTCTCCAGACAAAAATTTTACTTTCTTTTGCATAGGAATTCATTTTGCATGAGTGGGAAGACGGAGGAAGGCTGGCTCCCCAGCTCCCCTCTATGAAGGGAAGAGTGTGGCTGGTGAGTGAACCTGAGTGTGTAGCCATATCCTAGACTCTGGCTGACAGAACATAAGGCTGACAGAACATAAGACCTCTTTGATACTCAGATTCTGTGGAAAAAATCTAGTCCAGCATGTCCAGATGCTGACTGATGACATAATCTTCTATAATCCTCAAGCTGCAACCCCTGCACTTAAATGTAACTGCAAACATCAGCTGCTTTCCTTGGTGGTTTCTCATTGCTTTCTCCTTGACTGCACAAAACCTTCCTGAAGAAGGTCTTTGCCCTTTTAGGCTCTTTGAGAAGAGCAGCTGTGGTCATTTCTGCAGCAGCAGAAGACAATTGTGCACTTAACCTGGCCAGGGGTTGCTGACAGCCATCAGTCACCTCTTCTTCCTCCACCCAGGCAGTGAGCCAGAAGCCTTCTCCAGGAATCTCTATGAGCCGAAACAGCCATATCCTATAAATAAGTCAGGCGCAATTATTTTATATCAAAACAATATCTTAGCTTTTAATGAGTGCAACTGCCAATACAGAGAGTCACGCATTATGAATCACTATTTTCTCCGTCCTAGCACTTTCTAATTTCCTGCTAAGGAGACAAGCTGAATGGGGTCATTAATCTGAATTAGAAATACCGTGACCTGCTCTACACTTTATCTACTAACGTTTTCTGACATAGCAATATAGAATGGGATTTTGTATTTCAGACAACAGTAGGATGTAAGAAATGTAGGTCCTCATTTTAAATAACCTCAGATAGAAGTGTATTTTTACTAGCAAATGCTTAAATTTAAATGCAGCACAGGGTTCTCTGTCTTGAAGCATCACAGAAAATATGCTGACCAGACAGCAGATAACATGTTCTTAAAACAAGCTAGCATGGGGATTTTTCTCCCTTACATTCCAATTAATATTAGAATATTTTTGAAAATACCTAGATGAATGAGATCCAAAATAACTATAAATAAAAATACAAAGCCATAAATATAAAAAGAGTGTAAATAATAACAATGTTCAGAAAATTAGTGAAAAACACTGTAGCTATTTTTATTTTCCATTTACAATGCGACTTTCCTCACTTGGGAATCCAAAGTCCCTGACATAAGATAGGTCGTCCTGGGTCTTTGCTTTTCAAGCGGAACTGCACTCTGATCTTTGCAGAGAGTTGTTCAAAGACACAAAGATGATATAGCCCAAGGGGTCCAATATCTGAAAACACTTATGCACTCAAGCCTTGCTTTCTTTTTTTATTATTACTTTTTATTAGACTAAAATGGAAAGTGCAAGCTCTAGTCATGGAGTACATTCCCATTGTGCAAGGCACAGGACAAATTCAGACCAACAAAAATAATATGCCAGAACTGAGACCTAAGTGTTGCCCAGACTTCTTGCCAGCTGTTTTACAAAGGAATGCACCACCCTCAAAATAACTTTCCGCAAATGGATAATCCCAGCAAAGTCAGTGGGAGTTTTCCACAGGATTTAAACTGCTCATGGAAACAAGAATTTCCAGCATCCAGCCCAAGGCCCTGATGAGCTCGTATGTGAGGTTGCCTGAGTTTCCAGAGCTCCTCTATAGCAGGACTGGGCTGAATTCAAAGAATAGCATTTACAAACGGCCATGCCTGGAACGACGAACAGCAGTCACCCGGGACTCAGCATCCTGAACAGCAGCAGCACGAAGAGAAGCTTTGGCTGAAGGTACTGAAGCAAATGCAGCACATATATTTAATGCAACAGAACATGGCTAATTCTCACTACAAATTATAAAGTAATTATTCTCCGATCTCTGCACACATTTGAGAAGCCAAGAAGATTAAAAGCCAGTAGTCAAATTGTTTTCTCCCCCTTATTTCTTTGGTGAAGTCCTAATTTTCTCCTGCCTACGGCAGTTTTACTGTGCCAAAATTCCTTCAGCATTTAATTCTACTTAGAACTAAGTCATCTTTCCTCTGACCCAGACCTCTGGCTCCCAGGGTGTTGAATTTATTATCAGATTTTGATATCATGTTAGACAGTTATGTTTCAAAGTGTGAACATTTTTCAGCACTGAAAACCTCGTAGCTAAACATTTATTAAGACAGACTAAAAATTAGAGCCAAATAAGTTAATTAAGGCAGAAGAGACAGCTTTTCAGTTGTTCAAATTTCTCTGTGTTTCAGTTACTGGTTGGCTGTGCCTCAATCCTTCTCAAGAAGGTGACAAGCAACTCATATTTCAGCAGCTTCTCAAGTCTGCTGACCTGACAGAGGAGAGGGAGAAGAGTTAATGCTGTGCTTCTGAAGTTTACAGATATCAAGAAATAGGTATTAAAATTGCAGGCTAAGATTACTCCAATTTTTGTACAAATTTTGTATAATTGAGCCCTGCTGTGGTGTCCTTCCCCCTCATCCTTGCACTACCTGGCAAGAGAACAAGAAATGAAGTGTTAGTTCTCAAAACAAGATGAGCGTTGATGGGTAAGCTGATTTCTTCCCTTATTTGACATAAAGAAGTTTTACATGAATGTGAGAGTTTTCTCTTCAATGCCTACAAATTGCAAATAATGTGATGTACAGGCTACAGAACCATTTTTTTCCCTATTTCTATTTACATGTGATGCTCACGACATATGGAATGGAGCTGCAGAAAATTAAAAAAACACCTATATAGCTTCCCACCATTTGCTTTCCTCCTAAGCTTACCCACCCCACATCTCCCTTTCTTGTTACTGGGACACAGAAATTCTCATATATGATATAACTACTTCCTCTGGCTCAAAAAGATATTTTGTGCCGAAAAAAGATTTAAGAGGGCAAAGAGATGGAAGCTCCAGTCTTGATTATTTTTTCTTATAAACATATACACTGGCATGCAACCTAAAAAGAGCAAGGTAGCCTTTAAAAGTCTGGGTGTACTTAAAAGTAACCTATCTGTTGTTTGATCAGTTCTGACTTCCTTTTATTCAAGAGAAAGAATTGCAAACTGCAGTGCTGATGACCTGGGGTTTAACAACTGGCTTAGTATCAGGAAACGACTTGCTCTATACTGGGCCAGCGCTGTTTTGTTTTATTTTTTCCTATTTTCAGCCTTTGACTATAAAAAAAAATATTATTACATTTTGGCAAACAGTTAAGAGTGCAGGAATTGCTGGTCAGCAGTCTTGCTATTTCAGCATCCTGACTTTGCCAGTGGCATTCAGGAAAGCCATCTTTTTCTCAGTCAAACTTCACTGTTGTCACCAGGGCCCATACAAACACTCACTCGTGGCTGTGCCCCCTTGGCTAAGCACATCAAAGAGTCTTTTCTCAACTTTGAAGATGATCCAAACAGTCATCTAATCAACCTTCTTTATGGCACACTACTAACCTTTGAGGAATTTCATTGTTTCTCAAGGAAAATCACTCAAGGAAAAAGTGATTTTCCACTGACACGTCTCTATTGCTGAGCAGTACTTCTGTCCTCATGGTGGGTCACAGCACATTAAGAATAAAAAAGTCTATCCCCAACTGAATCCCTTCTCCAGTTTGAGTTGTGACACTAATAGGTACATCCTAAAGTCTCTATTATATTTCCAAATCCCAGTAAAGCTGTAATGCATTCTAACACTTTTTTTTTCCCCTCTCCTTATGCCGCCATCCAGTTTTTCCAAAGGAAACACAGCAGTTCTTTTCATGAGCTTTTTGAGAATTTCAGAGGCTGACACTCAGCCATGGAGTAATTCCTAGAAAAAGTAAAGCAGAACAACTGAACATTTGAACTCCCACAAATAACCTCCACAATGATTTTCCACATGACCCAGAAGAATTATTTTTAGAACCAGGAAAGTAGTTTTATTCTCTATTTCCATTTAGCCCTTGTGATGTTGGATAGGACATTCAGCAAGGATGAGCATTATTATTTCTCCGTGATTTGTATTCATTTGGAAAAACTGTAATTCCTAGAAGTACCAGCCATCATGAAGACGTGATGTTCTAAGCACTGTTTAACTTATGGTAAGAGACAGCTTCTGCCTCCTGCGAATTTACAATCGAAACAGATGAAACAGAGAAAACACAAGGATGAGAAGTCTGTTTTTCAGGCAGCAGATCTTCTTCAGTTTCCAGTTTGGCCACACAGTTTAGTGTGAGATAAGACAAGCCTTCTAGACTTAAGACTCTAGTTTTTGTTCAATCACAAGTGTCTTCTGACCTGACTATCTTCCTATGAACTGAGGATTTCTGGCAAAAGCACTCCAGTGCAGATTTTCTGAGGGCCACCTAAGATCCAGCAGGCAACTTCCCTCCACCACAGATTTTTGTTTTTTGTTATTCACTTTCCAGCACTTGGGGGTATTAGATGACATTGGCTCAGTGGAGCAAATCAGACCATCACATTTCCAGTTTTGACACCCGCATGACTTCAGAACCCACCAAAGTTCACGGTATTTCCATAGCACCTCTATTCTGTTCACTTCTCGGCCACGACATGCTGCTTAAAACCACTACAACAACAAATATTTATGACCATCTCGCGGGCCCCCAGCATTTCTGACACCAGTTCTTGAATTCTATCACACCTCCAATTATTGTAATGCTAAGGGGAGATACACAATGTGCTATTTTGCACAATAGAGTGTAATACTTCCCACACAAATTTACTCAATTTATTTGCTAATCTCTTACTTATTTCTACAGCCTGAGAACAATCAACAGCCAATGACAAATCCTGTGTAAGCAGCCTTTTCTGTATTAAACTACACAGAACTTTAATTTACATGCTGCAGTAAATGAAGCCATAAATTATTTTTACTGTAAAAGCCTATTACTATATATCATATTACAGACTAACACAAATTCTGGTGCATGCAACTAAAATGCATCACAGAAAATAGTTGTGGAGGAGCTATGGAAGTATGGATAGTGTGATATATTGAGTCCCAAGAAACGCTGCTGCTATCCACAGATGGGTGATTTTCTTACCAATTAGTCTTTTGTTGAGACAGAATAGGGTTTGTACATTGAAAAATTCTGAGATAAAATATAAAAATATAATAAATATAATTATGAGATAAAATAAAAGCACTTGTAAATACCTTGTTAACTATTTTAATACCTATTTTAGTAGCTAATAGTAAACATAATCCAAACCTATTTATAAGCCAGTCATTTATTTCTGAAATACTTTCCTGAATTGGTACACAAGCATTCATGTGCCCTCATTGCTTTTCTCTTTGTTAGCTACTAGAGCAATCATGCCCGCGGCAAGATGCAGGAAGCCTATTTCCATTTTTAAACAGTTTCCATTTTTACTGCCTTTTTCCTGAAGTCTTAGCTTTTCCAAATGCCACTTCCTTGGGAGCTTTTTCCCCTCTGGTTAATCCTTGCCCAGATACGATTTATTGTCTGAGTGCACCTGCATGATGACAAGCATCAAGGGTGGTAAGGTGTAACATCAGCTTCATTATCTTTGTGAACAAAGTGAACAAAGAGTTCACTCCAGAGTTCCCTACTGAACCGGCCAGTGACAAGGCAACACTTTCTGCCAGACCTCTTCTGTCCATCCAGCAGCCAGAGGCACTAATATAACCACGACCTCCTCCCTCCAGACTATCCAAGAAACTTTTTCACACCAGTATCTAGATGTGAAGAGGGTGTCAAGGTACCAAAGTCTGCATATGTAGCCAAAACCCATAAAAGTCAGAAGTTCAGATTGCAGTGCCAACTCTCCCACCTGCGCTGCTCACCTGCTCCATTTCAGTGGAGTCATTTGTGTGTTTTTTGACAAAGCCTTTGCAAGGCAAGAGCTCTCTTCCCACTATGAACTCCGTTCATGAAAATCAAGGGGATGCATCAGTTAATTAAAACAGGTTTGGAATTTGTGCCTATGTTCCCAGCACAGGTGAACCAGGACCCAGTTAATCTCTGGGCTCTTCCTCAGTATCAGAAGTACAACAAAACCTCCCATACCATTTATATTTCTATTTCTCAGGATAAACTAGTCTACACAGAGCTTTTTGTGCTGTGAAACAATGCAGATTAAATACCTTGGTTCAGCAAATGGTTCTCTTCCAAGCTTTCACTTCTGCAGTTTCTGTCTGTTACAATATCCAGTTGACACATCACTAGCAACACTGATACAGGTTCGGTATCCATATTTTATTATATTATCCATATAATTACCTAATTATATGCTCTTAGTGTAACATTGTAACAAAGCAATTAAGTCTTGCTTTGTTAATCGTGTTGTTTGTTGGTTTTGTGTTCTGGTGTTGTTTTTTTCTTTTTAAAAAGGTGGCTAAAGTTTTGAGTGATTTTTAAGCTAAATAAAGATTCTATGAGAATAATCACTTTTAAGAAACCACTGAAAAGCTTCTGTGAGAACACTACAATTCACAGTGAATCAAAAGGGAAAATTCCAATTACAGAATTTTTAATTTAGGAATTTTGTACAGTGGATTTTACTTTGTGGTTTCATCCGAAACAGTTCAGAACACATCAGAAACCCCTGAAATTTCATATGTCTGTCTGTTATATATAGACATGTGATACACCATGCTACTTATTGTAAGCAAGTTGTATTTATTTGCCCGTTATGAATGGTTATCTTGCTTTTATCCTTGTTTTATGGGTTAAAAGAGTTAAATGATAAATTGTAGGAATGTCACAGGAGAGATCTGTGTCCCCCTCACTAATGTGTAGCGCACCGCTCAAGATCTAGGCCTACGCAGAAATTCATTTACCGTGAAAACACATGCAGGAGTATTCCCAGAACATATTTGACAAACGAGACAAAAACACCTTATCAGCCCTTCTTCCTTTGCCCCTTTCCATGAGCCCTTCTCTGCCCTGTTCTGGAGAAAATTAGATTATTTTTAATACAATGCGTTGCGACGTTACTGTTGTGTTATCTCAGCAGGGAGCAGGCTGCTGGTGAAAGCCGGCACTCGGCAGGGACCAAGCGGTGCTGCAGCTGCATTCGTCCATTATCCCACCAGGTGCTGCGCCGCTCTCGCAGGGAAAACCCTCCAATGTTCACGGTTTGAAAGAGCTTGGAGAGAGTTAAGAGTCCAAGGGGAGTGGAAAGGCAAAATAAATTTCTTTGGTTGAACTCTGACGCCTGGTAGGCAGGAGGGTGCTGAGAGCCAGAGCGTGTTCCCGCAGAGCAGGAGGGTGCTGTGCCCGCAGCAGAGGGCAAACAGCCAGAGGTTAGAGTCTGTACCTCCTACCCCAGGCACTGGAGGCCAGCCTGTTGCCTCTAACTTCACGAGGACTCTCCCCATTGACTCCACCACAATTAGACTCCTGCACAGAGAGAATTTTGCACTAGGCATAACGTTTTTATTCTTTTTAGGGGACAGCCCATTAATCTTCTCCTTCTAATGAGAACTCACATAAGGATGAATTTGCATTTTGCTGCTCTTTCAGTTTGCAAATCCAACAAAACAATTCAATCTGCATTTTTTTTTTAATAGCAAAAATCATCATCATCATCAAGTCAGAATTTAGAGAAGGTTTGGGGTTTTTTAAGGTTTTGTTCCTTTTTGTACTTCAACGAATGAAAACTGATTCTGGAGAGCCCAAGAGAAATTTAGCCATAATTCAAGCAATCAAATCCACATCTCCATGAGTGTGCAGGGCCAACATGCTGGATTCTGTTTGCTTAGGTGACTCTCATCATTATCTGGTGCCTTTCTCTCCATGGTTAATGGCTGTACCGAGAAGCACATTCTATTTATACAAATAGCATTCTAGTTCTTAATTAAAATGCAGCATAATCAGAAACAATTGAACAGACATCACCGAGGCACAAGACAGAACAGCTTGTAATACACCAGCCACAGTATTAAGGCTGTAGACGATTTTCATTTGTTTCCTTATTAAGGAATATAAATGAAGCCTTACATTATTTGAAGATGCTTAGAGAATATAGGTATGAGCACTTGGTGGGTTAATCACTTCCAGACAGAAGACTATTGGTAATTTCTTTAATTACAGTACAACTAATCAAACACAGAAAACTGAAAAGAATTGGCTGGTTCCTATGGATTAGACTGCAGGGGTCCCATCTAATTTCAGCGACTTAACCCACAATTTCAAGTAATGTATTTCAACTCTAACTCCAGAACAAAACCCAAAGCTGTACAGCAGATGGTGAGGTTACTATACCATTTTCTGTATTTTTATTTAATACAGCTAAGTTTGGTGGGAAGAGAATATTAACAATAAAGTAAATTTATTGAATAAAGTCTCTTTCTGTGGAGTTTGTATTTATTTGTTTGGAGTTTAAACTTGCTGCAAAAATACAAATTCATAAACTTTTAAAAGAAGCCATTTAGTTTCAACCTTTGTTCAAAAAAGCAAATACAATTGTCAAAGCAAATGCAATTGTATAAACTGCTTCTTTTATCTGTTTTAAGGCATTAGTGTTATAGACTAGAATTGGCTTTCTTTATATTGCTACTCGATTACTTTTATTTAGGGGTTTTTAAATGAATGAAATAAATTACTGTCATTAACTTAATATTTTCCCAAATTCTAATCTAGTTCATTTTCTAATTCCTTTTTAATATGCATTTTTCCTACTTTAAAAAATATTCTCTAAGATTAAGATGCTTATACCTGGCTAATTCTGACATTAAAAATAATAATAATCCAGTGAATCAGGAATCAACTCTTGCTTGAGAAGACCAAAAGAATCTTAAATGTATTCACAGTGACACATGGAAGAATAATTAATTTTACATGGCGCTATAATGGAAGAGGCAAGACGGTATATTACAATGCATGAAAATAATACCCTGTCTTTAATCCAACATATGGTTTTCATGAAAGATGAACTTAAATTACAGAGCAACCAAGGGGCGGGGGGGGGGAGGAGGGGGGCGGAAAGGAAGGTTAGCAAGTGAACACAGGGACAGACAATTTACTACCTTCATATAAATACAGAAGGAAAAAATATCTTTCTGGCAAAGCCTATTGACACAAGGATGAAAAGTTAAATTTCAGGGAAATTCCCTTCATCAAATACAGCATTTGGAAAGAATGTAAGTGCGATTCCTTGCTCTTCAATCTTAAAACACAAAAGAATGATCTGAAGACGTTCAGGTACCTTGAGATTTTCATGGCTAGTTTGTAGTATATATTTCTGAATCCTGGTTTCCAGAGAACTTGGTATTCTCCTGCTAAATCTGATTAACAGTCCAGCCAATTCTCACCTTGAATTTTCTAGGAGCCTTCTGACCTCATGTGCACACAGTTAATTCTTCTTAGTAATTTATCTTATCCTTCTTTTCAGCTAATTCAATTACTTCTTGATTAGCGATACAAGACAAAGAAGAAAATAAACCTAGTATATCATTAATGAAGAGAGTCAGGAAATTCACCCGAAGGTTTCCTTCAGCAGACCCCAATATGAGAAATCAGAAATGAATGGGGGATCTCAGTGCCACCCTCCAAAGTGGTTCTGATGCAACAGGACAGGTTACACCCTGTTGATGTTCCCTTGAGCTGGTCTTGCTCAGCTTACGGACAGTGCTGTGGGATTCACTGCCCAGATACCAACCAAACTAAGCTTGTCTACAGACAATACTGCCATTCATGTCTGCTGGTAATCTTTCACCACTACATATCCATTAAAAATGGATTAGAAAAGCATTCAGAGCATTTAAGAAGTAATTACTGTGTACCGGTTTCTGCAAATGAATGAGACAAATTAGTTATGAGGTAATGATGGGAAGAGATCTTTTCAGGACTTTTGTAAAAGGAACAGCAACAACTTACTATGATTGATTATTAAGAGTCTCCAGTCTAGCCTTCTTACTTTATCTGACTCTCTGGCTAAAATTGTCAAGAAGACAACAAAACATCTTCAGACAAATACCAAGTTAGAATAAAATAGTTTAGCCTCTCCTAAGCACAAGTATATTTCCTATTATAAAAAGAGTATCAAAACCTTATTGGGGCAAATGAAATGAAGAAGATGACTGGTCTGTGACTCAAGATACAGAACAGAAAATGAACACCTCTTCCTCTTTGGAGAGTTGTGCAATTTCCCTGAATCCCAATTCCCCAGTTAAAAAAAATGGAACTATGAGACTTCATTATCTCATACAGATGATATAAAAATAAAGCCACTAGTGCCTCAGTGAAGGCTAGTAACTGTGTAAGTCACACGCAGATAGCTGAAGAGAGCTGACAGTTAACTCAGAAATTTGCTTATTCCAGAGATGCTGGGTTAGTTATCCAAGAGAGGATGTAGTACTCTACAGGAATGCAGCGAGGCAGACTGCTCCCTGAGACTGTGAAGCCCAGAAGTAAGGAAAGATTTGCTGCACGTGCATTCATGACGAGCTTTGCTGACTACCAAAAAGTTTAATCAAATACACAGAGGGTTCCTAAAATGTTTGAGCAGATATTTAGGTAGCAGATTCCTTCTACTATCCGCACACTTAACCGCATGTGCTCCTTGTACTCTTAAAACAGTCCACTTTGCTTGAGCTCCAGCCAAAGAGCATGTGAGAGGAAAATGGAAGGCAAATTCTGCTGGTCCCAGAGGTCCAGGGAGTCCTCATAATAGTTTGTTGAATCTCACCACTAAAAGACCTACTCACCTGCAACTTCAGAACTGCTCGGCAAGTCTGTGCATACAGAAAATAGTATTCTCGTTCTGGCCTCCTCCAACTGGAAAAGGATTGCTTGCCTAGTAAATACCACCAAGGACTAAAACTGCAAATTGCTGCACTACTGCAATATGCAAGACATAACATTTAATCTTGTAAGTGGAAACCATAATAAAAGGCACATGCTCCTGAAGGCTAAGAAGTTGATGCGTAGCTATGCTGAACTAAATATAACTTTGGTTCACAGAATCCAGATTATGAAGAACATAAAAAGGCATCATTTTTCACCTTTTAAAATTGCTACAGACACATGCAAAAATGCCGATTACCTGGGAGTTTTTAGCATTCATCTAGCTGTCCTTTCATATCATAAATAGAACTCTGTTGTCCCCAGTGCAGCCAAATGATGTTACAAAAGGTGATTTCAGATAAAGAGTAATAGAGGAAGGTGGTGACCCTGACAAAAATAAACATTCTGTAAAGATGAAAATGTTTCTGCCATCACAGACAGAATATAGTAAATACTACTTCCAACCAGAACAATTTATAATCGAAACTATTTCACAGAGTTTGCCACGTGGTACCTCAGTAGCCTTAAATATCTCAGCATCAGAAAAGGTGTCACCTGGTATCATGCTCACATTCACATAATTACTCTTCTGGTTGTTAGCTCAAGAACCAAGTAAATGTCATCGCCTGGGGAGCCTTGAGCTCCAGAGCACATTTCAAATGAAAAAATTTACACCCTGCCCCAAGAAACTATTTTTCTCAAGCAGCAATTCAAGATATCCCAAGTTCTCTAATACTGTCACAGCTCCACTCTCTTTATATTTTCGTGTTACCACTTCTTGGATTATAAACAGGGACCACTTTAGTCAAGGCTTATTTGGCCATTGTACTTTTGGAATTAAGAGCTGACCAGAGGACCCAGGTTTGTATAATGATAGTGAATAGCAACAACTTCGGCTTAAGAGGGAAGTATAAATTTTGACTACTGAGGATACAACCACCTTGTGCCAACTGGTTAAGTGGTGCTTACAAATGTTTAACACATACAAACATCTCAAATCCAATCTTTTAATTAATTTTTTTTCATAAAAGTGAAGATGCTCAGCTAAAGATTGCTTCATCCAGTGTCACACACATCATTTTGTTACATCATTTAGTTCCTTGAAGCATAATTTTGAGCAGTGTCTTCTTTGGTCACCACACTAGAGGGGATCTTACAGTGTTTCGACAGCGTCACATATTGGTTACCAGATGCAGTAAAGCAGTGCTGCCATTGTTACGCTGTCATTGCCACATCTTTATTAGGTGTAGGAGTTCTCTGTGCTGCTAGAGGCGAAACCACAACCAAATGAACTGCTCCATGTAAAGCAAGAAAAAATTATTTGCTTTCCCTTGATCCATAGGAACAGAAAACTTTTCCAGAGAGGAATGAGCCCATGGCCAGCAGCAGACTATTCATTCCCTGTGCCTGCTCGCTGCTGGCCACCGCTATGGATCAGAATGGAAACAAGAGCATGGGCCTTCTCCTGGTACGGATGAGGATTTGGGACAGCCCTGATGCCCACACTCCTGCTGTACTGTACTTGTGGGGCACATGTCTCCCAGCCAGTGTTGTCCCATTCATGCCAGAATGTGATGTCCCATTCATGCCATACGATGCTACCCAGCTCCTTGGGATGCACTGTAGTCATTCTGTATGTAGGTGTGTAAAGCCCATAGGCATAAACTTAGCGACCACTGTTAGGAAATTTGTTGAAGGAGCAGCATTTCCTAGCAAAAGCACATTCGTAACTCTCCCTGAAACAAGAGTTCCAGTATAGCTGTGGTCAAAATCTGGTCCAAAGGAAGCTATGCTTATTTATATTCTGGAGACAGATTTGAGCCCTTAGTATCTTGTTTTCCATATTAACTTTAACAAAGCATGCCTTTTCTAAGGCTTGCTAATGAGCCTAGCATACTTAGGGAAAAAATGTAAAATATACAAACAAACTCACTGTCAGATGGGTTTTTCCAAGGCCTGGACTGAAGCTCAGAGAAATAAGAAATAAATGTTATGTCCATCCAAATCTCTTACAAACTCTGACGAAGAAAAAAAAAAAAAACAACCTTGATTTTCTGGCCAAATCTCCCAGCTGGTTTTGCAATTCATAACGGGTCTGGCTGAAGGGTTGGTTCATTTTTGTAAATCCAGTTCCTTTTCACAAAAATGTTACTTTAATAACATCCAAATCCTGATTATTTTGTGCTTAAAACCAAACTTTGTTAAAAGACAGTGCCTTTTGCTACAATGCACTTTCACCCAACATATAAGAAAACATCTCTGAATTTCTTTGGTAAGAGCCTGCCCCTTCCAGAACTAGTGTTGTTACTCAGGAAGAGTGCATTTGAGAAGAAAAAGAATAAATCAAGATAGAAATACAGAGTCTAAAATCCCACTGATCAATAAAACTGTCAAAACATGCAAGCCACTGTCTTCAGAAACCACATATGTTCAAAATTCAACTAACTAGTGAATAATCAATGCAAGTTCCAAACTGACAATATCACTCCAAGTGTCAGAATACCCAAATATCAGGTTTTGTATTGTATTTCCTATTTTTCATCAATGCTAATCAGCACTGGATTCTCAAAGATTCTTCTACCTTCTTGCAGGTATAACATTTTCCAAGCTTAACTAGCTAACAAACTTTTCTGATTTTCTTACAAATTCCTGACTAGCATGTATTTTGCACCTAAACTGTTGTAAGCAGAAACCAGAAAACATTTTTGTTATATATGCACACATTTATTTGTACAATTTGTACAATTGTATAATTTTTTTGTGCAAATACACACATTGCAAGTACACGTGTGTATTGTAATCTGACTCACCTGAGCATGTTCTCCTCAAGATTAGTTTTTTCCTGTCAAATTGCACAAAAATAACCATGTAGAACCAAATGTGATTCTCAGAAATACATATGCTATGCTTGCCACAAAGCCTTTTTCCACTTCCAAGCTCCATTACTCAAAATAGCTATAGCTCTGAAGTATTTCCAAAAGGCTGGCAAGACACAAGCCAGTTTTCACATGTGAGTTGTGGCCACTTGTTTCTCACCTACTAAGTGACGGTGAAGGGGCTGGAGAAGTCTTGATCAGATGAAACCTTTCCTCTACCATATGCACCAGAAGGCTGTGTATAGCTACTTCTCATAATGTGCCTCTCTTTTCAGCACAGACAGCTTACTTGGAGAAGTAAATGCTGTAACTTCTGACACCTTACAAACTTTTCTGAGGGACAGTACAACAGCTCTTAGGCAGGGTGTCTCTAATACTACTGCATACAATGAACCAGCCACTTTCAGCTCCCATGTAAATAGTCCACACAATTTTGCTTGATGAAAACCAGAAGTTAAAATGTAACACATTAAATCACACCAGCATTTACAGACTGTCCTTCAAAGAACCTGCCCACCAACATCAATGAAATAGGATTATCTCCAAAAACAGATTTAGTTGGAGATTTAGCTTCCTCAGATGAAGTTCTCCAGCTAGTCCTCATTAGGAGGACAGCACTTCTTGCCATACTTTCTGAATATGTTCTCCTTTTTTGCTGTATGGCACAAGCACAACTACCTTTCTGTTCAATTGCGTTAATATTAGACAAGAGGCCAGCTCAGTAAACCAAATCTTCAGAAACTAAAGGGAGGACAAATTCAGCAGAGAGTCCATGATACAGCAAACCTTACTAAATCTCATGAAGTGCCATACCATGGTATGATTTGGAGTACCATCAAGCACATAGAGGAACATGTCACCAAAAGAGAGGGAAACAGCAGCAACCTGAGCCCAAAAGCTCACGTCTCCTCTCCTCAAAAGTCAGTCCTGTGCTATTTCAGGGAGCAGGGTTCGAAGTTGAGCACCAGCAGACCTATGGGACGACGAGGACTTTGAGAATTCCAGTTTACTGCTCCAGAAATACACTGTTTGACCAGGCAGCTGTCAGAGCCAATTCCTACTAAAACAAACATTTAACATGTGCAAATACTAAAAGATGAATTTCCTGTTTGAACAGTCAGCACAAGAGAGCATTGCCAAAAGAATCATTGCAAAATCTGTCAACGTAACCAACCAACTACCAGCCAGAAAATAGGACAACCATCATCTGTCATCAAGAGACAGAAAGAACGTCCCAGCAAAGCCTTCCTGTATCAAATTCTACCACAGAGACAAATGACTAGCAGGACAGGGTGCAAGCAAGACAGTCACTGATCTCCCACCCTTCCCTTCATACCCAAATAAACCAACAATCAGCTTAGGAGTGAAAGTACCCTTGGTGCTTAACTCAAAGGATACACGAAAGCAGCAAAGAAACCACACTCTGGCCATTGACCTGTCCTGTCCTCCCTAAAGATGCACTGATTTGCTTATGACCACGGTGCCATTTCCCTCAGACATTTGAGTTAAAAGAGCTTACAAGCCTGGTTTGATGTCCACAGCAGCTACGTAAATATAGTGTAATGATGGTAATGACAAGTCATTAATTTCAACAAAAGCTTGTGCTTTGATCTTTTAAAAATAAATATTTCCAAGATTGCTCATTTTCTAAGTGTTCCTGTATTCATCATCACTCACTTTCAACCAAATGATAATAAAAAGGTTTAAGTTCTGAGGGACAAGGTGTGATTTCTGACAGCTCATTGCACACTTTCGCTGAACAGAAGCAGGTGTGTCCTGGCACCTGCAGGTGTGTCATAGTCCTCAATACCGTGTTCTTGCAGGACAGCATGGACTCTCTGAAAAGCTGTCTGTATGTGTGGTGGGACACTGTCATGCCATGAGAGATGCTACTATACCAGCAGAAATTATGCCAATGCAGCTATGGGGTTTTTTTAACCTATTTGAGGGAACAAATATTTCTCTTCAGCCTGAGTACCTGAAAAGCTATTACAGGTGTGTGCAGTGAAAACACAGTACATAGCTATCAGGTTTGCAGCCATGCTTTAAAAACGTTTTAAAAAAAATCCAGAGGAAGTCCAATTAAATCTAGCCTAATTTGACTAGCCAGTTAATGAATCACCCAGTGCCAAGAAGAAGGCTTCTGGCCACAGATGATCAGGGAAACATTCCCTTTGTGAACTTGCTGCTACTGGAAGTCTGGTGAAGAATTTTCTGAGCCAGCTCTTACTACTGTGGCACGTAGAAAATGCCAGGGCATAAAGAAAATAAGAAAAAAGAAAAGGGCTGGGGAAAGAGTGTATCACAGCAGTTTATAATCCCTCTGCTAGAATATGCCAGAGGAAGACTAGCAATAGCAAAACACAGCTGATTTCCAAATGCTCTCCCCCCTGGATACCTGCACTGAGCCTGCAGGGAGAAACCCAGCTCGCTGCCATTTCAGCCACAGCTTGCATGCCTGGGATTTGTAAATGTGAACGGGGCCCTTAACTTCCAAAAACCTTTTTCCTGTTTCTATTTTAAACTAAAAGGAGCTACTCAGAACTTGTAGAAAGCAGCATTCCATAAATCTCTCCAGGCTCAGGGCATCTACAACACCAGCAAAAAATGTTGCATTTGCAATTTGTTGCACATTTGCTGACTGCTATTTGTAACATTATAAAATCACAGAAAGTAAAAACAGCAGAGGAGGGAAGCAATTGACACTGCTCAGGACTGGCACCTGCATTAGTATGTCTAACACTTCCAGTGTTTTACACTGTTTCTAGCTTACTTTCACACATTGCTGACGATTGTTTCCCTTGTTTCCTTTGTGAAACCATCTCCAGACATAATGCACCTCGTTACTAAGACGCTCTTCTCAATATCCAAGCTTATTCTCTTTCTTTAATTTTATTTTAGCAACCTTAATGATGCTTTCCCCCTCATTCTAAATTACTCCTTTATTACTTTGATATTTAATGTTCTACTTCTCACTGATAATCAGTTGAACAGTTACACTCAGAAAAACCCAAAATGAACACAATTAATTAATGAGAACATTTTGCAAATCACTGGTTGCATAAACAAGAGCCCCACTTGACAATAAGCCGCTTACCGTTCCTGCACAATAGCAAAACCTATCTTAAGAGTTTGGGTTCAATTATTTGACACAAAGTTTGGAGGATAAAGACTCAAATGCATCTTTAAACGCACAGTGTGGATGTAGAGCAGTTTCTCGAAGACAGGACACGCACTTTGAAGCAGTTAAATCCAGCTGGCTGAATGATCCATACAGCTGTGGCTTCCCTCAGCTCTTAAATAAAATATTAGGGTGTGTTTCTATTGTTTGTTAGCTGTCATCAGCCCATCTTTCAGCTGACGGAGGTTAAAGGCTATGTAGATTCCTGGGACAGCTGTTTGGTAATTGTCACAGCCAGTTACTTGGTAACCCACGAACAGCAGTCTCAGGAGGTAGATTCTTGGTTGCTAAGCGATAAATTCAGGTAAAATAACCTTTTCCTGGGTTTTATTGCAAGTACAGGCTCCAACTGTCCAAAGTGCCTTTTTTTTTTTTTTTTCCTTCCCATGGATGGGATTTAAAATTATTGCTGAATAACTTTTCTGGGATCTTATGCAGCATTTAGCATGGGTTAAATGAAGTGGCACTATATTCCACTCCTATTTAAATGGATAAATCCACAACAGACTTCCTACACCGTGTTGCAGCACGTGTAGTTAATTTGCAGAGTATAAGAGAGTGATTTACACAATAACAGGCTGAGGAATACAGAAAAAGAGGCAGGCCCTCCTGCAAAAAGGACTTTGTGTTCCTATTTCCTTCCCTTTCTTAGTTCGGGAATTTTTTTTTATTATTTTTAAGAAAATGCAACATACAGGTTTGAGCTGAGCCAGATGCTTTTGTGACTAACGCTTGCTAAGCAAACCACCGAAGACCTCACTGCCCTTGGCAGCATTATAGGGGTCAAACTTCAACATGTAAGCACAGTACTTTAGCAATTTTTCCCCACATGTGTGTCACAAGCAGGAGCTCTCAAACATAACCTCAGCGTCAGTGTCAGCTCTTGGTATCCCCTAATTTCTTCACCTATGAAATGGAGATATTGGTGAGACTTATTTTTCTACATCACAACCTTATTTATGAAGGCCTTTGAGAATGAGAGTCTGCTCTTGCCCAATAGACTCATAATTTTCTGATGTTTCATTAGCAGAGATACAGCTGTGCACAGTGGGGATGGCAAGTCACTGGCAATGGGTGAGAGAGAGACAGGGTTAGCTTGGCCCCGGCTGTCAGCAGCTCATCCTAGCTCCGGATGCGTTGGATGTGTGTGTGTGGATGTGGATTTGTGTGTGACCCCGTGCGGAGCAGTGTGGGCTGGCTCCTGGGGTGGGCTGATGGGGAAAAGGGCAGCTGCTCTGCCCTCTCTGGGCAGGCAATGGTTAATGTCCCTGGCTGCTTCAGCTCTATCTTACACAAACATGCTTTGCAGTTCTCTCTGCTCTTTTCATTTATATTTTCAACAAAGTTATTATTATTGGCTGGTATAGGAAAAATCCTTTCTACCCCTTGTTAAAGTTATTTATCAGTTCTTATGTCCACCTTCAAGGAAATTAATAAATCAACATCACTTCCCTACAAAAGAGAGATGCAAAAAGAAGTTGGCTGGTTGCATTAACCCCATCTCACTATTAAAAAACAGGACAGAAAATGGTTATGATTAGGGTTTGGCTGCTGGGTGCACAGCAAAGGTTCAGCACAGACTTCAGGTTAGGAGCACAGGGGAGATGTCCACAAAATTAATGCAGCCACCTATATGTGTCCATCAGCAAGCATAAGTGGCCACCAAAGGCAGTGGTAGTAGCTCTAGGGAGCAGTCAACTCCTCTTTCTAGGGGTCTCTCACCAGTGTGAAAAAAATCCCATCACACTTCATATAACTGCCCACCTTCTTGCAGTGGGCATGGCCTCTCCCATAATATCTGAAGGAGGATGCCATGTTGGTCCATGCTCTGGGATCACACTGTCTGTATTCCACTGGCAACCACGATGCATGTGTGCTGGTTACACTGAGAAGAGCATCCATCCTTCTACACAAAAGACTGTCAGAAAACACAATGCAGCATCTCAAAGGAAAAGAAAACAGCAAAGAATGGGGATGGTGAGGAGCACGCACACAAAGTATTTCTACGTTGTATGTGTGCTGCATCTGCCAAGCTTTCAACTGAAACACCCAAGGCTGTGATGCAAATACACTTTGCTGGAAGAGGATAGACTACAGCAAAACCAGTTTAACATAGGTAAGCCAATTGCTTTGGGAATGCCTGAACTTCAAGCTAGGCGGCTCCAAGAAAACATATATGAGAAACACGCCCCTATAGAAATGATTCCTAAAAGCTTGGGAAATAGGGACAAATTCTGAAAGTACTTTTTGTCCTGAAACTTTGTAAGAAACTGATGAAATGCACTTCAAATTTAGACTAGTATTTCTTTACTGTCTTCTTTGTGTTATGACCACTGAACTACTGGTGCTATGCTGGTGAAAGATACCTCATCTAGTGAAATAA
Organism: Gallinago undulata; assembly: GCA_026546715.1. NCBI lineage: Eukaryota > Metazoa > Chordata > Aves > Charadriiformes > Scolopacidae > Gallinago > Gallinago undulata. Next base: position 4,482,493 of record JAOTQQ010000023.1, read on the forward strand.
ACTTCCTTTTTTACTAATAAAGGTTAAAGGAGTGAACTTAAGCCAGTGAATTGGTTTCAATGAGTAATACAGAGACATGTAACAAACCCTTTTGTACACAGTCACTGTCACAAAGATTCCAGAAGAAGTGCTCTCATTTCAATTACTAAAAAAATTATTATTGAATATAATGAAGATCTGGCCTATATGTATACAGAAACAGTAGAAATATGTATACAGAAATAGTAGAAAAGTTATGGTTTATAGTGAGACAAAGGGCACATTTTTCAGTGATACTACGTTTCTGGTGAAGCAAAAAGCTCATTTGATGATGGCAATGTCCTGCTTTTTTCCTAAACAAAAATAATATGAATTATTTTGAACCGAAAATTCATGTTTCCCTCAGTCCTTTTTTTTTTTAAGTAACATATTCAAAACAGTTGCAACGTGCATTTTGAGAAAAAAGTGCACTAGTAAGGAAGCAATCGCCCCTGTCAAATGTGGGGGACCGTGGCTCCCTCTGGCACGATGCAAGGCTTTGGTCAGTGCAGGCTGTTTCCTGCAGGAGGGAGCCAGCCCAGGGAAGGGGTGGTTGAACGGTCCAGCCCTGGTTCTCTACTAGAGGGCCAGAGGCACGCTGTTTGCAGCTCCTCTATGTGCCATACAGCAAGCGAAGGTCTGGCTGGGATGTCTTATTGATCATTTTAGTTTTATGCTCAATTTCTACAGACCCAGAAATATAAAAGTTCTAAAGCTGGATTATTGTTTAAGGTAGCATCTTTTGTGAGACATTTTCAGTCAGCTTTGAACACTGAGAAAAATTAACTCGATACAGCAATCATACTGATAAAGGGTTAGTAAATATGTTTCAAAATGCTACGAAGACCTATCTCAAGAATTAAGCACAGTATTTTCTCTCTGTGTTATGCAGAAAGGAAACAAATGTCCATTTGTCTACAGCATATTATCATCATGTGCCTAGGATTCATTTCTTCCCTTAAAATAGCATTATTTTTATATTATTCTTTATCTTTTTGTTAATGTTTCAGAAGATAATTAGACTTATAATAATTAAGCAATATCTTCCTCACAACGGCCAGGCCCTGTTTCTGTTTGCTTTTTCTCCTGCTGCTTAGCCAGTAAGCCTACCTAAAGCAGTAGTGATTAAGAAAGCCATGACTTTTTGGGACACAGGCAAACGTAGAGTAGAACAGAGAAGGTGAAGATTTTTAAGTCACACAAACCTTAAAATAGCACCCTCCGTGCTTGTCATTTTTGTACCTTGACATGATCTCCAGCAAAAAATTTTGCATTTTCAGTCTCACAAGAACCATGGGTTCTCCAGCAATGAGGCAACGGAAAAAATCAATACTTGCCATGTACCATGTAACCAATAGAATAAGGGCAATGATTTATGTATGGATGGATGCAGACTGAATCAGCTGGGGCCTCAAACAGAGGGAGAGAGAGAGAGAAGGAGAGAGAGAGAAAGAGAGGTGTGGGGGTGAGCTGGACTGCAGTGATTATTCCTACACTATGGCCAGATTTTTTTTTCTGCAGCAATAATCCCCCTCTCTAGCACTGCAGGACATAGAGGAAAGACTAGCAATGTGTGGAATATAAGATGGACCAGCTTTTCTCTTTTTGCCTCAGAATAATGATGCTATGTTGAATATTAAGGTACAGTAAAAAAGGAAGAATGATATATGGTCTGCAGTCCTTCAGTCTTCCAGCTACCTCCACCCTAATAAAGACCAATCCAGTGGGGCAACAAGAAATAGTTTAAAGAGAGTCAAATTATCAACAGGATAAAAATGTACCATCACTGCTTCATGACAAGAAAAAGCAGGAAGGGCTTACTGAAGAGAACTACTGTATACCCCAGGAGTTTCTGCTGAGAATATAGTTTTGTAAATTGGATTACCAGGGATACAGCACTATAAGGTATTTAATGACTGTGGTAACTTTTAGGATATCTAATACTGATGTTGTTTTAAAAACAAAACCATCAAGATAAAATTTACTTATCTGTTTGTGTGATGTAGGCTACCACTACACACTTATTCAAACTATATTCAATGCTTTATTGCTGTACTGTTTATAAATATCTAGTAGATTACTTTAAAGTGACAGTAATTTGCTACAGAAATGTCATACTATTTGATTTTAAATACCTTTTCTGTAGTTTGTGCAAATTGCTAAAATAATCCGTAAACATTTTTGCAATGCCTTGGATATTCAGACTGTATTTACATTTTTGAGAATCAGATGTTCATTCAGTACTTTCAATATTGTAGTTTGCCATGAAGTAATCTTGTTATAATTAATATTTCTGTCGCGATTACCACTGATGACTGAATCAATTCTCTTTTCTCCCTACAACATTTAAACCTTGGTATTGTCAGTCTTCCTCTTGAAAGGCAAAATATTTTTAAAGAATGCTATAGAACAATAGGAGGCCACTAGTTAAATACACCAGTTATGCAATATTAGATCAATTAAAGCTTTAAGAATTATCGTATGTTTAAAAGCCTTGCATTTTATAGATGTCTGTGAATTTCTCAGCTCAGAACAACACAGAAGTAGTTTCATTTCTGACTTTCCACAGCATATGTATGATAATATACTAGCAAGATTAATCATTTGCTACCAAACTACATTTGTTTGTTTTATGGTGAAAATATCAATGAACAGATGACCAAAATTTAATTTAAGTATAAATAGGTTTTTGTTTTCTAAAGAATGTGATTGCATTTGATCAGACTTTGCATTTGAATTATAAACATTTCTGACTATTTTGCTTTGATATTACCTAACTAGTTCTTTTATATAAATTATACTATGTTTAGCACAACATACACGTGTATGGACATATCAAAATAACAGTGATGCAGTAAATTAATACCCTATAAATAAAGTTTGCATTTAATTTCCCATTCAGTTGACAATGGCAGACAACAGTATATTTCAGAGAATTAAAGTATGAAACACATTATAAAGCAGAATAAGTATATATAGCTCATTACTAATTCAGTCAGAAAATTCTTCTTGTGGCAAACACTCAACTAACAGTATCTAGATCCCTCAGTCCTCTATCTTTATTAATACCACAAATTAAAATCTTGATAGAGTAAAACATTTCTGAGGCCTTAGAATTATGTTGGGCTAAAATCAAAAAAGATGTAGCCTATGCACCAATTAAAGCATGAGAGAACACAGTCCACAAGTGAAGACACCTTACAAACAACCTGTAATATAGAAATCATATGTGCATAATTTAAGAGGATTTCTCAAACTCTTCAAAGTACTGTGAACAGAGCAGGTTATCAATAAGCTTACCTCTGAACAACATCTTGTAATTCTTCTCCTCCTGCTTTCTCTCCCTCTTCAATAAACACAGCAATAGAAACTCCATGCATGATGATAGACTTTTTTGACTTTTGTCCTGAGCTTCATCCAGAATGCCATGGACCTACAGCATTTGGAAATGGAGAGGGAATAATATGAAAATCTCAGCACCAGCCCAAGGGAAAAAGTGAAACAGTCAACGAAACAGGTAATTATTCTCTACAGCACCATGACCAGGTGAGTTATATGAACAAATAATGATTTGGAGACAGGGACATGGAAATTATTGTTGAAAATTAATGAAAGCACCTTGCCTGGATCCCAGACCTACACTGGTTTGATAACTTGAAATACAAGCTTATGTAGTTAAAGAAATCTGACCAAAGCCTTTTTAAGTGTTCACACAGGTGTAAATGAATACAGCATCAGATAGTTCATTTTAAAGCAACAGACAAGTTCACATTTTATAAAAAAAAGGCAGGGTGCACTGTGACTACTATAATTCTGCATCTAGTCATAGTGCACCCTGTGCTCAAAAATGTTGAATAGCAAACAAACTTTAAAAACTGAATAATATTGTTACAATTAGGAAAAAAATAAGAAAATTATCATATTTGCAATAAAGAAAATTCATTTAATGTTTCACATGAAGGTCTTTTTCATGTACAAATAAATGTTTGTTTCTATCCAGCATACTATGTTCTCTTTTCCAATTACCATTTGAAAATGTACTTAATTTGAAGCATACTCTCATGGTGAAAATTCACTGCTGTATTAATAGAAGCTGACACAAAAATACCAGAGAAAAAAATATCTTATTCATCATTTTAAATGAAGGAAAAGATATTAATAAGAAGTTTACTGTAACTCATTTCCTTAGAATGCTTTCAGCTTTTATTAGAAGAAATATCCAGTTAGGGCACAGACTTGCTCCTATTTACACTAACAGTGAGATTAGCAGTAATACTAATGAAAGTATTTCAGTTGTCATCTTCTTAACATTTTAAATATTTGAGCTTTGGGAACAAGACCAAAGAAAGGAAGCTGATTTATGACTTTGTGCAACATTCTTAAAAGATGTGTTGTAACAAATGTGTTATTTTGAATTAATTTTCAATAACAGAAAATACATGCATAGGACTATGTATTATGTCTTAAAATAAACCTGCCAAAATTTCTTATTTCTCTTAAAAGCAATATGATAATTTAAAATTGTTTAGGTACATACATATAGAAACACACACTTAAAACTTTTTCCTACGTTAATTACTGTGATTTTTCACATAAATAAAGAAATGTCACAGAATTCATTTGATTGAAATGCTTTATCATGCTCTAGAAATTGGAGCACCACAGATCAGCAACATGCAGATTTTTTTATGTCTTCACAATTTTTGTTTTTTGTCTGGTCAAGCTACCATTGATATTTGTTACAAACTACTAAACTACTTCTGAAAATGTGCAGCACTGTCAGCTCCAACTCAAACTACCAGTTACTGGGGGCAATGAACCGCACAAGATTCAGCCTAACCCACACTAAAGTAGACCAGTGAATTTAAAGTAATATGTATCGCAAGGTGTCCAATTTAATAAATGGTATAATGTGGGAAAAGAAATTCAAAACAAAAGCATTATAGGACCCAATTTTGAAAATGCCAGATACACAAAAGCAGCACGCATTCTGCAAATAACCTGGTGTTCTCTCAGCAAGGCCTTAGAATTGTGAAAAAAATATTAAAAGATAAACAACTCTTGTTATTTAGATAACAAAACCAAAATATTTGTCTGTCAATACACATCCTGACCAGATGGATAGCCGGCAATTATAATTTACAATTACTGTATTTGCATTTATTCTTTGCTATCATTTCTATACTTAGTGTGCAACATCTGATTCTTTTATCTCATGCAAACCATCCCAGCTCTTCCAACAGCTCTTGAATTTTTAAAGAGGTACCCTCTCCCTCCCTCTTTCATTCCTCCTGAAATTTTCTGACCCCAGATCTTCAGATAGAGCAACTTCCATGGATTAAACAGTTCTATAGGAGTCACCTAATAAAACACTATTAATTGTAATAGATTTTTGTTTTTTCTTCCAATGATATTTCCATGGCAACATTTTGCTGTTCTATTGTTGCGGGTGCTCTTCATTCCCAGAGCGGGTTAACCACAGGGCAGGAAGGGCAGGCTGTTGGTCAGCCTTTATTTTCTCTGGTCCTTCAACAAAGGTTAGTTGAGGTCATCAGAAGCCAAAGGGTAATTACTTTTCCTCAACAGGGTTAAAGTCACACAGATTGCTATTGAGACAACTGCATGGACGACCTTCAGGTTTTTATGTTCAATCTTCTTTTCTTTTAGCAGAGCAAATGTTAATAAGGATAGCACATAGGGTAAAAGCCCAGTAAGTTACACACCCACATACATCTCCACACTTCTCAGTTGTGCTACTATTAGTGCAATTTTTAAAAATAATGCAATTAGGTGAGCCCAACTACAGAAGGTCACAGCGATTAAGCATGAAAGTTATCAATAGCCAAAAAGGTTCTATGCTGTGATTTCTGTATTCAACAGATTTTAACAATACTCCAACTCAGAGAAGATATTTTTAGGGTAGCTAGCACCCCCATATTGTCTGTTTCACTAGCCTCAAATTCATCACTAATGTCACTTGCTTCACTCAAAAGAAGGAACTAGGACTATGAGTTTTAACTAGGGAAGACTTTAGTGCTCAGTGTATCAGGCCTGGCTCCTTCTTTAAGCTTCCTGTGGAATAACCAGCAGCTCAGGAGCACGGTGGCAATGCAGGAAAGAAAGCCTGACCTGAACTGCAGAGAACACCAGGGAGCCGACTGGGATAAATAAGGATTTTGCACGGGTTCAGGTGAAGGAAAATGGGCTGGTGGCACACCAGCATCTCCAGCATAATGTGTTCAGCTCTCACCCTACTTACAGAGTGGAAATACACCCAAATTGTAAAACAGATCAAAACAGAGATCTAGTCCTTAAAAATTCCCAGCACCTAAGAGTAAATGAATCCTCAGCCAGTGAATCCCAGCCTCCCAGCCTCCACGACTGGTTTGAATGCCCAGGCATCAGGATTGGAGGTGCACAGGCAGGTCTCCAGGTACACGTGCCACCTGGGCCACTGGAAGTCAGCATCCCCGGGCTCGCAGCCCCTGCACCAGCACTCCTGGCCAAGCAGAGTGTTCCGCTCTTATCTCTGCTAGAAACTGAACATCCCCAGAAGCTTCCCAGGCACCGCTGATCTCACTGCTAAAATTAATGGGATTGCTTTTACTTTTTTGTGATATGCTTTTAAGTAAATATTACAGTAGTAAAAGTGAATAATGCAAAGCAAGGGGGAAAAAAGGGGGGTTGTCATCTTTCTCAGCCTTAGCTTTAGCCTTACATCTTCTGGCTACTCTTTTCAAGCTCATTGTTGACAAAATTAAATAAATAAGCAATAGAAGGATCAGGTACTCATCATTAAAATATCCATTATAAACAGGGAAGTGCAACTCAGCTTCTTGATTGATGCATTCATTCGTAAACTCAGCAAAAGTTATAAATAATCACAATGCTGATAAATGATAAATGCAAGATTTGGTAATCAATCAATTCAAATGGGGCTAACTGGAAGAATAATGCATCATTTATATTTGGTTATATTGTAAGTATGTAAATTATTGAATACTTGCTATACCACTTTCACATCAAAGAGGTGGGAGACAAATAGACGATCATAAAACAGAATTATCAGACTCTGGCCTTGTAACTCTGTTTAACCATCTGCGCTACACACAGCATGCTGGTGGTAAGCCAAAGGACCTCCAAAGCTTCTCTCCTATTTTAACAAGGGCCAATCTTTCTTTGTTCAGAAGTTATAATTCCCCAGGTACAGCAACTGCTGCCTTCAAATGTTCCAGTATTCATTCCCAAAAAAAGAAATCATGTTAAACAGGATTACAGACAATATCATTAAATTAAGGATAAATTTGTTATAGGACTACTCCCAAGAAATAGATTCAAGCACTGGAATCTAACAGTTAAAAATACACATATAACTTACATCTGTAACCTATATGTATAAGAGAACCAAACATACTATGTTATGAAAAACTGTTTGTTAAAGGCATTCAATTTTAATTCAGTTATGAAATGACTCCATGTAATAGCCACATAGTTACAATTTGTTATTAACTCTGTATGTAATTTTACAAGTCACTAAAATAATTAACACGCTAAATCTGTTGGAAGGGGAATTTCCATTTATCTTTTTTTGATCATGACACTAGGACGCGTGTCCTGGACATCAAAAAGGCACAGGCTACCAATAGCTAGGTTTCACTAGCACCAGATTTCCACCATGTAAATTCTGCAGTCTGGGAAGGAGCAGCAGGTCTTTCTTCTGTGAGGAAACGATCCCTTTCCCTTCCACCCTGCTGGGAGGTATTAGCATATAGAATTGATATAGAGCAGGACAGACACAGGAGTTAAGGGCACTTCTCTGCACATGGATGTAGTACCAGAAGTCCTTCTGCCCCACCTGTTTTGAAAACTTTGGGCTTTCAGGAGAACACATAAACATCCAGGGCTAGATTAAAAAGTCCAGGGAAGTCCCAAACAAATTCAGACAGCTATCCTGGATTAACCTGCTTCCTTAGGATGCATAAACAATGACTAGGGCCACAAAGTGCTGACACTAGAAAACCAGAGAGCCGAGGAACATTTATTCAATTTACTAGTTTTTCATTATTAATTTAAAATATATTGTATCCAATTTTATTCACTTAACATTCTTATGGCCAAATGAAGGCTCTCATACTTGGTATTGAATCATTAAAAGCCACATTAAAAGCTACAAGCATTTTAATACATTTTTAAAACAGAAATGGCAAAAAACCCTACTAAAATATAAATTCAGAGGCCTTTTCCTTTAGTAAATCTGAAGTAGGGTACCACAATCAGTAACAATTTGTAAATGGTTATTTGGATACACTTTGCATCTACAAGTAATGACTGAAAATGGCACAGACTTGGAAAAGACTGAGTGCATAGGCATTTTTTTGCTTTGAAATCTTCCTCTTGGGTTTCTATTGTTATTTTATAATAAGTGGAGACTGAAAAATAACATTTGAAAATAACCTAGTCATCAAAAAACATGCACTCCTCCCCAAAGTACAGCCTTCCTTTGTCACTCCATGTTTGTGCTCACATAGCTTCAAAATTTCATAGGTTTTAAGTGAAAACAACAATTGGAAACCCCAAAATGTTGAAACCATTCCCTGATGTTTCACACATTACACGAACTTTTCCTATAATGCCTGCTCTCAACCTTTGAGTGCAAATATTTCCCCAGGGTGGGACACCTTAAATTTAAAGCTCTTCAAGTCTTCAAACAGGAGACATCTCTCAAGCTATAAAAGGCTTTACAAAGTTTTGAAAAATATTTTCCACAACAATGAGGGAAAAGTAAAATAATTCCTATAACATCAGGAGGAAAGGAGGATGTCCCACTGGGACACTGACCGAAGTATGTGCATGTGTGAGGACTAGTTCCTGCACAGAGTCCCTTTCCTGTGCTCCAAATGCTGGCTGCTAAATACGACACACACTGGCCAGACGGAGCATGACCCCCTGAAAACTTCCTGTAATAATACCGGCCATGAGGGTGACTGTCCACTTGCTTTTTGATCTTCAGGAGTCTCCCTGGTCATTGCATTGTCCATGACTATTCTTAAACTCTCTCTTTCCCATGGGTTCCCTCAGGCATGTTGACTTCCTGTCACAAATTCTATGATCAACTATTGTTACTAGGAATAATGTCTTATTTAGAATAGTGTAGAACAGGCTTTCTGAAAACTAAATGGCAGAGCTTTAAACTGCTTCTCCAAACTTGGACCCAAAATGTCAACTGGCCACGTACAGGTAGAAACCTGAAGTGAACCACTCTAACTTTTACATTAGAAACAGCTGTCTCTCTGATCACCTGCCATACCACACACTCAATAGCAACACACTTCACCTAAAGTACTAAATATATTTTATAAAAAAGGACTGCTGTATTAGTCATACAAAGGTAAGTACATTCCTATTCTAGTGTAGAGCTGCTGCATTTAAGCTGGGCTTTCAAAGACCATGAATAATGGTGGACATTTTGTATCTTGCAGCTCTTAATCAGAAATACACCAACCCATCTGCAGACATATTTGCATATGGTCACTGCTAGCAAAGTGGAAAAAACAGCTAGGAAACCTGTCTTGCAGCTGAAAGAAAAATTGTGGGCATCCAAAGTATCAAAAAGAAAAGGTAAATAGCTCTTCCAAATGGTGAAACTGGAAAACATGCAAATAAAACAAGCTGGCAAGTTCACATTATCTCAGAAATACCCAATCTTTACTAATAATTTGCCATTCCATAGTAAGACTAGTAAATATTTATAACCTACTTTAGGAATCGCTACTACAATCTCTTGGCTATCACAAGCTTGTGCAGAATTGGAAGGATGTGTGTTCCTGAACCTTCTCAGGGTTGGCTTTGGCTTTTCCTGGCATTTATTTGACCAGAGTGCAGATCACAGAGCTCTAGGGTGCCCACCTGACATAGAGAGAGCCACAGGATACACTGCTCCTCCACCATTCCCACTTCATTCCTTCAAGGTCTATCCCATAAACAACATGAGTCTGGATAACTCTCTCTTACAACAGGCAAAGGTATCAATGTTAGTCTAACAAGCCATCTCTTCTGCTTCAGCCCTTATGCCACAAAGGCAGAGAGCAAGTGGACTCTGGTATCTGTGTTTATTTGAATGTCACCAGGAAAAGCACACGCAGGAAAACCACGTACCCTGTCATGGCATTTATCTGTTCACCCGTGACAAGTACTTTCTTCCACATTGTGACCCTCAGCATCTTTATTTTCTGTCACCTTTTGAATCCCAGCTAATTAGAAGATTCACTACTCCTTATGATTCCTGACTTTCACAGTTTCTAATTAGTCTTTTTAGCAGTCTATTACCTAAATGAATTGTGATATTCCACTTGGTATGTTGAATGAAAACAACCAACATTACCATTTCTCCTTAGTTTTATTTACCTCATAGTAAAGTAATTTTATTCTGAGGATAGCACATTCTATCTTTGCAATTAAATTGGAAGTAATTCAAATGAAGAAAGGTGAAAGGAAACAAACTCAGGTTGAATATTAACTCCAATTTTCTTTTGCAAAATTCTTGCTTAGATTAGGAGTTTTAATTGGGAAGATCAGTTCATAGCGTTGTACTTACAGATAGCGCTGAAGGTCTGTACCTGAGATAGGCACATAACAACTGCCCGCAGAGTTTGGCACAGTCCTCACTCACATGGCAGTGTTTAGGAGGACAATTCTTCTCTCCACTCTGTGCTGCAGACCCCTGCTCTCTGTTCTGCACTGCAGCAGCTATGGAGCCATTCAAGCCCAACACATCAAGAGGTAAGAGATGGACGAAGATTACCCCTAAATTCAGAGGAAGTTACATCCAGAGGGAAATTAAATTATGAAGCATGGGACAATGAGGGTTGGTTTCCATTGCAGGGGGAGATGAATGAATGTGTTATTTCTTCCGAGCAATGTAGGTTTCTGAAAGTCGTGGAGCCACCATGTCCACAGCTGTTTAACATCACAATAGCTGTTCAGCAAAAACTCTATTCTCTAACAGATCAGCTCTGGAGCTGGTCAGCAAGCAATGCTGAAAAACTAACAGCAGCCTTGAGTGTTATCTGGTTTGGAAAAAAATAGGGTTTGCTTACTTTTTTGAGCTCAGCCTGAAGGCCCAAAATTTCTTTCTAGAAAAGAGTGCACTAACAGCTTGTATATGGTGATTTTCTTTAGCAACAATAATTCAAGCAACAATTCATAAACATTATTTACCTCCATCTTCATCTAGTATAGCAGAAATGCTGTGGTTAGTTTTAGATTTCCAGTTTTAACAACAACAAACAAAACTTTAATATCTTTGGACATTTTATTGCATTATAAGAACTTCTTTCAATTTTATGTAAATTCCATCATCAGATGCAACCTAAGCACAGTACAACTACTATCAGGAGTAGTTACCAGTAGTACCAGCTCCTGCACCAAATTTCAGGTTACAACAGTAGGAAGCCTTTATTGACCACTGTCCACTACCTGTGGCTTCTCCTGGGGACTGCAACACGTAAGCAGAGCCAAAACAGTTAGACTAAACCTTGGAGTCCTGTCTCTGGCAGTGGCACACAGCAGCCACCACTGGGAAAGGGTAATGACATGCAAAAGACAGTGCAGCATCCAGCAACTTCTAGTTCAAGGACTTTCTATAGCAGAGTATTCTATACCAGGCTACTCTATAAGGTAGCCCTTATGGATTTGACAATTTGTACCATCCTTTTTTCCACCCAGTACTTGGGGACCTTTTCCACAATCACTTCACTTTCATAGCAGACATAGCACCTTCCTCCAGACTTGAGCAACCTGGACTAGTGGAAGGTGTCCCTGCACATGGCAAAGAGGTTGGAACTAAATAATCTTTAAGGCCCTCTCCAACACAAACCATTCTATGATTCTGTGATTCTATATTAAGGACCCTGTCGCTGGCTCTGCATCATCTTACACCAGTGAACCAAGTAACAGCGATGAAGTCAAAGGAAGTCCTAATGCACCAGAGAAAACAGAATGGCAGGGGTTTGGATGAACAAGAGTAGCACTAGACGCTGGGGCTAATGTTGTTGTTCTACCTAACATTACAGCAGGACACTCTTAGGTAGCCACCACACAGATGGTGTGATTAACCGGGCCAGCAATGCAAAGTGAAAATGTATACATATGCAGGATTTCAGTATCTGCAACACGTCCTGAGCCACGGGTCTGGCAGTGGCTCCCTTTACAATCACTACTATGTCCACCTACTCTCTCTTTTCCCAGGTCTTTTTGTCTCTCTGCTAATTATGCCCTGCAGCACTTTTTAAGAGTTTTAGTGTATTTTTATTGCCTTTTCATTCTAATGCTCCTCCTCCTGCCCCCTCTGTCTTCCCTGCTAGTACCAGGTCATGACTACTTGCTCTCTTACGCATTACTGCAACGCCTCTCACTACCATACAGCTGAGCTAGGTCAGGCAACCTGGGTCAAACAGTAAATCTAAGTGGAAAATATGTCTTTAAAAATACAGAATTAAGACACCAGTCTGTACTGATGATCCAAAAGGCACAAAAATAAGTATTATATTAATTTTTCTTCTTGCTGCTATTGTCATTAGAATATTTTGCTGAAAACAGTAAGTTTGGGCAAGACCTAATGACTAGATAAACTCATAACACATTATCCCAAGCATCTCCCTGAATTTGCTTAAGGCAGTTTACACTACTAAGATACACAGGACTAAATCAATCTCACCTCTGCGTGCAATATTTTATCCATGTAGGTGCCTATATTTCTGCATACAAAAGGTATCCCTGCATGCAAAATGAGCAGGTTATCTGAACAATCCAATATCCTATGCCCATCCAAAATGTTCTTTCAAAGTACAAATTATGCATTCAAGAGCTTGCTTAAACAGCACTAAAATTCTAACAGTCTTTTGTGAAAATCTATTGTAGTGTATATTTCCAATAGAGCAGATTTCTCCCCCATATCCACTACCAATCATTTGTCAAATAATTGTTTTAGGAAAACAAACTAGCAAGATGCAAAAGCACTACTTTTTCTCAACTGAAATGAATTTCAGAAAAGGATTAAAAGATACTTAAACTTTTTGCCTGCCACTTTTTATTCATCACTTAACTGTGCATTACTTCCCTACAGTTGCTGTTCTTGTTCACAGAAATGGAGGGTTCAGAAAATTAGTTATTCTTCATTTGTAGCCCTCCACAATAAGTAATTTGCAGAAACGCTCTACAGAGCTGAAAACAAACTTGCCTATTTTAGTGTACACCAGTCTTTTATCAGCATTCAGCATTTTAAAGGAAAGATTTTCAAAACAGTATTTTTCTAAGTGGAGGAGTAACTAATTATGTGGAATGTTTAATAACTGCTTTAACAAAAGCTTTCCCTGCTCCATTCATTTTGTTGTCAGCTAGTACTCTGGCAGCAGACAAAGAGTTAATGTCAAAATGCATCTTCTGATACCCCGATTGCCTTTCCTCATCCATTGTTTTCAAACTTCTTTTGAGTGGTCAGAAATTTTCTGCCTGAATAAACTCTGGACAGAAAAGAGAACTGGAGCAAACAGAAAAATGAGTAAAATAAAAACAAACTGTGCTGGCGATGTAGAAAGGAGACCAGGTTATAAAATCACAAACTTCTAGCACAAGCATTTATTGTGCAAGTAATGTAATTAAAAAGTGCGAATTTTGCCCCTTTGCAGCAAAATTATTTAAAGGTAGCAATATTCTGTACAATCTGGCAAATTTAGCTTTGGATGCCTTGATACTCAGAACGGAAAAGAAATTAGCCTTTTTGGAAGGCTTTTATAAAAAGCTTTTGGAAAGCTTTTATAAAAATGCTTTTATAAAAATGCTTTTTAAAATAACAAATCATGCTTTTCATAACACTATTCATGTCTCAGCTTTCCTTTAATCTGAAACGTGATGCTAGAAGTAGTATTTCCCACTGATACATAAGGGCTTCTAATTTCAACCGTCTGTTTTGGTCACTCTTAGCATTCTCATATTACTATTGGTAGCAAAAAACATATTCTTATAAAAAACAAGAGTAGTGCATTTCAGTTATGGTTATCTATTGATTCAGTTACACTTGAATTGATCTCAAATTGTTTCAAGCAACTGTTCTGCACCCAAAACACCACATGAACCACAGAAACCAGATCAATAGATTTCAAGTGAAATAATTGTTTTCCTTTGTAAGACCCCATTACTTCTTGAATGAAGAACTGTTTGATTGACCTCCAGGAAAGCAGCAGATGTGAATAAGCCAAGCACCTCAGGCCTTATCATTTAAAGTGAGGCCTTGAAAATTACAGGAAAGTACATTGACCATGTGCTCCGTTAGCTGTGGGAAATGCACAGCTGGAGGAGCCACAAGACTGCATTTTACTCTGATAACATGAGAGCTGGAATACATACATGGAAAAAATAGACTTTTACAGTTAGTCACCCGTGAACACATATAAAAATATTTTACTAGTTAAGAATATAATTCAAGGATTCTTGAGTGGCTGGTTGTCTTTTCACAGTGTCTGAGTTTTTTGTCTTGTTTTGTGAAATCTCACACAGCTGTACCACTAAACTCACTTTTCTTACAGTGTCTTACTACATAATTTTAATGTTTTGTGAGTGCAGTCATTTCCATATTGTCTTACTCAGACACACAAGGTAGAAAGCATAAACCATCACAACAGCTGAGGAAATCAGGGTGACTTCATTAATTCTCCTGGCAGGATGCAGATTTATACCAGATTAGCAATTTATTGGGGTCCCTAAAGTGAGATCATAAGTGATGCTGCCAAACTGAGTGAGATTGGTTCTTCCAGGGGCTGAGTAAGGGTTGACACAAGGGCTGCACTGATCTCTGTGCCACACAGCCAGCCCTAGGAAATTAAATGATAATAGTATCCCCAGGCTGCCAAATCTGCAGCACTGCACGGACAGTCCTCGGGCTGTAGCCCTGCTCTGTGTGGTCAGTGCTGCTGCTTCTACCACCATGTGTTTGTGTTCCCGGGATAAAGCCTTACAACTGTCTTTCCTACCTGGAACATGCCCTTTTGCATAGCAAAAGGAGTCCAGGGACTATCATCTTTTTCCACAGCCAGTGGCAGGAACAGGGTGACTGCAGAGGACTGAGTAAGAGAGTGACCAGAAAGTGCTGGAGATGCATGATCTCCGAGGACATGGTTTGGTGGTACAGGACGGAGCAGATGGACAGAGGGTTAGACACCTTGCGATGGTGATTATGGGAAGGCATTGCCAGAAGTAACAAACTTGGCAGGCTTGACATGTCAATCTCAACCCAATATATCATGTTCTCTCCATTACACGGACTTAAACTGCACATGGCAACAGCAAAATTACTGCTTACGTAACGCAAACGTGGGTGTTCCCTCAGCAGGCATCAATAGCAAAGAACAAGAAACAGATGTGCACCCACTTATAAATTGCAGGTTTAATACACAATTCTATTTTTACATAATTTCTGCCCTCGGTGCTTTCCTCCACAAAAGAAGAAGTAGGAACTAAGACCTCGGGGGTGTTATTTTTGTGGTCTTAGGATGAGTGGTGGTCTCTACCACCAGTCCTCCTGGTATGGGAAATTGTTATTTCTTTTAATTATATTGCAAACAAATGAAATACATAATAACTTTGAATGTTTTTGTGGGGAAATCTTGATTGACTCCTTGCACATATTAGACCTGATCTGGGCTTTACTCTTTTACAAGCGCAATTAACTGCAGACACCTTGTCATAAACATTTTAAAGGTCAAAGAGATTGCAACAATTTTGCTAAAGAGATAAATGGTCAAATAAAACATTGAATTGTTAATTCCCAGGTGACAAAAAGCTGCATAAGTCAGATCAATAAGAAGACATACAGAACGAATTCAAGGATAAAGGGCGGGTCAACCTTGAAGTGTTAATAACTTGTTCCTATTATTTTGCTCTGGCACATCATGTGTTCTAGCAGGTAACATTGCTGCTAATAGCACATTAATGTCCACAGATTCACAGAAGTACAACCAGACATCAGAGGTTATTGAAACTGAAAGTTTTGAAAGGATTTAGCTCTATTAACACAAGAAAAAACAGAGAGTTTATAAAAGTCAGGTAAAAGCAGTCTTACTACTATTTCTAATCTAAGGTGTTAGTCAATTGCTGGATAGGGCACATTTCCCCCCTCACCCTCTCTGTGCAGATTTTCGCTTTTCAACCTTGTTCTTAGTGCCTGGGCTTTTATTAACCAGTAACTGTCAAAATCATACAGCCTTATTTGAGTTAAAAGAATTGTAAGAAATCAGTACATTAGATGGAAACTGAGTATGTTGAAGCAGATACTCAGCTTGTCTGTCCCATTAAAGCTGCTGTTACGGAATTGGACAATTCATATTAGCCTGAACTCTGCCCCATGGAGATGCATTTGTGTTTGTGGAAGGTCAGATATAGAAATTACAGACATTAGCATCCTTGCCAGATTTAAGTGAAGGGAGATCCTTTTTTCATCTTTCTGAAGTATATAATGGTGTGACCATTATGTTCAGCATTCCTGTCTGCTGAAAATAGCATTTTGTAACTATAGCTACCTCAGAAATTAGTCCTCTTTTTATCGGGAAAACCATACCTTTCTGTCCATACTGACCATTTAACTCAATAAAATGCAAGTTTGGAATTGGAAATGTACAACTGACACTCAAAATTGACTAAATTTGAACAAAAGGTTCATCAGGTCACAACAGTGGATATGAAAGAGGGAGAAACAGAATAATTTAGAAGACACTCTCTCTTTTCTCTAGTCCACCCCATTATAATTACATTAGTTGGACTACCCTAAAAGTTATATGAAACGTGCTTTGTTATGAAAACTACAGCCATACAATTTTATGACTACCTTTAGATGACTAATATTTTTTTCAAGTTCTTAAAGTTTCTTTTCCATCTTATTCCTAAAATTCCAATAGAGAACACATAAGTGCCAAGTATGTCACTTGAAACTGTGTGTTAGATGACTGCGGTCTAGAAACTAGCTCTTACTGGCCAGTGAAGTAGAATAGGCTTCTATTTTCAATTTATTTTTAGAAAAACATAAAGGAGAATTTCAGGGTGTTTGAAGGAGACTACCTGAAGAAGTCTCTTCTCAAAAACTATTTCATTTTTTAGGCCCTTGCAGAGATTACAAGATTAAAAGTTACAAGTAAAGAAAATTATCTCATCATTATTTAGTTCAGGAGACATTTTCGAGTTAAGAAAAAAAGAGAGACTTTTCCTAAAGAGGACTAAGCAATTCATGGGAGACAAAGCATGAGAAAATGTAAAAGTCTACCAGAAATAGTAACTCTTGATATGCAGTGAAAAATATCAACCAATACCCATGGGAAGGAACTGAAGAACTCAAACTATTCCAAAGCATTATGCAGTGGTATAAAATATAGACAGCAATGTCTATATCGATCCCACTGGACACTTGAAGGCAAATGAACATTTGAAAGGTCAGTAATTTTACTTCTGCCAAATTGGATGCTAGTAATTTGCATAAGACTGAAAGTCAAATATCAGTGCAAATTCCCCCAGTCATATGTAAATTTAATCACACCATACCTCTAACAGCAATCTTATGTCATCTGGCATGAAAAATGTAGAGAAAGTACACAATGCCATAAAGCATGCTGGATAAGCGATATGTATAACACAAGAAGATACTACATGACAAACATCTATTTTATGTGGCTTATAAATACCATGAAATCATATTTTACTCTGACAGCAAACTTTAAGGTTCTGCTAACTACTCATTAAATGATTTTACAAATAAAGATAAACTCTCCTTTTCTAGTGGACTTCAGAAATATCTGTTGGGATTTATGCAGACTGCAATCTAAAAGGATTTTTTAAATTTGTTTTATTACTTACACCAATATTAACTCAACCAGTTTCCAAGTCAACTCTGAGGTGTGATTTTTTTCTCTAAAAAGAGGAAGACACATTAGCGTGTTTTTCCAGAAAAGATATTTTCAGTTTGTGTCTTCTAAAAACATCACTTGTTATATATAGCATGAGGTCTCAAAGCTCACTCAATCAATGGCAGTTATGCCACTAAAATTAATGGCTATGGGATCAGGACTTAGATTTTCCTCAAGTATTTAAAATCTGAAGAGAACCCTAAGAGACTTCCACAATTCTAATATAATAGTAATAAACAATAACCACTAAATGGGTCTGTCCAACACGGGGAAGGAGACCTAGCAAAAGTAACATAATTCAAACTAATGTTAAAGCAGTATTTCTTTAAATCACCTGACATCCTCTGAAGACACATGAAGACCACAAAGTGACATGAAGTGACATCCTACCCCTCAGCAGCGCCTCAGAGTTTTATAAGTATTTCAGCCAAAATCCTGGTGCTTTCCAGACTTATTCTTCTACAACTTAAGTCCCAGGAAGATGGCCCAATCCACATTTTTTCCATTGCCATCATCGCCTTCCCCATCTGTTTTATGAAGGTGGGGAAGAAAAGACTGATGTAAAACAGTACACTGGAACCTTTTGGAGTCTGTGCTGCAAACTGCACTGTCCTTCAAGGAAACATGACACATACATTGAATATTGTGTGGACCTTCCTCAATCCACAATCTCTAGGAAATGAAAAAATTCAATACTGACAGCCGAGTGTTTGGCAGGATATGAGAGCCTCCCAGTAACACTCCTCTCCAGTGCAAAATTACAGGCATGCTTCACTGCCTTTTGCACCGCAGGGTACAGGAGAGAATGTAAAGTCCAAAATTACCTTTGCTCTTGCGTTGCTGTTACTGTAAAGACACCCATGTTATGGTCCATGGATTTCTTGCCAGCATGAAGATCACACACTGCAGGGCCTACGAAGAAAGGTTTCTTTAGGTTGCCTGAAATGGCAAGGCAATTTAAGAACAGGGCACTGTCATTGAAAGAGTCCATAAGGTTAATAGTCTATAGGGCTACTTTCATAACTTTTAGTTACAATACAGATCTGTTTAGCTGTTATTAAGGGTTCTATTTCATCTGTCACCCTTCTCATTTTGATCACTTGATTACATTTTATGACACTGAAAACATACAAATGGGGTGCTTGTACTCCACAACCAACCTAGCATCTCTATAAAGTACTACCATTTTAATGCAGTTGTTCGCTTTGCTTTGCTATGAATTTATAGTTTTCACACAGTCTTGACTTTCATTAGAAATTATGTGCTTTAACCTTATCTTTGTAGGCTGACTCATTCTATATTAAACCAAAACTCACTGTGTCAAACCAATCATTTGAGCCAATAAGTTTTTAAGACGTTATGGAGCAAGACGAGTATAGAAAGGTTTCTTGAATAAGAAAGGAGAGAATAAGCTGTTTCTAAAATTACATCTATTTATCTATTTTTATTCAGTTCAGACATAATATTAGATGCAGTAGTATTTGCATCACCTGAGATACAACAAGGAATAAAAATATTCTGTATTTTGCATGTCATCCTTTTTACCAACACAAGCCACTGTTTTAAATAACTATTTTAAATTAAAGTCTCTTTATTCTACAACAAGAGTAAAATGAACAGCACTTCATACACACCTCCTAGTAATCCTGATGGAATATAAACGTCAGCTTATTAAAGTAAATGCCACTTACTGAATATCCACAAAATACTAGATATATCAGAGTGACTGCTACACTGGTTTAAATGCTTCAAAATGCTAACACAGATTTCTACAAATTGAATAATGTGATAGTAGAGTAACTTAACTAAAAAAGCTCTCCTTTCTCACAAATGCAGTCTGGCATGCTGAAGTGTAACTAATTCTCATGCAGTTTTATTAATTACATCAAAAGAATGTGATTTGACCTCATGACTGTGGTCATTTTAAGACGAGAGAGACAACTGCTGTGAAAGTACACATCTTACGCACTCCCCACTTTTCTTCTTCCATTAAAGAGCTCCTGTGTCTCTCCTGGGAGCCGACTGGCAGCAGATACAGACAGCACAAACCAGCAGGAGTATGCCAAGAACAGGTGCTCTGGCTTATTGCAGCTGCGATGCGTGTGGAGGGGAAAAAAGCTATTGCTTTTGTTCACCACCTCTGAAATAGCTACTTACCTGGAGATGTTTCCTTTCTCTCTCACAATACATCTTTAAAAGCAGATTTTATCAGATGTTATACTCTCAGTTAAACAGCTAGCAAGGCTCTTTCTGGAGTACAAATGGCCTAAAGCACTTTTGTGGTTAGACGAGCAATCCACCATATAGCATATTCAGTCAAAGACGTTCATGGCAAAAGGAAATACATAAATGAAAATGTTGCAATTCAAAAGAATAAGAAACCATAGAATCACACTCTAATCATAGTATCGCTATGCTAACGCTGTAGTAAAACATGATGGGAGAACACACACTTTACACTTGATCACTTGCAAAAAGTACAGATTAATGGTGAGATAACAGCACCAGATATAATTAACAGCACCAGCTTTAACTGGACATTTTTGGTAACACATTGTTCACTGTCTGCATTGTGGTCTCTCTCATGCCTTTCCTCTCTGCTTTCCGTGTGCCCTGCCTTCTCAGGCTGAAGCCTCTCAGGAAAGGGGCTTTCTACCCATCAGCGTTCACCCAGCACCAAGGACAAAGGGATTCAGCTCTGGGTTACTCCTGTGTATCACCCCAACAAACATATGCAAAGAGAATGACAATAACTGCAGGAAGGAATCTGTAAAAGTATGTACTTTAGATACAACTGCAATAACCTCCTAATATAGGCGAGGTGTGACTTCACCACGTGCTGTTGTTCAAACCACATGTAATAGTTGGTATCTAATGTCAACAACTCCAGGTACAACTGCCCTCACATAAGCCCTTAAACGTCACTTCTTTACGTAAGCTGCTTCTGACACACACCACAACAGCATTTTGTGGACCAGCTGCTTGCACCCAAAGGGCACGTTTTAATGACCTTTATCACAAGAAGAGACAAAGTGAACATCCAAGTTGTGAATCTTGGTGATCACCTGCCCGCCTGTGTCGCCAGCCCAAGCACTTGCCAGTATATTAAGCAAAATGGCATGAGTATAAAATTGCAATGAGACCAGAATCACACGCTCATTAAAATCACACTGCTGACCTTTTAAAATGGCAATATAGAATTGCCGTGACTAAAGAAACTGTAAGGGGACAATAAAATTACATTAGAACTTTTTCAATCTATGCTTACAGCTAGTCAGACATCTCTTCTGCTAAATAAACACAAATTGAAATAACATGATGCCAGCAGCAAAAGGAGACCTAGGCATGTTGTTTAAAATATTTAAGTTTCTGCCTTCTAAAATTCAGACCTTGAACAAAAAATCATGCACAATTATGCACTGACTTTCTGTGGTTGATTATAATTGTTTCATGTGAAAACTCAGCACTGCTGACACAAATGTCCAGCTGGAGTCACAAAGCCAGATTCTCAGATGCAAAACGTCTCCTTCAGTTTATAAAGGTGTGGGAGAAAAGAGAAGAAAGCCACTAAATGTGCCCATTAGGAATGGCTGTGACATGTAGGTTATGTTACTGGTATGAAGCTAATGTAGCTGACACTGCAGTGCCGGATATGAAATTACCTCAGTCCTACAGCTACTCTAAAACACAGGCTGGTACACAACCAGTTCAAAAATCAGCAACATGAAACACTTTTCCAATCCTTTCTCCTAAGTATTAGCAACCGCTGTGGTTATTAGCAATTCGACTCTACAACAGCAATTTGTGCAAGTAGGTGTGGAAACCTGACTGCACTGTGCAGATGTGGCGACCACGCTTGCAGAGCCATACAGGTAACTGCAGATATGTCTTTTTGTGTGGCCCACAGCACTGGAAAATCAGGATATTTCTTGTGTTATATTCTTATTTCCATGTGTGCATGTATGTATGCAATAACCCACAAACCCCTCTATTTTAGTGAATTTTTAGTAACATGTTAAAAGAAATATTTGTTTGTGTCTCTAAAGTTCCAGCAAACTTTGACCAAATTCAGAACAGGTGCCAGTTTAGGGCTGAATATAAACTAATGAGACATAAAAATGTCCCCTTGGTAATTCTTTTACAATGCAGCAGGGGGGCATTTCTTCTCTGCCAGCTCCTCTTATTAAATGTCTATCAATGGGAAATTTGGAATATCCTTTAAGAGTGTTTCTTTAGGAAAACGGCTGAAACCTCTGAACTGTGCATCACTTCAAAACTCCTGCTAGTACCACGGTTCATGTAATTTAGTTTTTCAAAATCAACTCTTCAGTTTTAGGTTTCAGATTTTTTCCCACTTCCTAAGGCATGTTATACACTTGTTTTTAAAATCTTTAGGAGCACAGAATAATTTGTCCTCCTGCCCAGTGTCTACTGAGATTTTGGGGAACAGCAGGATTTCTGTAATGCTTCTTATTGAATTTCCCTACTTTCTCATTTAACTGTAGAAAAGCAACTTCTATTCCGCACCCCTCTTAGCAGATTGTTGTAAAAGAGGAGAGAGGGGGAAAAAAAACCCACTAAAGCTCTGACAGATGGTACCCAGCGTTTGACTCATGCTGGGCTCAGCAGGACCTATAGTTTAGAAGGTTAGGACTGTCAAAAAGACTCTGCTTATCAAGTGAATAACAAAGTGTGGACTGCCAGGCTGTTTCCTATAGAAAACTTGTATTTTACTTGTAATTCTCAGCTATCTTTCTGGTGCTTCCGAAACTTTTGAGGAGCAGATGCAAGCTTTTCTATTTAAGAAGCAACTTGGAAGCTGACATCCCGGGAGCAGCCGGCGGCACAGTAGGCCTGACTGGAGGAAGTTGTGCCCCTGTGCTAGTGTCAGCGCCACAGTTTGGGGACCTCAGAGGGGATTTGAGAGCAAGGAGAGAACTCTTCCTCTCCATTCGCCTCCTTTTGCAGTCAGTGAAATATTCTTCTTATCTTAGATTACTGCCCTGGCCTGAGGACCGCTTTAGCAAAGTAACTGTGGTGAACTGTGAGGAAAGGCAGAAAGGTCTGAGCATAAAGCAGCATTTACCAGGCTTTTCTTTTTAAGTCCTTTCCAAGCTCACACCAGTCAGCGTCTATGCCAGTGCAGAAGTATCTAAAGTGACTACAGAAGTTAGTGAGCAGACCTGAAAGCAATACTGAAGTCTGGAGAAATACAAATAAAAGGTTAACAGCTTGTACCCATGCTTGCTGGTAAGTCTGGACTTTTTAATTTGGGGGGAGTGGGGGGAGCTTGCTGGTAAATGTAGTGTTATTGTGAATATGAGACAGGCTCTGTTATTCATCATTGCTATAGCACTGTAAATATTCTTAATTCTTTCTTCCCCAAAATAATGTCAATTCATTTGTTAAACAACAACATTGTTTCAGTCATAAAGTAAACTGGTACCAACAGTTAGCAGCTGCTCTTCAACAGTTAGAATTAATGAGGTTGTAATTATACAGCAAAATACAACATTTTTATTGCCAACAATCGAGCCTCTGTCATTGCCTCATTTGCTTTTTATTCAGAACTATGAAAAATGAAATTACTTAACTGAGTTTTGAAGTTTACAGAATATAATTAATTCAATGTGGATTCATTGCTATGTCTGGATTCAAAGTTGTTTGCAAAAGACAAAACTAGTTTGGTACTAAATTGGGAAGGGAGAGGTTTGAATCCTGGTTTAGAGTGGAAAAGAGTCACAGACATGCAGAGCAGTGTGACTACACACAGATTATTAGTCTTCCTTACTCTGCTACCAGATAACCTGCAGCAGAACAAATGTGTGGTCAAAAATTCTCTCATTATAATTACATATTAATTAATATCACATTGATCGTAAGGTTAAGCCATAACCAATGTGATGCTGCTGAAGAATATAGCTCAGGGCATTTTGTATGAGGCAGTCTGTGTTTCAGAATGCATCTACTTGGTTTGTATATTAAAAACTTGCTTTGAGTAAGGCAATGAACAATGAGGATAATTCTTTCGTTCTTTTTTCATTCTTCACTGTAAACCAAAAATCCTGGCCTGAAATATGGCTATTTAAGTCTTAATTTATTTAAATACAGAGGAGGGGAACAGGCTGAGCATAGAACCTGTTGCTTTTCTCCCTTTCTTAGCTTGCCTCAGATGAGATTCCATTCACCAATTCAAATGTCTGCTAACATGCTATGTAGAGATCAGGACAGGAAATGTCTCTGTCCAAAAATTCAGTTGGATTCAGTTTTCATGCAGTTCAGTCATGAGCCTGAGTGAAGGAAATCATTAAGCAATATCTTTCTGGAACGTATGTAAAAAAATGAACAGTGTTCTCACTCATTGCTTCAGGGCATATATGATGTCCTTGCTGAAGCTGTGGTTCCCAAACCCTGATTCAGCACAAACCGAAGGACCTACACAGCCATCTCAGGGAACAGCCAATTTTCCTTCTGTCACCTAGGCTTGATATGGCCAGGTATTGAGCCCACCATAGCTCCCTACCAAGTCTCCTCCAGGAGCTGACTGAAAATCCCTTCGGCTGTGTCAAGTTGCTTTGTGCTCTGCACAGCACAAGGAGTCCTGGCCCAGGAGCCCTTTTCCTGCCCCTTTCCCCTGGTCCAAGGAAGGTCCCAGGGAGGGACTTTGCCAGGGAGTTAGGACTCTGGGCAGGGACACATTGTCCAGTCCTGTTGTTACTTGCAAGATTGACCTTTGAGTTTAATCCCATTCACATATATGTGAGCTAGCAATGAGTGATTCTGGCTGCCATGAGACATACACCAAAAAGACTGAGCAACCTATATAAAAACTAGTACCTGTTGCAAAGATGTGATGTGGAACAGAGAAAAGACAAACAATGACATTCTCATGGATAGATATACCACCCACATTAAGTCTACAAATAAGAAAAGAATCATAGAATCCTAGAATCATTTGGGTTGGAAAGGGACCTTAAAGATCATCGAGTTCCAACCCCCCTGCCCTGGGCAGGGACACCTTCCACTAACCAAGTCACACTGGCTACTTTATATATACATGAATGCCCAAATTTCTCTGAAAAAAAATCCATTACATTCTGAAAAATCAGTGATTTAATAAAGAGCCACAAACACTGACAGTCTTATAAAATGCATAGGGGTATTCAGACTTGTACTTCAGTAAATGATGTACTGTTTTCAGCCAGGTATTAATATGACTTATTTGCTTTCTTCTAATTACATGAATCAGTCACCAGTAGCCTCTAATTCTTCAGTGCTACGTATCTGTGGTAAATCTTTGGGAATGGCTCAGCTGTGAGCAGCAGAAACTTTCTCCTCGCGCGCTCCACATCTGCCTGGGACACAGCTAAGGCCCAGGGCCCAGGGGTATCTAAGCTACAAGTTCGGTATGTGGTTCCTAACAAAGGGAGCAGATGGGCTGGCCTAGGAACACCTACCACTTCCGTACCTTTGAGAAAACTGTATCTATAAAATGTGACATTAAATAAATTCCAGGAATGAAGACCTTGAATACTTTCGTTGTTCTCCAGATACCAAAAAAGAAAACAAGCAAAAAAATTACTAAACACAATCCTGGGGGCTTGAACTTGCCCACTGGGTTGAGAGTTAATTTCACTAAAATCAGGACAGTTTCTTGTATGAGCTTGGGAAGCTTTGTTTCATGCCCAGCTTAGAGCACACTGTACAAAGCAGGCTGTTTGCTATTATGCAGGTACCTTTTTCAAAACTGCTTTCATACTGCCAACACAGCAATCATTTTGGAGTGTCTCAGAAAAAGGATAGAGTCCTATTTAACCACTGCTCACTCTTTTCAAAGAGATGAATACAAGCCTTTTATTACAAGCTTCACAGAATGTCATTTAAGCATCATTCTTATTTATACCTCAATCAAAGTAAATATGCAAATAGCTTCTATAAATTTTATCAAACAGACAGGAGAGGGAGCTCTCTCTTCATCCCACTAGATTATGAATGGATTTTCCTGAACTTATTAAAATCTAACCACATTTGTATTCTATGTCACGTTACTGCTTGTCATTCTTTTGTCCTAGGACTGTCTCCTTTTAACAAACAACTCTGTAACACGAAACGTTCCTGTGTACCACAGAACATTTTTTTGGATGAATGCAATAATTACATTTTTCAGGCACTTTTAATTTTGGTATAGGAAAAAATGAGGATGTAATTCCTATTTACAACATTCTGCTCCTCTACTTACTGAGACGCATACAAACACATGCTCTGCATGTATGTGTGCATCATCAATATACTTCTATACTTCCCAACTTATAATACCAAGCAAGTGATTTTTCTCATTATCACCATCCTTTATATGTTCACAGATAATTTTGTATTTATCCTGAGATCTATGAGACTAACCTAAGAATTCTGGTAGATCCAAGTGCATTTTTAAGATAAGTCACCGAAATATCAAATTCAAAAGAAATACACACAGGCAAACAAACTACAGCTAAAATAAACCCAAGACAAAATCACAGTAATCTTAATGTCTGCATGTTATCACTGTGTTTATTTGAAATCTTCTTATTGGAATATAGTCTTAATTCACATTCTGAAAACAAAATTTTGACGGCAGAAATGCTGGTATCAGCATCTGGATATAATGCTAAAAATCAAACTGTGAGTTACATCTGTCTCGTAAAGGCTATATAATAAGATTTACTTAATCCATTTGAAAGGAAAAAAAATGTTTTTGTCCCCCAATTTGTTGCAACATCTGAAAGTTCATGAGGTTACGACCCCTCTTTAAGAAAGCATCTTCTACCACCTGCAAATACCCTAGGAAAGCAGTTTGAAACAATAAAACACGTGCTAGTTAACCGTTACCAGGGAAACAGTTATGCTTCAGCAATGGGAGGTTTCAGCCCCACAGTGGCTTTGTCTAAAGAAGACATGGCCCAGCTGTTACCAAATAACCATTGTTGTAGATCATCAGGAAATAACAGTCAGTGCACCAGCTAAGCCCTATGGAAGCTTCTATTTTCCTCGCCACCAGAGGAACATCTGAGTAAAATGACAGAAGAACGGACATTTTACAATGTAACCCGAAATATAATAAAGATACTCTAAAGGTATCTATAAAGATACTAAAGATACTAAAACCAATCCATCAATAGTGACTTGTCATTAAATGCATATAAATATATTGTTTTCCACACTTTCAGGATGATGATTTTTCTAATGTAATACCCTCAAGTGGCAAATACTAATTTATTAATTAACTATAACATCAGAAAGTTTCAGGGCCTGAGAAAGTTATTCTTTGTGCTTACAAGTGAATTAACATACAAAACCTTTTTTTTTTCTTACATCAAAGAGATAAGATACAAAGGGATGCAGCAACAGATTGGTCCCCTGGCTAATAATTTTTTCAGAGACGCACAATAGTTAATTTTGTTGTCTTGAAACATGGCACCATGGTTTGCAGTCCTAATTTTCATTGAAAAATTCATTTTCATTGAGATAAATTAATTTAACTGGGGTGTTTTGCAGGTTTTGTCAGTTGATTTTTCTCTGATTGTTTTAAACAGGGAGAGTCAAATCCTAGATCCTGAGCAGTCAGTGCAGAGCTGTCAGTAACAGCAACAGAAGCAAGGTTTCATTCTGGTATTTAGGTGAGTTTTTCCCTCTTACCTATTTATTCATTTGCTCATGCTAGACAAATTATTACTGGCAATATTAGAAGTCACTGTGCTGAAAGGAACCACAGAGCAGGTACGATGCATCTCCATTAATTGTGCAAAGCCTCCCCAGCGGCTGTCTGGAGGGGCAGCACACGTGCAGGGACAGAACAGACAGGACAAGCTGACTGAGGCTGAAGGCAAAGAACAAACACACTAAAATCACAGGAAAACCAAAATGTTCCATAACCTCAATATCTTTCTACAAAATATAAGCTCATTTCTCTGATACTGAAGGGTGTGGTGAGGGGAAATTGTGGCGCTCAGTGTTCATTTCCACTTTCCTAGTGCTCCACTAGCATTGCAAAAAATTACAAGAATGAGTTGTTCTCTAGAAAGAGCCTTTTCAACCTCTCCTGATAATCTGCTTAGCAAGGACACAAGCTGTTTTTCATTTGTTTATACTGTAAAAGCAGTCACTGTGAGTCACACCTTAGGGAGACTTTTTTGCATGGATTTTTTCAAGAAACTGGTACAAAACATCCTTTCACTTCCAGAAGACAAAGGGAAGTAAATAGTGGTCTTTAGTCTCCTTCTAAAGCACATTAAAGATTTTTTCACAGTAAAAGACACCAACGACGCGTTCCTCATCCTTCAAATTCTTTGGATCCCTTAGCATTGGCAAAAACAAATCTCTTAAAAATGAAAGCTGTGCACCAGAACTGAGTAAATTAATCTGAGGTTTTTATAGCCTCCTTTGCTGCTCACGAAAAGAGTGTTAAAGTAGGAATGTTTTTCTTTTTTACTTCTTTTGCTTACTGTTTCGAATTAGCATAAGTGTTTGAAACTATATAGTCCACGATTAATCTCCTCTCATTTGTTTGTGGTTTTTTTCATTTTTTAAACGCCCGCACAGTACAAGTCTATTCATAATCTGTGCCTCAAAGAATGCCCAATTTAAATGTAAAAATGCACAACAAGATATAACAAGTGGGAGAGTCATAAACGAGGTGAGAATTACATCGACTGAAGGGGGGAGAAGGTTAGTACCAAAGAACGTGGATGCAGCAATCCAAGGGGTGGTGATGAGAACTGGAGGAGACTAAAAATTTTCTTTCTTTCCCAATGCAATTAGACAAAAAAAGGAGAGAGGTAAAAGCTTACAGAAGACAAATCACTGCCATTTGATTACAAACAGAATGCACTTTCGGAAGGAAAGGGGAAAATGACAGTTGCTCCAGTACAGACTCTAGGAGAGTCAGGGGCAAGGAGTACTTATTTATGGAAATTTAGAGGACAGGTGGTGTTCTCAGTTTCAGCCAGATCAAGTCCCAGGTGATTGTGAGGCATCTGAAATGCAACTTTTGGAAGACAGGGATCCACACAGACTGAATGTAGAGTATGCTGGAACTAAACAATAGTTTAATTATTATCAACATAGTTATCTACTCTTCTTGAAAACTTCTGAGGAGTTACATTTGGTCTTTCAACAACAGAACCTTCTTCAACATACTCTTTGAAATTCAGACTAAAATATTACATGGACTAGTAGAAAGAAAATATTTCTCTCTCTTCTTCAACCTGGATAAAAGTCGCAGACTGGGAAATCTCTGCAGGCAAATGTGATGTCTTTATAGCAATCTCACAATTACCTGTAGAGATTCTACAATCTGGCATCTTCATACACAGTAATTATAAAGTATACAGTTCTTCATCTTCTGCACCTCTGCTGAGTTGAGCTGAATTCAGTCCAAATTGCCTAAATAGCAGACTGTAAGCTTTTTTTCTTAATAATTTTCATGAGCCAAAAGTTGAAACCAAAAGCATACAAACTACATAAATTAACACACTGGACACTGTAGAACTACTGTTAACATCTGTATACTAAGGGACAAAGTTATTGTAGGTTATATCTCAACTGTGAGGGCTTAATATTCCTTTAATAGGCTACATCTACTGTTAAATGAACCTGACTCACAACTGGGTTTTCATGGGTGATTAGTTCACGCAATGCTGGATGAGTTCAGCTTCTTTAAAATGATGATGCTTTGAAAAGCTGTTTGGTTGATGAATGTTCTAAAACAAGCTTTGGACACAGCAGCAGCAAGAATATGTCACTTCTAAAGAAACACCTCTTTTTCAGATAAGAGAATGCCTAGCAATGCAGGCCTTCATGAATGGTAAAAAAGTAACTTTTTTTTCTCTTTTAAGATGTTCCTAGGACTATCTGGTATTTGGGAAGTTTTAGCTCATCTTACTTGAACAATATTCAGTAGATTCATAGTTGGTCAAATATTTATTAGGGTTCAAGAAGGCAGCAACTCTTGAATGTTCTTAAGACATCAAGGTGTCCATCCTGCTCAGAAATGCATTCCTAAAAGCTTATGTGTGCAAAGAACTAATCCTATGCCATACCCACACACGGCCTTATTTTCATCACTATTCTTAGAAAGGTGATGACACTGTGAACTACACAGTGTAGCAACAGCAGGGCCGTGCAGTTTCAACAGGACTATGCAGATATTGCAAATAAAGCCTCAGGAGAAGCTGACTGCACACATATCCTCTCAGCACTTCAGAGTTAACCTAAGACTGAACTGAATGGGCCCAGTTCACCTCCCAGCGCCTGTGTACCAGAATTTGTGCCTAAACACTTCAGAAGATAGACCTCTGGAAAATTCATTCCACCTGAACAAAACTCGTATAAAAGCTGGATAGGAGGACAACTCATCATTAAAAGACATCAGTGGTGATGCTAAGCTGTTCATGCAAGGAGACAGAGGCAAGTGGGATGACAATTTTTATCTGGGTTGCAAGTCAGATAAAGACACTGATCTTTTCAGTTAATGTTATCCTCTTAAACAACACTTGTCACTTTGAAGACCCAACATACCCACTTGCAATCCTGCTGAGAAGTCAAATACCTATCTGGGCTGTAAGGATGTCACTTAGGTTTCACCTCAGCTCCTGTGGGCACAGGAGAGGCCAAACTGCCTCTTCCTCTGATCTTGCTGGTCTGCTACGAGCTCCGGGGGAAGGGAGCAGTGGAGAAGCCATTGGTATTTTCAAGTGCAGGGCCACTTTTCCAGGAGGAGGGCACATAAAACAAATACTACTTAGGCAGGAGAACTGGCAAGAGCATGACATTGAGACAGGGAAAAGGAATGGTTCAAGTTCTAATTGCAAAATTCCACAAAATCCAGCAGCTGTACTCCACCCTGTACTGAAAAGGATAAGTTGGATGTTTTTTAATTCCAAAGTGATTCTCGCACTATTTTTTTTTTTTTTACTTATTCGTTTCACATCTCCTCTGTTCTCGCTGTTCACAAGAGATAAATACTGAGTCTGTACAACAGCCTTGCTATGTAACTTTCCAGTTACAAAACTTTCCCAGCACTCCCCAGAAACCACTAGTCTTCAAGTAGAGTTACCACCTTTATTCTAGATTTGAATTTACATGAAGACTGAAATGAAGGTATGAGTTTAATCTATTTTTCTCAAACAAGTGTTAATTGACAAATGATGAGGGCAAGCATGTGCAACTACTGTGATTATGGTTGATGATTGTGCATGCAGGTACAATTGGCAAGTCAGCATCTACAAATAAAAATTGTGGTGATACCCTAGAATAACTCAAAACAATGGCAAAGCCCCATTCATTTCACTATCATGATTGTTTCAACACAAACTTTAAATATTAGTTCTGGAGGCAGAATTGCAAGCGGTACCAACACATTTTCCTCAATCAGACCCTTATCCCTACTTTTTATTAAAGGCAACATGTTCCTGTCTACTGTGTCTTCACAGAGACTGTTTTAATAAGCTATAAAATGTGCTGTGCAATAAAAACATCAGTTACATTGTATGATTTTTTAAAAATTTATCCGACTATTCCACTCTAATATTTTAAACCCATCTTCAATTATTCAGTCAGCCCAAGCCCTGCAGAGATATCAATACAGCACCATACATTTCTAAAAATGCTGTTGATGAATAATATGCCACCTGCCCACCCATTTAGATTCATAAAGAAATGCATCAAAGAGAAGCTATGCTGGCAAATCCAGCCCTGAGAAAGAAATCAAAGCTTCATTCCAAGAACTGACTCAAATCAATGCTAGCATCACTCTAGGCTAAGCTAAAATTATACTCCCTTGAATATTTTTATAGGAGTGTTTTTGAACTCCTCTGATTAAGAGGCTCTTTCAGTTCATCTTGTATGTTTTAAGTTGCTGACATCATTCGACATATTTCTTATCTTGTCATACTGCCAGAATTATCTATGCTTTCACACCTTCATCTTCAGAATGCTGCCATTGTATTAACTATTTCCATCTACCCATTTATTAGCAAATATTTTTAAACAAGACATAAAAATTTGTCACCCAGAACTAAAGCTATGGAGCTAGTTTGAACCCATCATACTGGAACAGAGGAAAATTAAACAGCACATACTGAAAAATCCCTTTGTACAAAAAAAGAAATAAAATTCTTCAACACTTGCCATCAGCAATGGTAATATGCAAACTGGTAACACAACTCTTCTGCAGCTGCACCAAGCCAACATTGTGATAATGCCACCAACTACTAGATATCTGTTTTCCTGTATGGCTGCCCAGGTTTCAAATGCTGACTATCTATTACTTTTTCTTTTTCTTTTTTTTTTTTAAGTATCTTCCATTACTTTTAGCAACATGTAGACCTGGAGTACCACCTACAACTCTGAATGTAAGCAAAACCTTCATTATGACTGAACTTTTCATTAGACATTTTCACTGCAAATTACAATATGAAAAATATTGAGGCTTGATTGTTTGATCTTTAAGCTGAAAGTTCTAAACTCTCTTTTAATCAGTCTTACTTCATAATCTTATTACATCCATGTAAAAAAAATAAAAAACCACAACAAAATGAAACAAGAAAAAGCTATGTAAAAAGATCATCAAGATTGAAGAGCCAAGCAATGAAAAATTAGAAAGTGCTAGAATTAAGGTTGCCTGTGTGCAAGTACTCTGTCCCCCCTGTACCTCTGCAATGTGAGATAGATTGTAAATTATAGGATTACATGCATTAGAGCAAGATTAACATTCATTTACCATAAGGTTTTTATGCACCATAGAAAAGTGAAAGATACTCCAAATCTTTCAGTCACTTGGAACACCTTTTTACTCATACAGAAGCTAGGAGACAGAAAGTGGAAAATGCATGTTTACCCTTGGAAAGACATCTAACCTATGCAGGTACCTTGTGCACGTAATATTAATCTATATCTAGTTATACCATATTGTAGTAATGCTTGCCTAAATTCCTATCTAGCAACAGGAATTCCTCCTGCTCCTTTGGAGCCTTTCCTTCCACAGAAATTCTACAATTAATCATTTGATGCCTAAATGGTTAAAATTTTAAAAAATCACAAACAGCCATCCTCCATCCACTGCCATTTGATTATGATTTCAGAGCCATGTCAAAGTTGCATTTGTGTGGAAGCTAGCACTGCATACAGGGACAGCAGTAAGAAAAAGGTGCAGGCCAAAAATGATGGTGCAAGAAGAGAGTTTACAGGAATTTACCCCACATAGTTTTAACTCTCCTGTCACCAATGGAAAACAGTTAAAGTACTACAAAAGAAACACAGAGAAATCTGAATTCTCAGTAGTGTTGTGTTTAGTTGCCTGCCGTTCAAGAATGAACAGAAGAGATATGCCTTCTGGCTATTCCGCCTTCTCCTTTAGCCACAAGTTTTCCTCCACTTTCACAGATATGCAACAGATGAGAAAGTCTGGTTGTGTCTGTATTAGTCTGGAGCTTTATTTGGGACTTTATGTATCACCTGATGCCTTCTTTTGTCCAGCAAATACTGTTGAACTGGCTGAGCAAACATAATCGACCACCTGCCAAGCCTGCCTCTGGTTTGTTCCAGTAGAAAGCTGGTTTTTCTGAAGATTTTCTGAGTTGCTCCCCTGCCAGTATGCTTGAAGGCTGCACTACGCACAGGAATCCAAGAGAAAAATCAACGGCTTTACATCAGCCATGGTACAGGCTGTATTCTATGGGCCTCATGGTTTTAGTATCCAAGGTAAGGAAAGCAGCCCAACCTTGAAAAAACATCTGATCCAAACACACCCTGTTGCTTGCTGGAAGGTTTGTGCAGGGTAAAGATTTCACCATGAATTGCCGGTGGCCCCGCAGTCTGCCCCTCCATTAGTCGCAGGCTTCCTTCCCCTCCATCCCACAGCAGAGGAACGGCCCCAGAGAGCCCCATGGAACGGGCACGGCGTGCAGACATGGTGTTAGCCCTGCTGCTGCAACACCCTCCTGATGCAAAGCACAATGCGGCACCCCGTGACACGCTGGGAGTAGGGTGACACTGGTTCTCTTTAGGATACTATGAGCAGAACATTGGCGCTAGAATCTGCAGGGGAAAAAAGCAGTTGGCTCTCCTTGCTACATACAACATTCTGCTGTTGCAGCAAATTATGATGAAACCTAAAGTGAATGATCTTGCTTACCATCTTCTGTAGGTAGTCAGCTTGAGTAAACAAGCTTGTGTCTTACTTCACCCTTCAGAAAACGTTCTTACAGCTTTTTTTCAGAACAATTTCTCAATATCTACTTTTCTTCTTATAATTCCATCAAATGTCTCCAGTACATCCAACTTCTTTCTTGTTTCTTGTCTCTTCTTGTGTGCAGTTCTGGCATTTTATTTCTAAACATGAGAGATTTACTGATGCAGCTCCATAATGACCAAACACAAAAGCAGGATTTGGTTACAGTTCTCTGCTCAGTTGTGCTACCCTGGTTTGAAAGCACTGATCAGTAGAGTTACAAGGGCATAAAAAGAGGTAAGTGTAAGGAGCTGAAGAAACATGCCCATCATTTTTAGATGCTTTAAATAAATTGGTTTTGTTTAGCAGTTAGAGAGTTCCCTTGAATTTATATTTTATTGTGTTCCCTATTATACAAGAGAAGCCAAACAAGCAGAGGCTGAACCAGAAAGAACAAGTCTGCTTTATCAGTTTACATGCAGATTGGGGCATGCCAAAGATCACCAAATAAATTAGGTCTCAGTTCAACAAATGGAGTTGCTTAATAATACTTCTCTCAGCGAAGATGCACGGAGACCCTAAATGTTTTAATGACAGATCTTCACAGTACCAGGTGTTGTCTGTGGAATTATGCCATTTTTTCCTGTGTAGGACATTCAGGGAAGAAACTTAGCTGACATGAATCCACTTGCAGGCCTAACCTGGATGGCTGTGAATTGGCTTAATCTCAGCTGGCAACTGTGAGCAGTTAATAACTCTCTCACAGTGGTATCTGGGATTATGCTAAACACAGCAATTTCTTTGCTCTTATGGATTAGGAGACCTGCATGGCACCTAAATTACAGCACGAAGACATACTGTTGCAGTACACAAAATCCAAACACACCATATACACAAGATTAACCTCGCGGTTTATTCAAACCATTAAGTACAATGAATTCCACACCTTGCCTTGGTGACTCCTACTCTTCCCAGCTTTGCTGTGGTAGCATCCTGCAGCAGCAGAATAATCTCTGCATTAACTGGGCTAACAAATTTTCCTGATGTCACATCTCATTTCAACCCCACTGAAAACTTTACTTACAAAAATACCTTCTGGAAACTTTAGTCTAGCATCAACCTGTAGAGCAGATGATAGCATTTCTGTGTGTAATCCTTCACATCTGAGTTTCTTAAGATAAACAAAGTTCTGTGCCCAGACTTTTCACTTCGTCCCTGTCTTGTCACTATTTCAAAGATTAGTGTTCCACCATAACCACCATCTACACTGAATTTTCCATTACCCAAAACAATTGCAATCAATTTTTCCCATGTTTATGACCTTGGTAAGGTCCCAATTCAAATCAGACAGGATTCCTTTAACTTTTTGAAGTTGACATTCACGTTGTGAAGAGGAACAAAACGATTACCTACCATTACACAGCTATCATATCTATGCCCATATTTATGTTGCCAAGCATTAATGCAATGTTCGGAAAATGAGGTGTACAATCTACCTTTATGTAGTTCTCATTTAGCTCTTACCTTTAAAATGAAGTGAGAAATACCAAAAAGCAAATTAAAGCAGTATCTTCTGTCTCTAATTCAACCCCATTAATTGAGAAAATCATCACAGATTCACGATAAAGTCATCACTGACTCTGGATATCGAAAAGCATTACAGTTAGCTAGCTACCAAGTAATCAAACACAAATCCTGCTATGCTGAAGCACATGTTGAGCATTGTGGAAAGCAGAGACCCTCCTCGTTAGCAAGTACCACTCACATATAATTTGCCTACACTGTTAAACAAATATGCCAGCTCCTTAGCCATAATTACAATATCGTTATTCATATTTTCAGTGCTTGCAACTTCATTATTTACAGCACAATCCAAAGATGCAGAAAGCAATGCAAGATTCCCATTAACATTAGATGCCTTTAGATCAACGTATGGATATCCAGCAGAAAGGAATACTATATAGCCAGTGCAAATAAAATAGTTATATTCATTTCACCACAGTTTTATGGCTGAAAGCTCCAGATGGACAATCCTTAGAGATATCTCCCTAAGTTTTATTTACATGTGAGATTCCAGGGAACATCTGTGGTCTGCCAAAAAGTATTCATGTCACATTAAGGATCAAAAGAATCTGATAAAAGATGGCTCACTCTGATGTACAGAAGTTGGTGCTCAGCAAAAATAGGTATACACAAGTTCACAAGTTCTTTTCAGCCCTGCAAAATTTCAGAAGAAAATCATTCTGAGATAAAGTACATTATCAGAAACAGCCATGGTGAAGTTATGCTATTTCTACCTCAGTAACTGCTAATAAACTGATGTAAAAGTGTCCATGATGTTTATATGGACTTAGTTACCACTTTCATTAGTCACCAGATGTCACCTGACATAATTTGCTTTCCCCTGGAAAATGTTCTTTAAATTCCCCTGTTCACTCTAAGTATTTTTCTTCCATGCCCAAAGTTCAAGTTAATGAAAACATATAGATGACTGTGGGACACAGATTATAGAATATTTTAACAGAAACTTAGTAGACTGCATGGCATTTGTGCCATGGAAGCACTAACAAAATGAGTTAGTAGCTTACATACAGCATGCCAAAATGTTGTAGAATTTCTAAAGATAAGCGCGTGCTCCAGTCATAAATTCCAGCTAGAGCTACAGAGTGACATTCTTAACAGTTGACATGAACAGACTGTAATCTGAAGATCCATTTCAGGTTCATTTTGCTGGTTCTTACAAAGAATATATTTGGAGGTATTAGAAAAAACAAAACAAAACATCCACTGGCCAAACACAGGTTTTTGTCAAATGTTTGAATACTGTTCAATCAGGCCTAGCCTTCAGCCTGGAAACTCAGAGACACTGATTTTAATTTAAAACTTTATTTTTAAATACATCTTAGAACTGATCTACAGTGTGACTAAGCATCAGACCCTCTGGCTGTGACTAAGCATTGCCCTCTGTTCAGAGCTAGTATGGCACACCACAGGGAGCTCTAACGTTGGCGTGTACCAGCCAAAACAGTGCTGTGCCCCAGCCATGCACAGCTTTCCTCCTCCAGCTCACCTCGGCAACGTGAGTGAGCACCGAACCCCAGTCTGCTCGTTACACATAGCCAGAGCGACTCCGCGGAGCACAGCAACTTAATTAAATTAGTTACAGACAGACACATTCCAGATTATTCCTTTTTAGGCCTGTAGCAGCAGTACAAAACCCATCTACAAAATCACTGACGGCATTCACTGAATTTCACTGAATTTTTGGAGTTGGAAGGGACCATAGAGATCATCTAGTCCAACTCCCCTGCCAAAGCAG